>CM034147.1:207097810-207601384 GCA_019776745.2 Taxus chinensis
GACACATGGCTTGCCACCACTCGTCGAATTCACTCAATTTTCCTAGAAAGGGATGACATTGAGCTATTTAGCTGAGTCATGCAAGGACCGAGTTAATTATTTCTACACACATTGTATGGGTCGAAATTATATTATCTTGGTAAATCCACTTTCCAAATGCCACGCATATATGCCAAACCGCTATATATATTAATGTTTATACATTAGTATTAAACCATCCTCCACTTACCTACTAAACTGCCAACATTAAGCCATGCATGGATGTTCCACGTGGAAGGAAGGAGTGAAGCAGTTGTAGTGGAAGCTTCCATGTGAGGAGAAAGAGGTGGGGGCGGTTAAGCCCATGTGGTCCCATGACCACTTCACACAATGCGTCGAAAGGCTATTTAAAGCCTAAGATTTTATCAAACCCACCAAATATGGGAATTTATCCCATTAAAAATTCTGCGCCTCTTTTGGGATTTTATCCCATTTAAAATGCTTGACGCCAATTTGGGGGATTTAATCCCATTTAAAATGCAAAGTGGCTAAAAAAAAAACAATAAAAGCAAAATCCGTGGCAAAAAAATAGGAGGCGGGATTGGAACCCCCGACCTCATCGCCCAAGACACATCCACCAACCAACTCACCTAGAGGCTTGGGCGGATTATAAAATGGGGCGCTTCCACTTATACAAGGGTGGAGGTCTGTGCAAAGTAGCATAAGGAGGCAGTTTTTAGAAAACGCCATTTTTGAAGGCCCTGCACTCAGAATGAGAACTCAGAGTAAAAAGATGAAATGAAGGAAATTGTGAGAAAATTCTAACGATGTAAGATTTGATATTTTTTGTTGAGATTTAACCTGTTTTTGGAAGCTTTGAATGCAGTTTTTAACATGGATCTACAAGACAGCTAGTTGGAAAACACGAATTTCAATGCACTTCTGGTCTGAAATGTGACTTGGTGTAAACATGAAAAGTGTTCAGAATTCAGAGATGATTTCAGATATATGATTTTTTTTCATAGAATGTTTTTAAATAACCATTTGTATGTGTTTTTCTAACACAGTTGCAGGGAGATCACATTGTGAAAACACTATAGGAGCCACGGATCGTTTTTGGGACAGTTTCTGATATTTTTTAGAGTTCTTGGGACATTGATCAGCTCATTTTCAGGTTTTGATTCATTATTTGTTTTTTGTAAGAGTTATTGTACTTACATTTCAATATTATTAATGGATCGGTTGAATTTGAACCTAGGGACGTAGGAATTTCCGAACCCCGTAAACAATCTTGTTTGTTATTTGAATGTTTTTCAGTTTTCTGATTATTTATTTTCTACACAAGTTTTCCGCACTTCTATGGAAGCATAATAATTAGCGTTTAATCAATTTTTGGAGTTTAGAATACTTAAAATTGGTTAAGAAAATCACGATCTTTGGAAACTTTTAAAAGTGAAAAAAAAAATACAACACACGTTTTCAGATCAGATTTTGATTCTCAAGATCACACAAAGTGCAAGAGAAGAGCATACACAACCTTATTCCAAACTCATACAAAGCATGAAAAAAAAATCAATCATCAAACTCTAAACCAATTTGTTAGAAAATATTCTCTAAATCAGAAAATCTATAGTAATAGCAACTAAAAATCCCTAGAAAATGATAGAATTACAAAAAACCAGAAGTTGAAATTTTGGAATTTGAGCCAACTTTACCTCAAAGAACTAGCGCATCCTTGTGAGAATCAATTCTCACTTTGTAGCGTCAGTGCATCCTTAAGAGAATAAGTGTGCCTCTATCAAAATCACATAGTTGAATTGCGTAGGCGTGGCCAGTGAGGTGTCAATGCATACTTTGAAGCACCGGCACAGTTTATACATAGAGGTCAAAATTTTCAATGAGGTAGAGGCACATCCAATGAGACGTAGATGAGTCTAGTGGAGCGTAGGCACATCCAGTGAAGTGTTGGTGTAACCTTTAGATCGTGAGCACTCCCCTTTGAGTGTGGGCACGCACCTTCCTATAGGTGGTCAAAACACAGGTTTTGACAAGAAAAGCTTGAAAAAGATCAAATATTTGACTGCCTGCTGGAATTTTGATAGCACTTCACCTCCTCATATCCTACAAATAACATCAAAATGCAACATCTACTACTAATCTAGTTTTAAAAACTATAAAAATTTAAAATTAAACTATAAAATTTTTAAATTTACTCTAAAAATCTTGAAAGTAATCTAAAATCTTGAGAAAATAATCTATAAATCTTGAAACTAATCTATAAAGCTTGAAATTAATCTAGAAAACTTGAAACTAATTTAAAAATCTTAAGAATGAATGCAATGGGGTATGCTCCCACCATGCGTGCCAAATGAAGACTACTAAAAGGTTCTAGCTAGGGTAAATTACAAGACTCACATCACATAGTCTATTAACAAAGCTAGGGATTCAACAATTGGACTAGAGTGATTGAATGGCTCTCGGCAAATTCTCGGCTTTCTAAAACGGGTTCCCAGCTGAACCCACCCACTCGTCACACGCGTTCTGTTGGTGATGTCTCTTACAGCCTTTAACAGCCTTATTGTGCACGATTGGGTCTTCCTTTTGTGCGTGCTCCACCCTCGGACTCTTGATGGAAGTTTTTATGTGGTCTGCTTCAGCCTGAATCCATCTGTCACCTCTTTTGGTTCTCTGTATCACCACCTGTACTATCGATGATGGCTCATTGGTATACAAACCTCTAGGATTTTGAGTGCTCGATTTTGTATAGTTGCACTGGTTGATAACTGGCTTGAACCGACGCTTTCAGCTTGGTAGCGCCGTGGCAGTGTGATCTGCAGCTACTGCCACTCCCCGTTCTCAAATCCCCCAGACACCCGCGGTGAGCACGCGCATGTCGTAGTGTGCCTCGGCGGACCCCTCTGGGTGAGCCGCGAATGTTGCCGCATAGGGATGGAATCGTCAGATGCACAAATGTACTGATTATTATATTACCTCAATTGTAGTCTTGCCTGTTGGGCTGGTTGATAACTGACCGGCTAATACCTTGGTGATTTCGACCACACCGCGAGAGACTATTAAAACAATTTGAATATGAAGTGTCCTAAAATTAGATGGAATCCAAAGCTCCTGCAGTCGGTGGGACTCTGCCCATTAGAAACCTTCGGGCCCTTATCGAGCCTCTGACCAATGTAGGGATACGTTCCGTGGAACTGTCTTCTCACATCATGTGAATATTGTCGAACTTGGGACGCTTTTTACTGGCTGCGCTCTTTGCCGACATGAGATGTGTTGGTGTGAGTGGTTGCACTTCTTGTATGTCTTGACAGCCCCTAGGAAGTATTTCTTGATGGTTTTGGACCACATAGTCCTCTACATGCATCCCCGGGATTCCAATACTGTAGAATGACATCGGTTTAATGCCCAACTTTCCCCCAATTTTATCTTTTGACCTATTGACATTCACACTTTTTGTTTTTTTAACAACAATCGCCTATATCCACCTTTGATGCACCCCATTGTTTACATGTTGGGCCCGAGCCTAAGGCCTCACTATCTATTCGGGCCCGACCAACGGCGCACCGACCTTCGGCCCGACCCAAGGACTCAAACCTACAATACGGCCCGAACCAAGGCGAACCTACCTATTCAGGCCCGAACAAGGCCTCAACCACCAATCGGCCCCGAACGAAGGCCCGCAACCTACCTATTCGGCCCGACCCAAGGCCTCCACCTACCTATTCGGCCCGACCCAAGGCCTCAACCTACCTATTCGGCCCGACCCAAGGCCTCCACCTACCAATTGGCCTGACCCAAGGCCGTACCCTACCATTTGGCCCGACCCAAGGCCGCAACCAACCCAGTTGGCCCGACCCAAGGCCGCACCTAACTATTTGGCCCGACCTAAGGCCGCACCAATTAACCATACCATACCCACAATCACCGTTTTAATTTATCCATCCATCATGTAGCTTTTTGTTCAATCGAGCTCACCTGTTCGTGTTTTAGCATGATTCGGGTCCTTGACTTGATCTGTCGACCAACTTTGCCTAGACCTAGACCGTGACGTTTATCTCAACCAAACCAACCATTTGGTACTGCCGAACATGCCTAAACGTTCTTGTACCTTACCTGTTATATACCCTGGAGCTACTTCCTATGCCTTAGATACCAGGATTATATCACCCTTGTTTGGATAAACTATCGACCTTTGCCTATAACATCGCTGATTTGCTCGTCAAATCATGTACCCTAGTCATACTATTGCATTTCAACATGTGTATGCTTCCTTAGAACTACCCCCCACCTTACCATCCTCTCTACAACATGTACCCTTTATCAACCCTATCCCTGATTTCCCGTTCACTCCATCGGTGATAGATTTGAGGGGGATTACCTATATCCTTAACATGAGAAACCACTTCATATTATTGTTCGCGCAGCTTTAACAAAACAAGCTACACGACAATAAGGGGCTAATGTAGACACCAAATTCGTGTCTTACGACCCCTTGTGACCCGCATCCCATTTCACAACCTAACCTCATTACCTAAACCTTACACAATTATTTATTAATTACCTCATAATTGATAAATCCACATCGCCTTACCCGCCACCTCACTTGGCCACCTCACCATGACCTAGCCCTAACCCTAAACTAACCTAATTAGGACCCATGACTTGGTCTAGACTCACATCCATAACTAATGCCTCCTTACTTGCACCCAAAGCCGACCTTCTAGCCACTTGACAAAGCCCGCAACTGATCCCTCGGGAGAAAAACAGGGAAGGTGGGCTATTTTACTAAAAATAGCCTACTTTTTCCTAACCGATGCCGGTTCCTACTCGACCGCCGTCGGTTACGCAACCGCCATCGGTTCCCTGTAAATGGGCTCCCCGAACCAAAACAACGGATCGGAATTTCATTTTAGAGATCAGTCAAAAGGATTTCTGGATCAGCGGAGGGCATTGCGAGCGAGGAACGGATTCCAGATCTTCACTTGACCAAGCAGAGACGAGTGAAAATACTAGATGTGCTTACAGCAAAGGAGATCAACTTGCACCTTCATCAAAACCAGTAAGTTACATCTTGCATGTCCTCCATTATAACATTTCTTATGCTTTTGGAATTGCAATCTTCCCAAATCCGTTTCTGAATCCATTACCCAACGTACCATTGCCTCTAACTATCATTCTTTAGCTTCTAACCATCCCATTTCCTAATACTATCCAAAAACCAGCCATTGCAAACACCACAACCAGCCCAGAAGATCCTAGAACCAACCGGTATCGGTTATCAGTGACCGCCATCGGTTATAGATAACCGGCATCGGTTCCTTTGATCCAAACCAAGAAAAACAGCCTTTCCCCTACCTAGTTCCACGAAACAATTTAATTGGTACTTTACAGTATTTTGTGTTAATTCATATTAGCAAGGAAATTGACCACCTTCGAAAGGAAGTTTTACATTTCCTGGGCCCAAGGCAGTTTCCTCATTTATTGTTTAATCAAATCTTGTGGTCTTGTGTTCTTATTTGCAGGTAGTCCTTCCAAGATAAAAAGGAGTTCTTCGCAGTCAGCCTGATCTTTCTCTACGGTACGCGCACACCATCTCGACATTCTACAGGTATTCCTCCTAACCCTAACCTTATCTGTTTCTAAAAGGAACGAAGCATTTTCCGAGTGAAACAGTGCCATCCCTATGCATAGAAAGACAACAACTTACTCTAGTTCTGATGGCACATGTTGTAACCTATATAACTGTGCATCTAGCATGGTATCCTCAATTACCTATGTTTCTTCTCCTGACTGTATTCTTGATAAATGGTTTGGTCTAGAATTACATTTTCTTGGTTTTACCACAGCTATGAAATCAAATTATTGAAATAAGAGCACCCATCGACATATGCACCCTTTTAAAACATGTTTATTTACCAAATAATTCAATGTCATGTGATCTGTATAAAAGATGAATGGTGTAGCTAGTAGGTACTAGTGGAATTTATGTAGAGCATAGATCATTGACAAAGCTTTGTGTTCTGTAGTTTTGAAATTATGTTTTACATGAGTCATCTTTCTACTAGCAAAATAGATAGGATGATCTATAATACCTTCTCTAGGTTGGGCTAACAATGTGCTAATGGCCATGCCATAGGTGTTAACATGTACATGAAATGGTTTGTCCCACGAATGAAAACGTAAAATAGGCACGGTAGTAAGTTTTTCCTTCAATTTCTCGAATGCGTGTTGATGATGTTCTCCCCAGTAGAACGTACATTTCCCTTTTAGTAACTCTTCTAATGGTGTGGAAACTTTGGCATAGCCTTTGATAAATTTTTGTTAATATCATATATGACCCAAAAATCTACGCACCTCATTTTGATTGGTAGGATCCCTTAGGCCTATAATGATTGCAACCTTTTTTGGGTAAACCAACAAACCCTCCTTGCAGATTATGTGTCCTAAAAGTATCCCAAATGGTGTAGAAAATATGCACTTCTTGATGTTCAAATAAATACTCAACTATCTACACCATTCAAACATTAAGCGCAGATTGTCACAGTGATCCTTGACTAATCCATACACCACCCAATCGTCTAAATATACATATAGGAAGTTGTGAATAAATTCCTTAAATGCTTGGACAACTATGCGTGAAAATATAGTAGGAGCATTTTTTAGACCAAAAGGCATGACAATATAGGTGAAGCTAGCCCATTTAGTAGTAAATGTAGTCTTTTCTTGATCCTCCTGGGTAATTTAAACCTGATGATACCCAGAGAACCCATATGTAAACAAATATATTTCATGCCCTGCAACTCCTTCTAGTATTTACTCAGTGAATGGCGTAGGGAATGGATTAGTTATGCATGTAGCATTCAACTCCCTATAGTCCACGCATATTCTAATCCATCCATCCTTCTTAATACTGATCACCATTAGATTAACCCATTGTGACTCATCAAGGGGCTTAATAATTCAAAACTTCAACATGTTATCAATCTCTTCTTTTCCCTTTTCGCATAAATTGGGGTTCATTCTGTAAGGTCTCTTTCTAACTGGGTGCATACCCTCTTTAAGCTTCATCTTCATCTCCCCTAACAATTCATGCATGCCTTTAAGTTCATGGTACTCCCTAGGAAATAGGTCCTAGTGATCCCTTAGTAACTCTATTATTTTTTCCACTTCAAAGTTTGACCAATAGTCTCCAATTATGGCTTAGGCTCAGTATCTGTTCCAATATTCACTCACTTTGTCTTCATAGGTTCATGATAGGTGGACATGGTCTTATCCACATTTTCCAATACCTCACACCTTCTTGTTGAATGGTTTACATCCAAATTATCTACTTCTTCATCATCTACTAAGTAGACCATTTTTCCTTTCTCTCTCTCAAGGTAAGCGCATTAAAGTAATGTTGCATCCGCCTTTGGTTCTTTATCAAGACATGCTCATGATTCCTCTTTATCTAATAATTCCTGAAGGATTTATTCAGCCTTGGAACTATCCCCCATAGTTAAGCACCTGATAACTTTTAGTGCTTCTTCCATCGGAGGATTTGTAGAGAAGAATTCAAACGTCTGGACCATTTCTGTAATTAAATTATGTCGATTCCTAGTTTCTCTATGGAGTTCTGCATATACATACCAAACACGCACGTAACCTTATAAAGTGGAATAAAACTATTACACCCAAAGCAAAGGTGGTAAATATTCCTACCCTTCTTTCCAGAGTCTCTCACACTTCTGAACTTGGTGTTAAATTGGTTGATTACCGTGATAATTGCATATTTGTGTAGGTGCATTACTCCTAAATAACCTAGTAGTAAGAGTAATCCTAATTTCATTCCATTTGACCAGATTATCCCTGTGGAACACCCACCATTGTGTTATTGTCCCATATAGTGTATATGATAGCATATTTCTTCTTTCCAATGGATCTATCCATTTTTCTTCCATGGCACGTAGTAATACCATGGGATTCCCTTCCCCTATGTAATAATGTACCAAGTTGTTACCTATCCTCCTAACATAACGTGGTTTTGTGCCTCGAGGGAATATGCTCTTTAATTTTTGCCCTACCAAATCATAAGTGTTTTGATCCCAATTATCACAAGTAACACTTGTAGTATCACTAATAGACTGTGCATCCTCCCATTGAATTAGTCCTTATTTGGTTAGTTCAATCATATCTAGATCGCGGATGGTGCGTACATAAATCCTATTCAGATCTTCTTCACTTAATGACTCAACATAAGGCATGGAATTTCCATCTGTTAAAGGGATAATAACCCTTTCCTCTTTATTTTCAAAATTGATATAGCCCTTGTTGAACCAAAGATCGGCATTATTTGCATAGCACCAAGGATGCCTCAATAGAGATGGAAAGTTATTTGACTCTACTAGCACTAAAACTTCAAAGTCTCCAGTGAACTTTTCTCCTTAGATGGTAATGGATGCATCTTTCAAAAATCCTATAGGAGTGGCCTTAGTCTGATTATTGATGAATAATACATTCGAGGATGGCTGTAATGGGGGTCTTCTCATTTGTACCTATGCATCCAAGGCAAGAACGTTGACCTCCGCACCTGTATCAATCAGTATATTACTTAATAGCCACCCATCCACAACCACATTTACAGTTATTTCCTTATCATAATCTAGGCTAAGAGGAGGGAGATTTGCATGCAGGATCTTTCGTCCAATCTCAGTACTTACGTGTGGAGTGTTCCCTTTTAACCAACTCCCTAACAATGGAATGATGTTCTCCTGGTGCAACATTTTACAAAATTATCTCAAGTCATCTACATCAGTTTGGACTGTCTCTGATGCTTTCTTCTCCTCCTTTATGTATTTTATCTCACCCTGAAGGTTCCTTAGAACTTCCATGGTATCCTGATAAACCTCCTTCTGATAGGAAGGATCTGGGTACCATGCATGAAGAACCTCATCTTTAGTAATGGTAGGTTTCTGTTGTAATGCCTCCCTTACATGTTTTTCCTTAGCACGGGTTGTGATCTTTGCTTGTAGTGCCTCAGATTTTACTTCCATCTTGGGCATCCATTGATTCTCCATAGTGCATTCTATCGTAACCATCCTTGTGCCTTTGTTTTCTTGTTTATGTTGCTTACTCAAATACTCATATAATTCTAGGCACTCTTCATAGCTATGGTCCTTTCTACATAAAGAACATGTAATATTTTGAGGACATTCGCGCCTATAGTGGTAAGGAGATCTGCATTTATAACATGTTCCATGAAGAAACTCTCTTCTTCCACCACCACGGCCTCATCCTCCAAATCCACCATGGTATCCTCGATGTCTACCACGACTTCCTTAAAAATGCCCCTCATTTTGATCATAGCACACCTGATTGTGCTCTCGGTCCTGATGCTCATTCTTTCCCTTAGAGTTATCTGAAACTCTTGTCTTCCATACACCAATATCTATAGCATCATGGATCTTCCCAATCAGCTGGCAGTCCTCCATGTCATGAGTTATGGACCTACAAATTTTACAGTAGCTTGAAACGTTCTTCCTTATCGCACATTATAATAATGGGCAGCGGCTAACATCATGGTTTAGGTGGCATATTTCACAATCCATCAGTAACGAGTGTCCTATTATGTGAGGGAAACTATCCTTTATGTGACCTTCTTCTTCACAATATGTGCACCAAATCCCTGTGCATGTCTCGTGTGCTTAATTTGTTGATAGCTTCTCTAAATATTTTGTCATTGCTACTATTTGTGCTTCTAAAAATTGGCTCACCCTGATATCTATACTTCCAACTATGCGTAAGACTACTTCAAGTGCTTCACACGGATCAATGTACGTCTTATGTGATAATTCCCTCTTAAAAGGGGTAATCAAGCCCCTAATGAACCATTGTGCATGCTGAATTACATGTATGTCATAAGAAATCTTTGATAACAATGTTTTAAACCATGCATCATACTCTCCAACACTTTCAGTAGTGCCTTTCTTAATATCCTTGAGCACACTTATACTCTTCTGCTCAAACTCAAAGATATGAAACTCAATAAGGAATGCATCCTTTAAAGCCGTATAATCTACGCAAGTCTAATCAAGGTCAAAAATTGTGTACTAGTTGTGTGCATGCCCTTGTAACATAGTAGAAAATTGGATTTCCCTACACTCAGAAGCTATGATTCCTTTTTTATGCCATAATATTTCACACATGTGCACATGTTCAGCAGCATCTTCTATGCCCCTATACTCTAGAAGACGAAGGGACATTTCCATGTAAATATTATAGGGTTGGTATGGACCTTGCCCACCTGATCCAGAACCTTTTGTGTTTCCCCTACCTGTAATCCAAAATTCACCCCCCAGGGTAAATTTGATAACATGCATCAAAATACTCAAGTCCCAGGCAAATAGATTGATTCAAGGCAAAATCATGTTTCTGGGGTCCCCTCGGCCTTTTTCTAACTCTCCTGTCCAAGGAGAAAAGAGAAAGTTCTAAAAAAGGGTGAAAAAGTTGCAAAAAACAAGCTTGGGCTAGAAAAAATCATGAAAATCGGCTAAGTCCTAGGCCAGGCGGTCCTTGGGATAGTTGGGACATTGGGACACGGAAAGCCGATTCAGCCGAAGGAGAAAAAATTTGACTAATTGCTGTGCAGAACAGGCTAGGACATCTGGGCTGCAAGGATGCGAAGGACGCGAACCACCCGAATTGGCTGAAACAGAGAACAGACAGCCTGGGACAGCTGGGACATGGGGACACGTGGGACGCGGAAAGCTGAAGGAGCTGAACACCAATCAAATCACACCATGTGTCTTCGCCTCAAAGAGGGACAGGGAAGCCCGAATCGGGTGGTTCAGAGGAATTTATCCCAGACAGTTTGGGACATCCGGGCCAAAGGGATGTGAGGGATGTGAAAAGTTGGCAGGCCAGCGGATGAATTAGGAAACGCCACGCGTCACAAGGGAAAACATCCAAAATTTCAAAGGGCAAGGTTTGAAGCATTCGCCCAAGCCAATAAACACAGGACACGTGTCCTAAGGAGAAGGGGAGTGTGGATCTCGGGGAGGAATTAGAGAATTTGGAAAAAGTTTTGGCCAAAAAGCTAAAAGGTAAAGGATGACCCCGTGCCCCTGTCCTCCAACCAGATCATGCCACGTGTCCCAAGTGGCGGGGACACGGGGAAAAAATGGGAAATTTTCCAAAATTACAAAAATTCAAAACTTTCAAGGAAAACCCGTGGGTAAGGGAAGGAGAAAGAATTGCTCATCCAATCAACGCCCGACACGTGTCGTCCAGGTGGCGGAGCGCGGGAAAAAAATTCAAAAAACCCATTTTTGCCTATTTTGTGCCCTAAATATTCAGATCGCCATATCTTTCTTTATATCATTGGAAAGCTTATAAAATTCTCTACATGATTCTAGGGTTAATCTTGAATTTTGGTTCAATCTGGAGAGAGAAAGTTAAGAAACAGCTCTGACACATGTTCATGGCCAGAAGTGACATTTTAGCGACCAAATTTAATACAGAATGGGTCGCACTCTCCTCCATTTCGGTCAAAAATGATAGGGTATGGGTTTGTAAGGTCCCCCATGCCGTTTTAATGCATTTTCAGTTAAGGAGGAATGGGCTCCCATGTTTTGTATGTTTTCTCTCTCCTGGAATCGACCCATGCAATGTAAAAGCCAGATTTGGCTCATTTCTAAAGGGGGAACACTTTTTGGCATAGCAATCTTCTTCTTTCACCTCCAGCAAGTGATTATTGCAAGAATCATACCTCTTCAAGGATTATAACAGTTTTTACCTCTTTGAGGTTGTAATGCAGTGTTTTTGACGTTGGAAATGATAATGCAAGCTTTGTGAATGGGTTTCAGTCCTTTGTTTGTATTATTTGCTTCATTTCAGATCCTAAATTATACCTTATCAGCATGTGTATGTTTTATGTTGCAATCCTTGGTTTGTGTCTATTTGCATGACAAAAATATTCACCACTCCTTTTGGTGCATCACCACCTTTAGTTAGCTTCATTTTTGCATTTCTATCCCAGTCTCCTTGCAATTTAGAGTAGGATTAGGATCTGAAACTCTGTAGTTGTGTAAATATAGATCTAAATCAGAGGAGTTTGAGGAACCAGCCTCTAATCTGGAGATTCCTCTCTCAGTTTCACAAGTCCCACACTTGGAGAGAGGTTTCCATGTTGTGCAATCACACTGGATGCCTGAACATCAACTCAAAACCTTGATCTGCATCCAGGGGTGCTGTGATCCTGCAACAAAAGTTTTGGCACGCCCAGTGGGACACTAGAGGTCTCATTTTTTATTGCAGCAAAGTTGATGTGCATCTCCTGTAATTTTCTTGCTTGAAAGGAGCTATTATTTGCATATCTGGCGACTCCAAGGGGAAGAATCAACTGGTTTCAGCAGTGCAGGCCTGAAAACTCATGAGAAGAGTCACCACAAGGTCAAGAGTTGGAGAAGAAGAAGTTTTGTTTGAATACCTGCAATTATCTCTAAGAAGGAGGTAAAGAGGAAGAAGGATTCAAAGGTATCCATCTCCACCAAACAGAACTCTCTCAACTCCTCCACCTAGTAGGCCTTTCATTCAGTCAACAAGGGTTTTAAGACCAATTAGAATGGCACAAAACAACCCCTATGTCAAATTCATAGGTAGCATCCCACTTGCCCTCAATGCACAACATCCAATTCCTATTGCAGCCTTGAAGAACATTCCCTACTTCACTGGAGAAAATCAAACTACTCCAGGTGATCACGTTAAAGATATTGCTTACCTTTGTGCAATCCATGAAATCAATGAGATGCAAGTGGCTGTCAAGTTACTAGAATATTCATTCAAGGGGAAAGCATTGCAATGGTTTGGGATCCTTGGAGCTGGTTCTATCACAAATTGGAATCAGCTGTGTATAGCACTTCATGAGAAATTTGGAGAGAAGGGAGACAACTTGTCTCTTTTGGAGCAGCTGACAACCACCAAGAGAGCTCCCAATGAGCAGCTGACCGATTTCAACTTCAGATTTCAAAAGACTTGCGAGAGGATTCCAATGGCAGTCAGGCCAACCGTAGAAGGTGCTTTTCTCTACTATCTCAAAGCTCTAAATTCTGATATTTCTATGTTGATTCAGTCCATGAGAGGCATAACTATCCCTATGGCTTATAGCATTGCCATTAGGGCTGAAAATTGTTTGATCCAAGATGGAAAACTTGCCCCTAGACCTCCCATGCCATTGTTTCCAAGTTTAGAGAGCCCAAACACCAATCAAGCACCTAATTTGGCTCCTTCTCCCACTCCTAGAAATCAGAGTTCAAATGAAGCTTCCACTTCATCTCCAAGTGCCCCAAATGAGCTTCAAGAAGTCATGAAGCAATTACAAAACCTAGGCAATGAGCTGGTTACTCTCAAGAGGCAACAAGCCCAAGGTTTTAGACCTTCTTATCAACCCCAAGCTCAGCCTAACAGGTAGCCATACCAACAACAAAGACCACCTAATCCTACTGCAAATATGAATCAAACAATGCCTCCTGCCAATAGACCATTTCAGCCCTATAATCCGAATGTCATATCTGCCTCTAAGGCACTGGTGCCAACACAAAACAACATTGCCCAAGAGTATGATTGGTGTTTTCCATGCAATGAGCCTCATAACCAATCCATGTGCTTCAATGGTGCTTTGAATCAAGCACTAATGGTGACAACTACTGGTGTGGAGGGTGAGGGCAGTCAAGGAAACATCCAACAACAAGAAATATTCCAATAGCAATCAGCCCCAAATGACACCACATTGGTAAATTGGCAAGCAGAGGATTTTTGTGGCATGAATCAGGTAGTTTCTCAAGGTGTTGCAGCCAACACAAGGTCAAAAAGGAGGAATTTGGGTGAAGAACAGTCATTAGCCCCAACCAATCCACGACCTTCTATGGCTCCGCAAATGATTGGAAAACAAAATCCGGTTGTAAATGCACAAGGGCAGCCAAGAACAGCCCCTAGGCCAACTCAAATACCAGCTGTTGCTGCCCACATGCAAGGAGTGAATATGGAAACCAAGGGACAGCAAAGAGATCCTTCATCCCCATTCAGTATCATTGATCAGATGAAGAAGACAAATGTTAATATATCAATGTGGGAATCCCTATCTATCCCAGGCCAAAGAGATTTGCTACAAGCTGCCATGAAGGACTGGCCAACTTTGAATCAGCAAGTTCAATTGCAAGAGAAAATACTCACAAATGTTTCCCAGCCCGAAGGGAATCATGGAGGACAACAAGGTAAAACATTGAAGCCCCCTCCTTTCTATGTTTCGTTAATCATTGGAAATCAGCTAGTGCATAATTGCATGATAGATTCCGGGGCAAGTAGCTCAGTGATGCCTAAACAAATAGCTGATCAGCTAGGGCTCCAGTATGAAACCATATCCAAAGGGGTAGTGCAGCTAGATGGGACAACAGTAGCAACAGTTGGGGTGATTAGAAACTTGAGTCTTACCTTGCATGCATGTCCAAATGTTGTTGTTTTACAAGATGTATCAGTCATAGACCTTCCACCACTCTTTGCCCTTTGCTTGTCAAGGGACTTCACAGCCAAGATTGGGGGATATTTGTCTGCTGATTGGTAACACATGCTATTCAAAACGAGGTATGGAACTAAGGCTACAATCAGGTCAGAACCTATTGCAAACTTTCACATTGAGCCTTACACTCCAAGTTAGATTAATGCCAATTGCTCAGCATTTGATCAAGAAGATCACCCAAGCACTGATGAAGCTGACACTAAGGTTAGAAGCATCCCGGATCTAACTCTTGATGAATGGGCAAACAAGATACATGCATTTGATCCTTATCAAGACGTGGAAGAATCTGAGCTAGGGGTATATTGCATACATGAAGAAAATCAGCCTATTCCTAGCATCACCAAGCCAAACCACAAAGATGACAATGAGGTATGGCAGCTGTTTTTTGATGGATCAAGGAGTAGACAAGGTGCAGGAGGTGGAGCCATGCTTGTTTCACCTTAAGGGGTAAAGTACTATTTAGCTTTTAGATTTCAGTTTGCATGCTCCAATAACACTACTGAATATGAAGCCTTGGTGCAAGGGATGCATTGGGCAATCAAGAAGAAGATAAAGAACTTGCAAGTCTTTGGTGACAGTGAATTGATTGTAAATCAGGTCAGGGGACAGCATGCTGCCAAGAATGATCTACTCAGGTGCTACAAGAACAAGGTGTGGGACCTCATGGAAGATTTTGAGGGTTTTTGCATCAAATCCATTCCTAGGAAAAAGAATCAAGCTGCTGACAGGCTTGCAGCAGTAGGGGCAGCCTTTGACATTGCGGAAAGCATTTGACAAGACAAGGTACAGTCAAGCATCCACATGATTGTGAGGCCTTCAGTGCAAGATAACAATGTTAGTTGGAAAGTGTTTAAGAATGACCAGCAAATCATCCATTTCTTGCAAGAAGAAGTTGAGTTCTTAGCCAAGAATCAAGAGAGATTGGAACAGCAGTATGGTGACCAAGTAGTACAGCTGAGAACTAACAAGCTGCCAAAGGGACTTATCACTTTGGAGTCCATCTTCAACCCCAATGATCAGTTTAGAAAGGAGAAAGCAAACATTCAGGTCAAGAGAGAGGATTTAGTATCCATCTCGGTAGAAGAGAACAAACCATTGCAAATTGGAAGGATGACAACTGAACAAGAAAGGTATGAGTTCATACAACTATGTCAAGAGTTCCCTGACGTGTTTACTTGGAGCTATGAAGACTTGAAAGGTTTCAATACCAACTTAGCTCAGCATACCATCGAATTGGATCCAAATACTAAGTCTGTCAGGTAGAAACAAAGACCAGTCAATCCACACATGGAGCCTCTCATGAGGAAAGAATTGGACAAGCTGATTGAGTCAAGGATCATATTCCCAATCAAGCATTCTAGTTGGGTTTCCAACTTAGTTCCAGTCAAAAAGAAGCGTGGAGAGATCAGATTGTGTGTTAACTTCAGAGACTTGGATAGAGCCTCTCTCAAGGACCATTACCCACTCCCTTCCATGGAGCAAATCTTGCAAGTTGTGGCTGGCTCCGAGAGGTTTTCACTACTTGATGGCTACTTAGGCTACAATCAGATTATGGTGAAGGAAGAGGACCAGTTCAAGATAGCCTTCACAACCAAAATGCCATTTGCTTTGTCCAACACTGGTGCTACCTTCCAAAGGGAAATGGACATGGCATTCAAAGGTTTGATTAAAAATTTCATGCTGATCTACCTTGATGATATCACTATTTTTTAAAAAAATGCAGCAGACCACCTCTCTCATTTGAGACAAGTCTTCATGAGGTGTAGGAGATTTGGAGTGTCTTTGAATCCTAAGAAGTGTATCTTTCTTGCACATGAAGGAAAGCTCCTTGGCCATATTGTCTCCAAATAAGGATTAGCAATTGATCTAGAGAGGGTTGAAGCCATAAGAGCACTACCATTGCCAAGCCACAAAAAGGCCCTTCAGAGTTTCTTGGGAAGGATAAACTTTGTTCAGAGGTTTGTCCCAGATTTTGCAGTCCTTGTCAAGCCCATCACCAAAATGTTAAAGAAGAGCATGGCTTTCAAGTGGACAGTAGAAGGCAAGGAGATTTTTGAAGCAATCAAAGAAGCTATCTCTCAAGCACAAACTCTCATCAACCCAGACTTCTCCAAGGATTTCATCCTCTATGCATTTGGAGTTAATGACACTATTTCTGCCATTTTGGTAAAGTAGAACAAGGATAATGATGAGCAGCCAATTGCCTTCTTCACCCGGAGCCTAGATGACTATGAGGTGAGGTACTCTTTTATTGAGAAGCATGTACTTGCAGTAATCAGAAGCTTGAAGAAATTCAAGCATTTAGTCTTAAACAACAAGGTCCAGTTGCTAGTCTCACATGCTGGGGTTAAGGACTTCCTCCTCAACAGGGATTTGAATAAGAAAAGGGCAGGTTGGATCACCTGTGTCATGGAGTATGACATTGAGATCAAGATCACCAAGCTGGTAAGAGGGAAAGGATTGTGTGAGTAGCTGGTTTTGGGGAAGCAAAAAGAAGTGTGCAATGAAGAAGAGGCTATTTTGACAGTCCAAGACAGCCTTGAGCCAAGTGGAAATCAAGAAGAAGACAATGTTGCTCCCACTCCTTGTTGGACACAAGGCATTATACACTTCCTAGGCACAGGCCTATGCCCTCTGGAGATGAACAAGACCCAAAGGAGAAACTTCAGATTGCAGGCTATCCTGTATGCCATTATTGATGGGGTTTTGTTCAAGAAAGATGTGAATGGAGTGTTGCTGAGGTGCATTAGCACAAATCAGATTCAAAGGGTATTGGAAGAGTTTCATGGTGGACCAGCTGGTGGTCATTTTGCAGCAAGAGTGATAGCTCTAAAAATCATGAAGGCTGGTTATTATTGGCCTAAAATCTTCAGTGATTGCTATGCATGGATCAAGAGGTGTAAGAATTGTGCATTCTTCACAGGAAAAGAGAGACTTGCTGCCCTTCCATTACATCCAATCTCAGTTGACCAGCCATTCATGCAATGGGGTTTGGAATTCATTGAAGTCATTAATCCCAATTCAAGCCAAGGGCACAAATGGATTTTGATAGCCACGGACTATTTCACCAAATGGACAGAAGCAGTAGCACTCAAAGAGGCAAATGAGTCTAGCATCTTAGACTTTTATGAGGGGATAACAACTAGATTTGGTGTACCTGCTACAATAATCTCTGATAATGCATTGGCATTCATTGGATCTAAGGTGACTGAGTGGGCTGTCAAGAACGGTATCTACCTAAGCACTTCATCAAACTATTACCCTTAAGATAATGGCCAGGCCGAGTTTACAAACAAGAACATTGTTAAGGATCATTAGGAGGACTCTTGACAAGAATCAGAGGTCTTGGCATACCAAACTGAAAACAGCCTTATGGGCTGATAGGATAACTCCCAAGAGATCCACAGGTAACTCTCCATTCAGGCTTGTCTATGGAAGAGAGGCAATCTTGCCCATGTCACTGGAGTTACCAACATCGGAACTCATGAAGCAGCTGGAGTTGCTAGAGTTTGAACCCATGGAGGTGAGGTATGCAGAGTTGATGGAGCTGCAAGAGATTAGAAATCAGGCATCCCATGCAATGGAAAAGGATCAAGCTTTGATCAAAAAGACCTTTGATAAGAAGGCCAAGGATAGATCTTTTCAAGTTGGAGATCTAGTGTTGAAATGGGATGTGGATAGAGAAAAACCGGGAAGGCATTCAAAATTTGATGCCATTTGGAGTGGCCCATACATGGTCACGAAGTGTAAGAATAGTAATGCTTTCCAATTGGCCTCATTGGATGGTGAAGAACTACAGATTCCAGTCAATGGAATCTATCTCAACCGTTGCTTCTAGAGGGAAATTCACTACCTCGTAAATAATAGATTAGATTTTCATTCCTCCAAGTGCTTGTGCACATTGTTTTGCTATAGGTTAGTTTTGTTTTCCCTAAGTGCTTTGTCACAGCTTACTGTCCATGGAGATGTTTTGCAGTCCTTTCTCCCATCAGGTGATTTTCCACCTTCCTCCTTACACATTCTAAGTCAGTCGGGGTTCTAAACAGAATATTTGATGACTCCATGCCCAATGGACTGCTTCAAGAAACTAGTATCTTCTACCTAACAAGCAGGTAACCCCGCTGAGTCACCAAATTGTTATCTAAAATTCACCCCCCAGGGTAAATTTGATAACATGCATCAGAATACTCAAGTCCCAGGCAAATAGATTGATTCAAGGCAAAATCATGTTTCTGGGGTCCCCTCGGCCTTTTTCTAACTCTCCTATCCAAGGAGAAAAGAGAAAGTTCTAAAAAAGGGTGAAAAAGTTACAAAAAACAAGTTTGGGCCTGAAAAAATCATGAAAATCGGCTAAGTCCTAGGCCAGGTGATCCTTGGGACAGTTGGGACGTTGGGGCGTGGATCGGCCGAAAGGCCGCTAGGTGGTCTACAGAACACTGGGACAACTGGGACATTGGGACGTGTGGGACGCAGAAAGCCGATTCGGCCGAAGGAGAAAAAAATTTGACTAACTGTTGTGCTGAACAGGCTAGGACATTTGGGCCACGAGGACGCAAAGGACGCGAACCACCTAAATCAGCCGAAATAGAGAATAGACAGCTGGGACATGGGGACGCGTGGGACGCGGAAAGCTGAAGGAGATGAACACCAATCAAATCACACCACGTGTCTTCACCTCAAAGAGGGACAGGGAAGCCTGAATTGGGTGGTTTGAAGGAATTTGTCCCAGACAGTTCGGGACATCCGGGCCAAAGGGACACGAGGGACGTGAAAATCCGGCAGGCCCGCGGATGAATCAAGAAACGCCACGTGTCACAAGGGAAAATGTCCAAAATTTCAAAGGGCAAGGTTTGAAGCGTTGGCCCGAGCCAATAGACATAAGACACATGTCCTAAGGAGAAGGGGAGTGCAGAGCTCGGGGAGGAATTAGAGAATTTGGCAAAAGTTTTGGCCGAAAAGCTAAAAGGTAAAGGATGACCCCGCGCCCCTATCCTCTAACTAGATCATGCCACGTGTCCCAAGTGGCGGGGATGCGGGGAAAAAATGGGAAATTTTCCAAAATTACAAAAAGTCAAAACTTTCAAGGAAAACCCATGGGTAAGGGAAGGAGAAAGAATTTCTCATCCAATTAGCACCCGACACGTGTCGTCCAGGTAGCGGAGCGCGGGAAAAAATTTCAAAAAACCCATTTTTGCCTGTTTTGTGCCCTAAATCTTCAGATTGCCATATCTTTCGATCCAAAGCTCGGATATGCACGTTCTTTATATCATTGGAAAGATTATAAAATTCTCTACATGATTCTAGGGTTAATCTTGAATTTTGGTTCAATCTGGAGAGAGAAAGTTAAGAAACAGCTCTGACACGTGTTCATGGCCAGAAGTGACATTTCAGCGACCAAATTTAATACAGAATGGGTCGCACTCTCCTCCATTTCAGTCAAAAATGATAGGGTATGGGTTTGTAAGGTCCCCCATGCCATTTTAATGCATTTTCAGTTAAGGAGGAATGGGCTCCCACGTTTTGTACGTTTTCTCTCTCCTGGGCTCGACCCATGCAATGTAAAAGCCAGATTTGGCTCATTTCTAAAGGGGGAACACTTTTTGGCATAGCAATCTTCTTCTTTCACCTCCAGCAAGTGATTGTTGCAAGAATCAGACCTCTTCAAGGATTGTAATAGTTTTTACCTCTCTGAGGTTGTAATGCAGTGTTTTTGACATTGGAAATGATAATGCAAGCTTTGTGAATGGGTTTCAGTCCTTTGTTTGTATTATTTGCTTCATTTCAGATCCTAAATTATACCTTATCAGCCTGTGTATGTTTTATGTTGCAATCCTTGGTTTGTGTCTATTTGCATGACAAAAATATTCACCACTCCTTTTGGTGCATCACCACCTTTAGTTAGCTTCATTTTTGCATTTCTATCCCTGTCTCCTTGCAATTTAGAGGAGGATTAGGATCTGAACCTCTGTAATTGTGCAAATATAGATCCAAATCAGAGGAGTTTGAGGAACCAGCCTCTAATCTGGAGATTCCTCTCTCAGTTTCACAAGTCCCACACTTGGAGAGAGGTTTCCATGTTGTGCAATCACACTGGATTCCTAAACATCAACTCAGAACCTTGATCTGCATCTAGGGGTAGTGTGATCCTGCAACAACACTACCTCTATAACCACCAAATCCACCTAAACCAGAGTAACCTATGCCTCTTAATCCAAAACTTGTGGCTGGAATAGGTCATGTAGATGTACTCCCTTGTGCTCTGACAGTAGTATTATATTGAATGCCTACAGTCTTTGAAGTAGTTCCACTTCTAGAGGTGAATCCAACATTCGACGTGCTCATGTTCTGTATGGACAATGCACCTAGAAACACACCTCCAAATAACAATGAAGTCATCTACCCTTCCATTGATGTGCTTTCTCACTTACTTCCCAAACTTTCTTACTGATTACTTGTCGTACTAGATACTGGAAAACTAAGCGCAAGGGCTAGGTTACCAGGTAGATTCAAATGCGATCCCATGGCCCAAGTAGTCTCTATTGACATGCTTCTTTGTGAGGTCGAGGGGGGATCCCTGTCATGCTTTCCAAGATGGGGAGTTCCTAATGCTCTGGCTCCATGTCTTCTAAGTGAGCTTCAAATCCTTCATGAGCCATCTCTCTCCTTAACGCCATACTTTCTGCAACAGTACACTGCTTCTCTATCTCCCTCTCGCGTGCCTCATTATACTTAAGCCACCTTTCCTCTCTTTTCCTTTTTGTCGCTAGGTCTGCCATAATTCACCAATCTTGCTTCTGCCCCGCATGTGGTAGGGTTTAGTTAGCCATTGGTTTACTCTCCAGATTCAAGGTTACCATCAGGATCTTGATCGTCAAAGGAATTTCTTGTAGGTAAGTTCCCTTGGATATTGTCAAAACTGGAATTCAGCTACTTCTAGACACGAATAAGTGGAAATTGAGTACTCCAAAATATAAATATTCAAGATACCACAGAACCACGTATTCATAGCTCAAGTCCAAATCATATCAGCATCATAAAGGGTTTGTAATTCTTCTTGTGTCTAGACAAGTGCATGATACTTCCAATTCTACTTAGATGCATAAACAATCAGCCACTCATACAATTCTACTAGAAAGATAGCAAAAAAACTCTCATATAGATTATGTTCCACCCACACATGTGTGTTAAACTCAGATCTAGTGGTGAATCTCCATGCATATTCTTCTTCTAGATCGTATATCCATTATTCAACACTTACTAAGGTCAACCGGTATGTATTCATTATGAACCATCCTGATAACAACCGAAAAAGAGGTCTTGGCAATAGAGTCAATGATGCAGCCTATAATTTAGTGATGTAAACCCAATAAGACCCTAGACATGCTAGCACATCACTTAGCCTAAACTAAGCACTCACCTAAAGCACGAAAAGGTACCAGGTCCCTCTTTAGGGTTGTTAGCATGATGAAGACTTAGCACATGTAGTTCTATTACTAACACATCATTTTATCGAGCATACTAGATCTATATCTAAGGGAGAGAAGAATTAAGTACTAACCATGATGAGATAAAAAAACATAATAGATTCAGATACACACAAAACCAACACTTATATTCAGAAAATATCCTCCATCATATTTAATGCAATAAGTATACAGAATATTCATTACAACAACAGTAGTATGTGTGTAACAGATTTAACAACATATCTCTATATATATCTCCTCTCTCTCTATTACATAGTTTACTACATATATATAAGGGTGGGGACTTTCCTTTCACTGTTTATCCATTCCCAAAATAGGTCGTATGCTATTACTAGCCACGCGCCTTTACAAAACTAGCCACACATACAAGTGTGCTAAAAATAGACTAATGGTAGTTAACTAATAGTAGTATATCTATTTCCAGCCTGTGTCCATGCAAAGTGCTTTGTATCCAATCCTCCAAGAATAGCCAATGCATGGCATGCATGTCTCTACCTTGTTTGTGTTCTCTGCATGCCATCTCTAAAAATAGACCTTCATGAGCAAAAATGGATAAGTCCCGAAAAGATAAAATTTTGTTCCATGCGTGTGTTCTCCCTATCCATTCACGCCTTTGAATATGACTTGTTTTCCCATGTGGACTTCTTGTGTGCTTTCTTTCAAGTGTTCTCTAATCAACATTGTGCATTTGAGGAACAACAACATCCTTTCTTGGTTGGTCGGGTATAGAGGCAGGAACCTTAGCTGGCGTAGAGGCATGACCTACCAAATGAGGGACACACACCACTTTAGGAGGAGCTTTGCGTAGAGCCTCATGTGTATGAACTTGAGCACTTTTACTATTGGATTCCTTAGTAGTATCTTTCTGCTTCTGAGGGTCCACCTATGTTGCTGGAATTGTGACCTACATGCCAAGATCTAGTATTCTCCTCTTGTATATTTTGTTGTCTGTAACTTGGGCATCTTGCGTGTTTGCATAATTTGTAGCATGGTTGATTACACAAAATTCCTTAATGCCAAAGAACATCATATTTTCCTCTGGAGGAGCTTATGACATTTCTTGGTTATCTGCTTCAGGTGCACTTGTTGAATCCTTGCAACTGGAAGCATTCTAGATCATATAAGCTTGCGCACGCATAGCATTGTCACAATTTTATTGATTATGAGGCATATTATAAGGAAAGCATCATTCAAACTCCTACACCATGTTATTCTAGATGGGGACAAGTGATTAACTTGTTTTAGGCACTGGAAGAGGTTATGCAGGAGGAATAACTTGCAAAGGCAAGTGTGCATTAGCATGCCATCTATCATTCTATTGTTTCTTTCCGTATCTTTGATTCCCATATTGATTTGGCTTTGTGTCTGATTAGAACTACCTATGTAGGCTTGTACATGCTACTTCTCCAATGATATGACCTTATTGGACAAGCTTCTAATCAAGGCCTTTAACTCATCATCTTATTTTTTTTGCACAAGATATTAAGATGTAGATGCAACTGGCTGCGCACTTTTCATTGGAACTAGAGCAAACGAAGGCTAGGGTGGTGGAGACATCTCTAGGAATAAGGGTGCAGGAGGTCTAGGTGCTAACTTACCATCCTAAATGAGATTTTTTTGCCTTTATTGCAATGTTGTATGCAGCAGGTAAGGTTATACCTCTCATAGATTGAATCAAGACTGATATTTCACTATTCAAATCCCTTAGATAGTATAAAAAAGCATGTTGGGTTATAGACCTTACCACTTGAGGAATTTTGTCCCAAGTATTTTGGAATCTGATATTGAAATCATTCATTTGTTCATTGGGCATGCACTTTTTTGTAATCAGTTGCTCCATCAATGATAGATGATCTAATTTATCTTCAAAGTAATTGCATAGAGTCGTTCCAAGCTCATCCCAGGTAGAAATAGATACAAGTCTCAGGCCATGGTACCATTGGAGTGTTTTACCCTTGAAAGAGGCTGCAAGCAACCTGAAAACAACATCATCATGTGTAATCAGATAGACAGAGCATATATTGGCCACATCTTGAATGTGTTTAATAGGAGTGGCTTGATTTTCTCTTATGAAGTATGGAATACTCTTGAGTTTGGTCACTGGCATATCATGATGGGAATTGCAATTGAGAGGGATTCCACCAGTGAATTTGGTGAATTTCATTGGAGGTGGAGGTATTTTAAGTACCAAGGTAGGGCACATTTGTCTGTTTTGAGGAGGAGTAGAGTGAGTGCGTCATGTTGGAGATGGGTATGCATGCACGAAAGATATGTTGCATGTTCTTCTCGATGAAATTTGAAGGTAATCAAAGGATCCTTCAGCTACACCACTCTTTCTGGTATGCATTCTTCTCATAAAAGGTGCTCAGGACTGCAAAACAGGAGCTCTGGAAATGTTGGGAGTCGCCAGGTGTGTTGAAATAAGCCTCAAAAGACTAGAAATACTTCACACACTAGAACTTAGCAATATGAAATTTAATCTCTTTGCTGTTGGTCCCATTGAGCATGCCAGAAACTATTGGTCATTCAAACTTGCACCTGTTTCTTGGATTTGGAAGAACCGAGTCATTTGAGACAACAATGGAACTATCTCCAAGTTATGGGAGCTTGTGCTTTTGAGACATATCTCTGGAGAAGGCTAGTTTCTCTTCCTATTTCTACTACTACTACTACTCCTAATGCTGAAAGGTAAAACTAAGCTAATAATGTCAAAGGCCTAGCGATAGAAGGATAACAAAAAGGAAAACTAATAAAAGGAAGGTGATAACACCATAAAAAGAGGTATGAACACTATATTTTCTAATAGAAAATGAAGGGAAAGGAATCAAGGGAGGATATGCACATGTAGCATAGACCAACACATATTTACACAATCAGTTTTCATGAAATAAAACTAGAAAATGGTGATGCAAGGGACATAGAGTGACACAACAAGCATGTAATGTAAAATAAAGGAAAGTAGAAAGAATATAAACATGCATAGGATAGAGAATAGTCACAAAATGATGCTTCCATTATTTCCCGAAATGTATAGAATTGTCACTATGGTGAAAGAGGTCGATATCCACATGCATGAGCCATATATAGAGGTCTGCAACTCAGAATACATAAATATGAAGTCCTTAGCAAAATGTGTAAGGATCCAAAGTTTCCAACATTAATAATGAGACCAACTCTTACATTTATAGATTAATCCATGGAAGAAGAAGAGAAGGAGGGAAAAACCGAATTTGAAATACAACCACCAACAAGAAACAGTTGAAGCCTGTAAATTTTCCTACAAATCTGTCAAATACATTTCCCCAAGTCTGTTTGGCGTGTTAGAGAAGGAAGGAAGATAGATTTGATCAAATCAAGTGGTTGGAGCAATCAGATCTACTCATCAATGCCTAGAGAGACGTTTTCCCATTTCTCACCTACTAGATCTACTAAGAATTTGAATTTTAATATCTAGCATTATTGCCGATGTTAGCAACTATTGATTGATACTAGGCATGTGCCGATTCGGAGCTCTTTAGTGAAAGATATGGCTTTCAGAAGTTTTTTAGATTTGTCTACATAGGTAAGACACGTGGTACACGTGGATTAGCTGAAAGTAAAACCAACTATGTAAATATTCTTGTTGTTTCTCCCACGTGTCACTTACTAGTTTGTTGCAAGGACTCAACACCCTGTTGGCACACTTTGATTGATTGTGTGTGGCATACTCAACTATGTCAGAGAATGACATGGCACATAATGGTGCAGAGGAGGGCACAAAGGCATGTGCATGGAAAAATGAGGCACGGGAGGATGACAGAAGGAAAGGCTCACATGCAATCGCAACGCGCGTGGTGGAAAAGGGGAAAATTTGTGAGTAGAGAATGCATGTTCAAGGCATAACTATTACAAAGTAATGTGCAAGGTGCGCTAGAGGGCTAAGGCCTTAGCTAATTTAATCAAGTGCAAGGTGCGTACACAAGATGAATATCTATTAAGAAGAAGAATAATGCACAAAATATGCATGCAAGGTAAGAGTGGAACAAAGACAAAAAGTAAAATGGAAAGGGGATAAGGGGAAGCACACGAGGACGTGCAAGGAAATAGTGACCAAGTGAATGTGTCAACAAGATAATTGAGGTGTGCACCACTTGGAACGAAGATCTCTGGGCCAAAATATGTATGTAAGTTTTCCAAATAACTAGGAGAGTTATTTGGATAACAGTGCTCTTGTACCAATCACACTTTGTGAAATAGTGAGCAATAACTAAATGTAGAAAATCTAGTAGTATGTGTGCATGGAATAGAATAGAAACCCTCCCCCTATGAAGTGTGTGTTGATGTAAATCTCCTAGCCTTGATGCAGGGAACTATGTGGATGTAATGGATGTAAATATAGATGGATTGATATTAGTAGATGATGTTATGACCCTTATTATGGTCTCATAACTTTATATTTATAGGATTTTCTTTATCTAATTTTTTAATTAACCCCGAAATGGATTACTAGGAAAAAGATAAAGATTAAAAACCATTAGAAAAGGCCCAAAAAAGTGGCGGGAAGATTTGAAAATATTGAAGTGCCCCAAGTGGGATCAAGGAACCCTAGGGCACCCAAGTACAAGCCTGGGTGACCCATTTTAGGCTAAAATGATGGAAAATTTCCAAAACAAACTGGGCATATAGGTAAAAATGTGTAGGAATGACAAAATAAAAGTAAAATAAGATGGCCAAAAGATGGGGGTTAATTACTTGTTTCTTCACTCAAGAACCTTCTCAATAGTAGTATGAGACCAAACTAAATAATTCCTAAATTACATGATTTTATGACTACAATGCATGTATTTGTCTTCTCTCTTCTTTCAATCCATTGCTCTATTGGAGGTAGATTAATATTTGTGTTAGATTAGGAACTATGTAGTTTAGTTTCTTAGTTTTGCATTTGCATACTAACACCACTTTTTCTCTATATTTTTGGTACCCACCATGGGGCTTACCCCCTAAATTTTTAATTACTTTCACTATAATTTTGTGTTATAAACAAGTTGTTCAAATTTCAGAAGTTTTCATTGAGATTTGCACCCTGAAATTTTGGATTTTCGTAACATTCATCCACTTCAACACATTTAACCTGTCAACAATGCTTATGCACATAAAACAAAAAATTTGTAACTTGAAAAAATGGTTTTGGATGTGTTACTAACTTCTGTGGGTGCATGGATTTACTTCAGTGCATTTTTCAAACTTGTGGTGCTTTTTTTCATAAATCAGAGCTTTTACATTGTATCAATGCTTTCATGCCTACTAACCCCCAATCTATGTAGGATCAACATTTTTGTTACTACAATGGATTTTTTATATACTTAAGCACATTTTTATCTATATCAGTGCTTTTGCAACAACTTTAATGCTTTTTTCTGCTAACTTTTCACTTTGCAGGGTTGGCGCATTTGTCCATACTTCAGCACATTTGTTTCTAGATTAGCACCTTTGTCACCTTGACTTTTCCCTGTGCATACTATCTTTATTATAGTGTTTTTGTTTCTGATTTAGTGCATTTGTGTTGAAATGGTGCTTTTTTCATGTAACAATGCATTTTCCCTATAAATGGTGTGTTTGGTCTGATAATAGTTTTACATCAATACTAACTAACTAATCACATTTTTTGGTTTTTAGTGGTATTTTACAGACTTCATACATTTTTGTTTTTTGTAGGAATATCATAGGAATAAGGGGAAACTTTGTCAAATTTAATATTTGATTAGTATTTTCCTAGTACTTATGGTTACAGGATACTAATTGATTAAAACTACTAACCCTTTGTCTTACAACACGAACAGTCAAAGAACATCGAGGTATAAAACAAACTACTAATCCTTTTTTCTTATAGGTCCCCTTGTTAAAGGCCCCCATTGTATAAAATTTATCATTGATTTTTTTTCTTATGTGTTTATTTATTTTCCTTTTGTACTACACATTGTTACTTGATTTGACCCAAAGACGACACGGTGTATGCTCTCGTCTTGCGACCTGGGACTATCTTAAGTATCAAAAGCAGCTATTATTCCCTCCCTTTTTCATTTTTAGGGGGTAATGTGACATGGAAGTGACATCCACACACTTACCATAGTCCTAGGCATCTCATGACCATGGGCTTCATCTCCACGCATATAGACACACCCCGTGTTCTAGCGGGATATATAAATTCAAGGACAATTGTCGTTATTGGCTAAGCACTTATTCTTTAAGAGAAGCGTGAAGTGAGGGGTTTCCATATCCCAAGACCTAGACCTTAGACAACATCATTGCAACACAAAATTGGGCCCCATGTACTGTAAGGTATATCAGGGACACCCCTAATGACCTCATGCATCCTAGATTAGGATCCCATTTAGCTGCATGTTGACCTATAGTGCAAGGAGGTTACACTCCCCAAGATCACTCGCTAGATGAACCCACATTGAAACATAGGTGGAGAGCTAATTATGGCACCATATTCAGTGTGTGGTATTAAAATCAGGCTATAGCTTGATTGCAAACCCACTTGACTAGTTAGGGTGTGTGTTGCATGTTTCTTATTTGTTTGTAGTAATTCCAGCACCATAATTTAATTAATAAAACCTCATCATAATCATCCATCCTTAATCACATTATCCCAATCCTAATCTTATCATCATCCTTAATCCACAATCCTAATCCAAAATGAATCCCCCACACATCTTGTCTAACCATGGCCTTTTATCAGCAATCTCCATCCTCTCCAAACCAACATCCAAACCCCTACCTCTTTTCTAAATCCATCAACCAAGTTATCCCATCATCCCCCATCCATCAAAGTCAACCATATCACTTTGACCATGAAGTCCCACACACCATCCAAGACATTAACAAACAAATCTCAAACTTAGCATCTTACCTCAACCAATTCCATACTCATCATCCAAGTCAACCATCCCATATTGATCCTAACATCCTGAAAACCATCCAACAACTTAATCAACAAATATCTAACTTTAAATCATGTATTAATCAATCACCTCCTAAACCATCATCTTCTAACCAAACCCATCCATAATTTCCCCTTCCTAATATCCCTATCCCTCACTCCATTGACCTCCTCCTTGAGGAACCCAAATCATCTCAATCCATACCTTGACCTAAAAAAAATAAACTACTATCCCCACAATCTAATTACATAGACTTTGACCACCTCACTAAATTTTACCTAGATCAAGAGAACCTCATTTATGTCGTTACTAATCTAGTCAATAATCCCAAACCCACACAGCCATCCCAAACCCCAACCTCCAAATACCTTATCAATCATCATGACCCACATCTTACTACCATCAAAACTCATGAAAATAATCCACCACCATCCCAAACCTCAACTCCTAAATATAATCATCGTAAAACCTATAATCGAGTCCCATTCACATATCCACAACAATCCCAATAACTTAACCCAAAATTATTATCCCCCACATCTCATATTAGTCCTCCATCCTTGTCATCTTCATCATCCCAATACAATCCTACAGAATTTATTCTAGATAGTCCCAGATCCCCTAATCCAACATCAAATTCAACTTCTAATATTATTTCATCCCCTCCATCATCTAATCCCAATACCATCTCGTCCATCATGAATCCTAAGTCACCCTCATTCTCTTCTACCCATAATCCTATCCCATCCCATGTGGCTCCTACGCCACCCTCATCATCTTCATCCACATTTAATCCTAATCCATCTCCTTCATCACCTAAATATCACCCTATCTTATCCTCTAATCCTATTTCATCTCCCCCATCCCCCAATCCTAAAAAATATAAAGTGAATCCTAATTCACCAACTCCCAAACCTTACAAATCTAATCTCAATCCTCTCCCCACCCCATCTTCTATGAAATCTAATGAGGCTCCTGCATCAGCTTCATCTACTTCATCCCCCAAATCAACCAAATCTAATGTGGTTCCTACACCACACCCATCTCCCAAATATCCTTCATCCCCAGCATCACCCAAATCTAATTTTACCCCCATATCACACCCATCCCCTTCATCTACATCTATTAATACCAAAATAAAACCATCTACCTCAAAACCACATACTCCAACCAATCCTAAATCAACCAAATCTACTTCGGCCTCTAAGACAAAACCATCCACTTCAGCTCCTAGGCCTCATCCACCCCCTTCATCTTCAACCCCCACAACAATCTAATTCATCTCATAAATCCAAATCAGCTAACACATCTCATTATCAACCCAATCCTGCACCCATACTTCCTACTCCCCCAAAACCATTTACACTAAACCACTTCACTCCTTTAGGATAATCCTTGACCACCATCTTCCATCATCTAAAAACCTTCAAAATGATCATCCATCCCCTAATAAAATCACATGATAAAAATATTTCCAAACCATATTGGTATCGGGAACACTATTATTGTGACTTCTATCACACCCATGGACATTCGACCAATCATTACATGTAATTTAGGTCTTATGTTCAAAATTTCATTAACCAAGGAATTATTGTCCTTGTACCTCTCTATCCACCACATTCCCATCCCAATCCTATCCCTAACCATTTCTCACCATTCAAATTCCACTTGACATCCAAACATCGTCATTTATCCAAATCCCATTGTACATCCAAAAATTCATCACCAACCAAAAATCAAAACAAATCTCACCTCTCATCCCTTATTAAGTCTGACCTCTTAGAAGATGATAAAATTACAATCCCCAAGTCTCATGATGACTACATGGCATCATATTACTGATCCACTTCATATCCTAGAGAAAAAATATGTTCACTAATATGAAACATCAAGGCAAAGGCTTAAGCATCCATGAACAAGGCATTCATGAACCCATCTCCCTCCATCAAAATATAGGTCATTTCAGCCTAGGGTATAAACCTAACACTAACAATGACCCTCCCACTACTCCATCAAAAACCATTTATACCACTCCTCTTTTTTATCCTACCAACCCAACCAGTCAACCCAATCACAAATCCTTTAATCCCCCTATAACTACCAAACACCTAAAAATTTATTGATCACATAATTCATTACATGCGCATAAATTTTCTATTTTTCCCACCCATCCTCCTACCATCCAACATCCAAATCCATTTTCATCTTTACCCTTGTCATATATTGTTTCTTGGGTCATTCTAAATTCTATATCCTAAATCCTAAATCTTCACACTTTTCATGCATCGTTGACTGGGGCATCCAAAATACAAAATCTAATATCTAATATCTCCTAATCTTCTAAGCTCATATTCCTCTAATCGTCTCTCCTAATATTATAATATTATATTACTCTAATCTTCTCTCTTAATCTTTTATTCCTCTAAACCTCTCTTCTAATATTCTAATCTTTTATTCCTCTAATCCTCTCTCCTAATCTTCTAATCTTTTATTCCTCTCTCCTAATATTCTAATCTTCTATTCCTCTAATCCTTTCTCCTAATCCTCAAATATTATAATGCTCTGAATCATTAAATATTCTAATCCTCTGAATCCTCCAAGCTTCTCATCCTCTAATCCTCTCTCATCTACTAACTTGGGCCTCTCCTCTTTTCGAGCGGTGTCCTGAATCGTTCCCTCCCCACCTAAATCCTCAAGGGGGCATCATATCACCATCCTAACATCTTTTATTCTTTTTTATTTGAACGGTTATTATTATGTAATAACCATTCAAAGAGGGGGGAAATGTAGACATCTAAAATTTCAAAATGGTTAATTATGATTAACATGTCCCGCAAATATCCCAACATCATCCATATAATAATTAATTGAAAGATTGATTATTATTATTATTAATACATTTTATATTTTTTCCCCTTTATCATTTTATTATCCTTTATGTTAGGAAATAAGGGATAAAATATGTGGAATAATCCCTCATAGAATCACAACAGTAGAGACTAATATGCAGAAAATATTAAAGATATCAAATAAAAGTGCAAAATAAAATAACACAACACAAAGAGATAGTATTTAATGCGGTTCACCCAATTTGGGCTACGTCCACCAAGAATCACTTGCTCAGATTTTATTACAAGCCACCACTCTCTCAAAACAATACCCATATCTGTTTGGAGCTATGCTCAACAAACTCTACAAAATTCACACCCGAATTCAAATCACATCTGCAATGTTTTTCATTATTTTTCTATCATATGCATAAAACCATATAAATAGACAACTGCTTAAGTAGTTTTACAAAACCGTGGGTATCAAAACCATGGGAAAAAACCATCCCATAAACCTATGGGTCAAAATCCCACCCATATGATAAAATCACGTTTCCCGATATATCAGGCACGTTTTAAGGCCCAAAAAAAATTCAGGGGCTGCACCCCCGGACCCCCGATCAGGGCCCGGCCCGGCCCCGAACCCTGGCAAGGATACATGAAAAGTGTACAGTCTTCAACACTTTCACACATGAAAATAGGCTCCACCACCTAACACTTTATAATTTATTTAATATTCCATCATTTCATTATTAATCCTTTTAATCCATCATCATATCCCATTTTATCATTAATCACTTATTATATCCTATTATCCTATTTTAATCCTTCATTAATATTTTCTAGGAATTTAATATTCCTACACCTCACCTACCCATCTACCCTACACATCCATACACCCATCCTCTCCATGTAACCTCACCCCTAATAATCATCTATTAACCTAATCTAATATTAATCCTAATCATATGTTCACCTCTAAATCTAGAGGCTTCTATTTTTAGAAGCCTCTATAAATTTTTGTCTTTCATATTTAAAAATTCAAATAAACCTCTCACCCTCCATTGAATCTTCTTTCAAAATCTAGAATCCTACAACTCTATAATCCTTTATCCTCACATAAATCCTCCTCCCTTGATCTCAATCAAACATGACTTCATCTTATTCATTAAATCCCCCACCCACAAACTATAAATTGAACTCTCATCCTCCATGAGATCTAGTTAGCAAGCTTAGAATAATCTCTAAAATCCATAACCAACATTTGCCATTTTTATGTCCAATCATAAAATCAATCGATATTTAATCCAATAAAATCATCCATCCATTGATCTTTATCAATCAATCTTCATCAAATCAAGGGGAGGTGTTACCCAAGTGTCTCCAAAAATCTGAAGTAAGTAACTAAGTTCAATCAACAATCCATCAAGAGAAAATCCAACACATCTAAGGAGGATATTTGCAACATGTAGGTAAGTGAATGTATTTTTCTTCTCTCCTTTCAATCCATTACTCTATCATAGGTAGATTAATAGTTGTGTTAGATTAGAAACTATTTAGTTTAGTTTCTAAGTTTTGCATTTGCATACTAACACCACTTTTTTTCTACAGCAATAATTGTTCCCCTAATTTCCCTCCAAGGAGTTGGGTGGAAAATAAATTTAATGATGATCTGTATAAAAATTTCTTCAACAAACTTCCAGGGAACCTTTATGCTTGGTTAGCAACCTATAATTTGGGAAAGAGTTTGAATCTGGGAAAGAAGCACCCATGGAATTAAAAGCACACTAGGAGACTTGCAAAACATGATGCAACTTAGACATATGGTATAGACTATTTTTGGAAAGGTGTGCTTCACAACTATGTCCTTAAATATATAGTGTAAACTTTCTCTTACACCAACAAAGCATATTTCAGCTTAATACATGAGACACGTAGATCACACTTAATTAAATTCCTACTAGAGAATAATAATCTCATAGTAGATCTAGGAATTGATGAATTCCCCATGGATGACTAATTTTTCTTCCCATGTGAGTAATGCATAAAGGAAGGGAATGGAATGTAACGACTTAACTATACCATAGATTCCTCAAATGAGCGCATATTGAAAAGGAAGTGATATGAATAATCTCATTGAAATATCATAAGTAAAAGGGAATTTCCTTGATGGAAAGATTTGACCTCAGGAAATATCATGAGAGACCAGGGAGATTGGTTTAGGTAGGATGGAGAAATGAGTGACGAATCATACCAATATCATGACAAGACATGCATCAATACAATGAATCAAGAGGATGAGGATGAGTAGCATGATACAAATGGAATCATCATTTTTAGAATCCTTTCCCAACCTTGTGCTTCTATTCATGTGACAAGATCATATGGCATAGATAACCAAGTACTTATTGAAAATGAAGCTCTTATTCCTCTATATTGTGATATCATCAATGTCATAAGTGTGTCAAAGAATCTAGTGCTTCACTCTAAGATAAAACACATACCAATCAAATACCATTTTTAAGAGAGTAGGTGAATGAGAAAAGTATCAAGCTTGAACATGTGTGTACAAAGGAGGAAGTGGCTGATGTTATGACAAAACCTCTACCAAAGGTAGTTTTTGAGCATTTGAGATATAAACCGGATAGGATCCCTACCCTAAGACATCACCAAAGGTCTCAGATTATCAAGGGGAGAAGCTCAAGTGCCATAGTTTCTCCAAGAAGGCTCAAGATGATTCTAGATAGGGGGAGCTAGTTCACTAGCTCAAGGCACAAGTCAAGAAGACCAAGGATGAAAAGGGTAAAATTTCAAAGAGATTAGGATTATGGAAAGATTTGCATCTATTTAATCAATAAATTCATACAGCTGATTGAGTTTTATCAAAAAAAAAAGAGAAACATCATCCAAGGGGGAGATTCTTGAGGTAAGGACATTTTTTTTTATTATTTTCTTTCATGTTAATCATGTTGTTGGATATGTGTACCTTTATCATAGATGTTAATGGGGGGAGAGTGATGTTAGAAACAATGAATTAATTCTTTCCAGCTATTGGTCTACTAGTTTTCCATCAAGGTTTCTGGGTCTCTTGCCATCAATGACAAAGGGGGATATTGTTGAAGCATGTTACATTAGTTATTGTTGTCACTAATGTCACATGGCATTGATGGAAAAGGAGTGAAATTTCATGTAGGTTGGCTCCTTATCAATGGTGTTTAGTTTTCTCAAGATGGTTTCAAGGTGCTTCATGCTTGACCAGTGAGGTTAGTGCCCACTGGAGGTATGGAAATGGTTTTTGTGCTTGAATATGGTCTCCTACCAGTCAAATATTATGTTTCTATAATGTATAAGATCTTATATTGTGAGCATCAATTCAAGTGTTGGAAGTCAGTTGAAAGTAGCTCATTTAGGCCTAGTTCTAGAGCCTAATGAGGTGTATGGGCACAAATAAGATCATGAAAATCATATGTAAGAATGGTAGGAGCCTAAGAACACTTCCTAGAGCATGGAAAAGCATCTACAGGGATTAATTTATCCCTTAGAGGAAAAAATTAAGTTTTCACTAAAATATCGCTTGAAAACTAGCAGTGATAGCTTGGACAAATGAAATTGGTCCTGATCGTACAAGCTCATTTATGAGAAACCAAGATATGATTCATGTAGAGGGGTGTGTTTTGGTACTATGGGTAAAATTTCACTAAATTTTGAAAATAAATTTTGAAGTTATTAAAGTTTTAGAAAAACTAGTTTCTTGGAAAAGGAAAACTGAGCACCCTATCTTATTAGCATCCAAATAAAATTATCAAGCCTTCTTTAGATAAATCATAGATGGAATTTTTTAAGATCATTCTAATTCTAAACTTTTACAAAAATTTTGAGGACCAAATGTGGAAGAACAAGAAAGTTCTCTTTGTTTTTCTAACATTGTTCTTCTCTATCCAAACCTCCTTGAATCAATAGGCATGAAATGAGTTTGTTTATCACCAAAACACGTGTGCAAGCTGATTCAAGCTCTCATTATTTAAAAAATATATTCCAGGTCAAATTTAACTTGATGAAGCTCTTGGTATGTTCATTTGATGAGATTTGAAGTCTAACTCTTCATGTCCTTAAATTGCCCATGTACACTTCTTGTCAAGAAAATGGTGTCTTGTGTTATGTTTACAAATCTTCTCTTTGAAACATTTCACTCAATTTGATGGAGTCAGTGCATATTCTCTGTTAGATGGTATGTCTTCCACAAGGCGGCCATGTGAAGTGAGGGGTTGATAACAATAATTATACAAATCCAAATTGTCCTAGGGTGCCTCTAGAAACAGGGAACTTAGATTGATATCTGAGCTACAGTAGTGTACTTAATATCATAACCATTACCCTCAAGTTTTCAGATATGGTGTTTGATATCTTCTTGAATTAATATTGCTATTATTTGAGGTAAAATGTTAATAAGAAGAAACCTTCAAGTTAATATTATCTTGTATTGCCTAATGAAATAATGCACACTATCACAAACTTGCTTTCTCTTAATGAACATAATCTTAAATTTGGTGATTGCATCTGGTATGGTGAGTTGACTAAAGAAGTGTTCCTTTTAGTATAATTCTCTATAATGCTGAGATATAATTTTTCATAGACATAACTTCTTCCCTTGCAAAACTGGGACTGTCCTTTTGTAACAGTCAAGATGGTAAGTATGTTTAGACCTAAAGCATGAATCATTTTCATTAACAACAGAAATAGAAGCCCTAGAACATGTTGTAAGAACTTATATTGAAGAAATCACACATGTATTGTGGCATAAAATTGAACACTATCATGTTGTAAGCCTCCAAACAGTAAGCTAGGGTTTGTATTTTAAAACCCTAAGTGTGCACAGTTTTTAAAGAACAACAAAAGTTTGACCTTCTCAGTATGAGATCTGTCAATGGATGGAAATGGAATCTATAAGAATGTATTCTTCCCACTTGAAACAATTCATTTGAAGTTATGGTGGACTAAGAATATATGTTATGACCACAAATTTATTCAAATTTCAAATCTGTGTTGGCAATACAGTGCACACCCAGTTTTCAATGATGCTTCAGGAAGAATAGTTAAAATTTCATGTCTTCTTGATTAATCTAAGTGACATAGTTCTTACAAATAAATCTTCCTAATATGTGAATCTCTTCCTTCCTCTCTTCAAGTTCCTGATAGTGCTCTCAAGTGAAATAACAATAACTTCATTTCATATCCTTGTTAAGGTTCATACTAGTTATTCCTCATTTCAAATGCCTTGAAATCAATGTCATAGATTGACAAGTTACCTCTCAGTCAATATTATATCAGTGTTCCTAAAATGTATGTTCTTGATAGCATTAACAATCTCTTCTTCCTTGAAGTTTGTAAACATGGTTTCTTCAATCTCCTAATAATGATCCTCGGTCTAACATGAATATGGAAGCATAAGTGCTGAAGTTTGAATATTGAATGGAGATTTTAAAGAATGTTTTAATTGTGAATAATGTATTTTCATGTTGTAACTCCTAGTGCAGGGGTCTGTCATTACTATAAAATAGTGAATAACTTATTATGTAGAAGGAAAAACTCAATGGAAGTTACATCTTATTGGAAGAGGTCAGTATTGGTAGTTTTGTGAGCTCAATAGTCTAACAAAGTTTTAAAATAGATTATTTGTCCCATTCAAGAAGCTTAAGAGTTTTAACAAATTAGAATATGAATTAGTTAGTAACCTCTTGGGTGATTTCAATCTTACAATTTCCATTAGTGGTACGAGTTTTTAAGATAGGCATGTTTAGAGTTTACGAAGATGAAGTGAAAATTCACGTTGATTATTCTATGGTGTTTGATAGATATCTTTATTTTCTTATGATGTAATGTTCTTGATAGTTCATGAGAGTGTGTACAGGTCTGTAAAAAGGAGCAGAGTACAAATGAGAGATGAAACTATGAAAATGAGGAGATGATGAAAGAGAGTGATGTGTAAATTTAGGATCACAATTTGTTGTTCTAGAAACTAATTCAAAGAGAGTGATCAAAGATTGATGTAATGTATGATTTGTAGCTCATAAAATCTTGAAAGTAGGTGTTTTCCTGCAAGTAGTAGTGTGAAAATAGTCAAGTTGGTATTTGATTCTTGGATTTTATGCTTCATGTTGAGTTCTATATCAACTAATTTGTAGCCTTTGTGAGTATAGTACATTGGTTCAATGGGTTTTATCCCAATTTGGGTTTCCCAATTAAAAAATTTGTCTATCCATGTGTTCAGCTTGTTTACTTCATGATTGTGTGATTTTTACAAGTTAATTGGCTTGAATTATCTTGAAAATTTGAATTGAAACTAATTCAACCTCCTCTCAATGTCCTAATTTCAGAAATTCCCATCATGTATGGAATTGATATGAAGTGTTAGCATATAATAATATAAGAACAAGAACATTAGATCATAAATATTAAGCATGAACAATAAATATATTCTCACGCATAAGAATAACTCAATGACTCCATATTACTTTTCTCTTTATTCATATTAAAATCAATATATCTCATGCATTTATTTCATATAATATATTTGTCTTGCTCTCTATCTATATTTTTTTTATCTATCTCATTGTGTCTTAGACTGATCCTTCAATGGGTTATATATACTAATAAGGAATTTCCCTTAGTTAAATAAGAGTTATAATTATCCCTTGAGTTATATTAATATCAAATAACTATTACATTAAGGTGATGTATATGCCACATGTCACCATATCCTAACTTTAGATTGTGCATGGAAGCATTATATTTATTGTATGGGAGTCTTGATGGTTTATATGAGGCATTTTTTTCATCCTTAGGGTTTTCAAATTATTAGTTGACTTGACCTTACTAGATTATCTAGCACACTAATTATGTCCCTTTTCATGTGTGTTCTCTACTTTTTTAGCTAATTCCAGTTGACTCCCAATTACCTTTATGTCATTCATATTATCATTCATGGATATTTCATCATTTGCATGTTCTTCCTACTTCTCATGCACCTATCACTTTTTTTATCCCCTATTCTTCTGCATGTAGACTTATCTTTATGTTATATCATAAGTACATAAAAAAATTATCTCTAGTATTCAAAATGATATATATGCCAAAATTGTGTCTAAATGAATTCATCAAAATTATTCATATGTATAATGAATTATACAAAATTGGGTTCAACATAATATGGATAAAATATGATATTGAATAATTAGGGATGATGTAGATCTAGCAACATCAAACTCCTAAACAAAATTGGCAATGATAGAAAAATCAAGGTGGAAAAAGTAGTCAACTAAGATATGACTTAAAATGGCATCATCCATGATGTAATTAGGTTAGCCAATGTAGTCAACTGATTCAAGAGGATTCAAAATGACATCATGTATGATGTAATCAAGGTGATCGATGTAATCCGTTGAGAGAATATGAGATAAATAGGCATATTTAATGATAAAATTAGGGTAGTTAATCCAGTCGAGAGGGAAAAAAATGAGATAAAATAGTGTCATCCATGATAAAATCAATGTGGTTGATTCTATTGGGATGGTTTGAATTTTTTTAATAGCATCATACTTTTTTATTGAGTGTTTGATACCATCAAAAGGATCTAAATTTTGAAAAACAATATCAGTATTTTTTTGAGTGGACAATACCATTAGATATGTATGATTTTTTAAGGTGAGAGGAAAATTTAGAAAAATTATGAAGCACCCAATTTTTTTCCAATAAATGGTAGTCATGAGGGTAAATAAATAAGATATCATCATTAATATGAATTTTAAAGTTGGTATATTCAAATGGATCATAAATGGGAAGATCCTCTTTTAGATATTCAATCATGGAAGAAGGATAGATATGGTAAGATCTTCTTATGGATCCTCATCCATAGTAGGTAGAAGAGAAATTGGAATATATTCTTGTGGATATTTGGCCATGATAAATCATTTGCAATGATTTTTAGATTTCCATCCTTGGTAAGGATGTAATTGATGTTATTATCTATATCTTTGATGATGTGATGATCGTCATGGGAATGTCTAGGAAAATACATGGTTAGACTTGAAATGTTATAAGATAACTATATAAGGTTCTCCATGTAGGAGGATCTTGGGAAAATATATGAAATATTTATAATGATTTAGGAAATGTGAAGATGACTCAATTTGAGGAGATATTAGTATTCACATTGGCTTCAACAAAGTGTAATGATGGTGAAAATGAAATGAAGATAATATAAAAGGAAATTTGAATGTAAACTAATCAAAAGAGAGAGTAGGATTCATGTCAAGTTCATCAAAATATATGAAAATAAATCATGGCCCAATAAAATTTCATCTTTTTCTCTCTATAAGGGGTATTATAGAGTAGGATGATAAAGGGGTCCATGTTAAATATGCACACCCTAATATTGTAAATTTATGGCTATTTGGAACTATGAATACAATACTACACACTCTTTAAGAGATATAAGGTTGTAAAGCTTAGATCTAGAATAGGGTAGTTGTGTCTAAGAAGATTCCAATAGTAATTTAAAAATAATAAGTTTGTAATCAGGTTGAAATCAAAGTAATAGATTAAAGAGATTTTAAAACAAGATTCATAAGGATCAAGGGTTATATAAGGTTGTAGGTCCCAAATTGGGATTATAAGGTAAGAACCGATAGATAAACAATAAAATAGAAAAAAATATGTTACCCTATCATAATCTATGCATGACCACATCAAAAAGCATCAAAACATACAATAAAATATAGGAAACAATAAGTTAGATATACTTACCTGCTTGAATACACCATTGATGCATTAACTTCCCCTAGGATTAGTAGAACCTAATGAGATATTTGACAACAAATGAATATAAGAATACTTGGTAATACCTCTACTTGGATATTTCATTTATTCCAAAGGTTGTGTAGACCATGGAAAGTTCAACTCATGTATTTGAATATCCTATGTACCCAATGCTCCAAGTGTGAAATCTAAATAATACCAATAGGGCTAACTTCAAGACCTTTTAAGGTTAAAGTGCAAGTTAGCAAGTGCCAGCAAAGCTAATGAGTGATGAATGTGAATCTAGAATGATTTCTCAACTATCGAGCATAAATAACCAAATGATAGAAAATTAATATTTTATGCTAGGATAATTAATTCCATTAGTTGTGAAAAAATGTTAACCTGGTAGCATCTACCATATTTTATGTCATTAGCTAAGGAAATATTATCATCTAACAACATCAACCATGGTCTATGTCAGTGGAGAGATAAATGAATACATGGAGAGTTCACGGAAGTAAATCAAACTATATGGAGGGAACTTTGATGTGCTAAGAGGGGAAATAAATAATATCTTTGAGTGTTGAAATTAGGCATGAGGGTTATTATAAGAGTATGGTACAGTGATGTCACAAGGAGGTTGTAAAGATGATTATATGGGTGTGTAAACATGTGAGATGTGATATAATCAAGATACACAACAAATATCTCTCATAACTACCATAGTTGATTATCCCAATACAACCCAGTAATGATTTATGTAACTATTTTTATTTAACTCCCACTCCTAGTAGTATCCTGTTATCCAAAATGTGCCCCTGCTCATTTTTTGGCTAACTCCTTGTGTTCCTACCTCTCTTGTGCCTCAGTCTTCATTTTTTGATTTTCAAGCACTCAAATCTTTCTGGAGATGGCACCATCAGATAGAGCTCTCTCTCAACTTTGCAGAAAGGTAAAGTTTGCCTCCTAACTCCTCGTATTTTTCAAGTTATGGCTCGGTGGAGTTTTTGTGGGAAATTTTCCCATTGGAGGCCCGCAGCCAATAGGAAGTTGCCACGTGGCAAGGGAGTTCGGAGGTCGGAGGTGAACTTGGAAAATTTTCCAAGTTTGGGTTGAAGGTTCAAATGGAAAAATTTTCCCGCGAGGCCCGCGGACCAATCACAATGTGACACGTGTCACAAGGAGAGGCATAGTGAAAAAAATGGCTAAGTGTTCGAGCAGGAAAAATTTTGAATTTTTGGCCCGCAGCCAATAGGAACTCGCCACATGGCCAAGGAGGGTTACAGGCGTCGGGTTAAAATTGAAATTTTTGCTAAGTTTTGGTAAAAGTTTCAAATGCAACATTTGTCCCGCGTACCCCACGCCCAATGAAAATGGGCCACGTGTCCAATGGAGCCCGAACCGGTGGAGGAGAAAATGAAAAATGATAAGGGTTTTGCCGAGTTTTCAAAGGCAAATTTTTTTAAGGATTTTCCCGCAGCCAATAGGAGCATGACAGGTGGCACAAGTGGTGGGGAGCCCACGGCGCGGGGGGGAGAAGGGAAAAAAGTTGCTAAGTGGTCGGTAAAAGTTTCAAAGGGGAGGGCCCGAGCTAATAGACACAGGACACGTGTCCTAAGGGGAAGGGGAGTTCGGAGCTCGGGGAGGACTTAGGAAAATTTGCCAAAAGTTTCGGTCAAAAATTCAAAGGCAAAGGACGAGCTCGTGCCCCTGTCGACCAACCAAATCATGCCACGTGTCCACAAGTGGCGGGGCGCGGGGGAAAATCAGGAAATTTTCCCAAAGTATAAAAAGGTAAAATTTTCAAAGGAAAACCCACGGAGGAAGAAGGAGAGAGAATTCTAGTGGCGAATCATAGCCTGACACATGGCATCCAACCAGCGGAGCATGGGATTTTTTCAAAAAAATTTCCAAAGACAAAAAAGAGGTAAAATTCGAAATTTTTTCCCGCCGATCTGTTTTTGGCCCCTTTTTTCCCTAAACCTTCAAACGATCATAACTTTTGATCCAGAGCTCAGATTTTCACGTTCTTTATATCATTGAAAATCTGTTAAAATTATCTACATGATTCCATGGTCAATTTTGAATTTTGGTTCAATTTGGAGGGAGAAACTTAAAAAACACTTCTGGTATGTGTCCATGGCCAGAAAAGATGTTTCAAGAACCAATTTCAATGCAAAATGGGTTGCTTTTCTCTCCAACATGGTCAAAAATGTCAGAGCATGGGTTTGTAAGGACCTCCATGTTGTTTTAATGTAGATTCATTCAATGAGGGATGGCTCCCATGCATTTTTCATGTTTTCTCTCTCCTGGGCTCGACCCATGTACTGTAAAAGCCAGATTTGGCTCATTTCTTCATGGTTGAACACTTTTTGGCATAGAAAACTTCTTCTTTCACCTCCAGCAAGTGAATTTTGTAAGAATCATGCCTTTTTCAAGTATTGTAGCAAGTTTATACCTCTTTGATGGTTGAATGCAAGAGATTTTACATGGAAATGACAGTGCAAACTCTGTGAATGCTTTCAGTCCTCTGTTTGTATTGTTTTACTTCATTTTAAGACCTCTAATTACATCTATCAGCTTGTGTATGTTTTCCCTTGTTGCATTTCATGAATTTTTGTCTATTTACATGGCAAAAAATGTTTCACCACTCCTTTGGTGCATCACCATCATTAGTTAGTTTCAATTTTTGCATTTTTATCCATGTCTCCTTGCAATTTAGGGTAGGATTAGGATCTAAACCTCTGTAGTTGTGAAAAATATAGATCTAAATTGGAGAAGTTTGAGGAACCAACCTCTAATCTATAGATTCCTCTCTCATTTTCACAACTCCCACACTTGGAGAGAGGTTTCCATGTTGTGCAATCACACTGGATGCCTAAGACATCATTTAGAACCTTGATTTACATCCAGGGGTGCTGCTGATTTGCAACAACAGTTTTGGCATGCCCGGTGGGACCTTAGAGGTCTCATTTTTATTGCAGAAAAGTTGATGTGCATCTACTGTAATTTTCTTGCTTAAAAAGAGCTATAATTTGCATATCTGGCAACTCCAAGGGGAAGAATCAACTGGTTTCAGCAGTGCAGGCCTGAAAACTCGTGAGAAGAATCACCACAATGTCAAGAGTTGGAGAAGAAGAAGTGTTGTTTGAATACCTGCAGTTATCTCTAAGAAGAAGGTAAAGAGGAAGAAGGATTCAAAGGTCTCCATCTCCACCAAACAGAACTCTCTCAACTCCTCCACCTGGTAGGCCTTTCATTCAGTCAACAAGGGTTTTAAGACCAATTAGAATGGCACAAAACAACCCCTATGTCAATTTCACAGGCAGCAGCCCACTTGCCCTCAATGCACAACATCCAATTCCTATTGCAGCCTTGAAGAACATTCCATACTTCACTGGAGAGAATCAGAATACTCCAGGTGATCATGTTAAAGATATTGCCAACCTTTGTGCAATTCATGAAATCAATGAGATGCAAGTGGTTGTCAAATTGCTAGCATCTTCCTTCAAAGGGAAAGCATTGCAATGGTTTAGGAGCCTTGGAGCTGGTTCTATCACAAATTGGAACCAGCTGTGTATAGTACTTCATGAGCAATTTGGAGAGAAGGGAGACAACTTGTCTCTTTTGGAGAAGCTGACAACCATCAAGAGAGCTCCTAATGAGCAGCTGACTGATTTCAATTTCAGATTTCAAAAGACTTGGGAGAGAATTCCAGTGGCAGTCAGGCCAGCAGCAGAAGGTGTTTTTCTCTACTATCTCAAAGCTCTAAATTCTGATATTTCTATGTTGATTCAGTCCATGGGAGGCATAACTATCCCTATGGCTTATAACATTGCCATTAGGGCTGAAAATTGTTTGATCCAAGCTGGAAAACTAGCCCCTAGACCTCCCATGCCATTGTTTCCAAGTTTAGAGAGCCCAAACACTAATCAAGCACCTAATTTGGCTCCTTCTCCCATTCCTAGAAATCAGAGTTCAAATGAAGCTTCTACTTCATCTCCAAGTGCCCCAAATGATCTTCAAGAAGTCATGAAGCAATTGCAAAACCTAGGCAATGAGTTGGTCACTCTCAAGAGGCATTAAGCCCAAGGTTTTAGACCTTCTTATCAGCCCCAAGCTCAGCCCAACAGGCAGCCATACCAACCACAAAGACCTCCTAATCCAGCTGTAAATATAAATCAAACAAGGCCTCCTGCCAATAGACCATTTCAGCCCTATAATCCAAATGCCATATCTGCCTCTAAGGCATTGGTGCCAACACAAAACAACGTTGCTCAGGAGTATGATTGGTTTTTTCCATGCAATGAACCTCATAACCAATCCATGTGCTTCAATGGTGCTTTGAATCAAGCATTAATGGTGACAACTACTGGCGTGGAGGGTGAGGGCAGTCAAGGAAACAACCAACAACAAGAAACATTCCAATAGCAATCAGCTCCAAACGACACCACGTTGGTAAATTGACAAGCAGAGGATTTTTGTGGCATGAATCAAATGGTCTCTCAAGGTGTGGTAGCCAACACAAGGTCAAAAAGAAGGAATTTAGGAGAGGAATAGCCATTGGCTCCCACCAATCCACAACCTTCCATGGCTCCACAAATGGTTGGCAAGCAGAATCCAATTTCAAATGCACAAGGGCAGCCAAGAATAGCTCCTAGGCCAACTCAAATACCAGTTGTTGCTGCCCACATGCAAGGAGTGAATGTGCCAACCAAGGGATAGAAAAGAGATCCTTCATCACCATTCAGTATCATTGATCAGATGAAGAAGACAAATGTTAATATATCAATGTGGGAATCCCTATCTATCCCAGGCCAAAGAGATTTGCTACAAGCTGCCATGAAGGACTAGCCAGCTTTGAATCAGCAAGTTTAAATGCAAGAGAAAATAATCACAAATGTTGCCCAGCCTGAAGGGAATCATGGAGGAAAACAAGGTAAAACATTGAATACCCCTCCTTTCTATGTTTCGTTAATCATTGGAAATCAGCTAGTGCATAATTGCATGATAGATTCCGGGGCAAGTAGCTCAGTGATGCCTAAACAAATAGCTGATCAGCTAGGGCTCCAGTATGAAACCATATCCAAAGGGGTAGTGTAGCTGGATGGGACAGCAGTAACAATAGTTGGAGTGATTAGAAACTTGAGTCTTATCTTGCATGCATGTCCAAATGTTGTCGTTTTACAAGATGTATCAGTTATAGACCTTCCACCACTCTTTGCCCTATGCTTGTCAAGGGACTTCATAGCCAAATTGGAGGGTATTTGTCTGCTGATTGGTCACACATGCTGTTCAAAACAAGGTATGGAACCAAAGCTGCAATCAGGTCTGAACCTATTGCAAAATTTCACATTGAGCCTTACACTCCAAGTCAGATCAATGCCAATTGTTCAGCATTTGATCAAGAAGATCACCCAAGCACTGATGAAGCTGACACTAAGGTTGGAAGCATCCCAGATCTAACTCTTGATGAATGGGCAAACAAAGTACATGCTTTTGATCCTTATCAAGAAGTAGAAGAATCCGAACTAGGGGTCTATTGCATACATGAATAAAATCAGCCCATTCCTAACATCACCAAACCAAACCACAAGGATGAGAATGAGGTATGGCAGCTGTTTTTTGATGGATCAAGGAGTAGACAAGGTGTAGGAGGTGGAGCTATGCTTGTTTCACCTCAAGGAGTAAGGTACTATTCAGCTTTTAGGTTTCAGTTTGCATGCTCTAATAACACTGCTGAATATGAAGCCTTGGTGCAAGGGATGCATTGGGCAATCAAAAAGAAAATAAAGAACTTGCAAGTCTTTAGTGACAGTGAATTGATTGTAAATCAGGTCAAGGGATAGCATGCTGCCAAGAATGATCTACTTAAGTGCTACAAGAATAGGGTGTGGGATCTCATGGAAGACTTTGAGGGTTTTGGCATCAAATCTATTCCTAGGAAGGAGAATCAAGCTACTGACAGGCTTGCAGCAGTAGGGGCAGCCTTTGACATTGTGGAAAGCATTCAAAAAGACAAGGTACAACCAAACATCCACGTGATTGTGAGGCCTTCAGTGCCGGATAACAATGTCAGTTGGCAAGTATTTGAGAATGACCAGCAAATCATCCATTTCTTGCAAGAAGAAGCTGAGTTCTCAGCTAATAATCAAGAAAAACTAGAACAGTAGTATGGTGACCAAGTGGTACAGCTGAGAACTAACAAGCTGCCCAAGGGACTTATCACTTTGGAGTCCATTTTTAATCCCAACGACCAGTTTAGGAAAGAGAAGGCAAACATTCAGGTCAAGAGAGAAGATTCAGTATCCATCTTGGTGGAAGAGAACAAACCATTACAAATTGGAAAGATGAAAACTGAACAAGAAAGGTATGAGTTCATACAGTTGTGTCAAGAGTTCCCTGATGTGTTTGCTTAGAGCTATGAAGACTTGAAAGGTTTCAATCCCAAATTAGCTTAGCATACCATTGAATTGGATCCAAATACTAAGCCTGTCAGGAAGAAACAAAGACCAGTCAATCCACATATGGAGCCTCTCATGAGGAAAGAATTGAACAAGATGATTGAGTCAAGGATCATATTCTCAATCAAGCATTCTAGTTGGGTTGCCAACTTGGTTCCAGTCAAAAAGAAGAGTGGAGAGATCAGATTGTGTGTTCAGAGACTTGAATAGAGCATCCCTCAAGGACCATTACCCACTCCCTTCCATGCAGCAAATCTTGTAGGTTGTGGCTGGCTCCGAGAGGTTTTCACTACTTGATGGCTACTCAAGCTACAATCAGATTATGGTGAAGGAAGAAGACCAGTTCAAGATAGCCTTCACAACCAAATGGGGAACTTATGCATACAGGAAAATGCCATTTGGGCTGTCCAACGCTGGTGCCACCTTCCAAAGAGCAATGGACATGGCGTTCAAAGGTTTGATTAAAAATATGGTGCTAATTTACCTTGATGATATCACTATTTTTTCCAAAAATGCAGGAGACTGCCTCTCTCATTTGAGACAAGTCTTCACAAGGTGTAGGAGATTTGGAGTGTCTTTGAATCCTAAGAAGTGTATCTTTCTTGCACATGAAGGAAATCTCCTTGGCCATATTTTCTCCAAAGAAGGATTAGCAATTGATCCAGAGAGGGTTAAAACCATAAGAGCACTACCATTGCCAAGTCATAAGAAGGCCCTTCAAAGTTTCTTGGGGAGAATAAACTTTGTCCAGAGGTTTGTCCCAGATTTTGTAGCCCTTGTCAGGCCCATCACCAAAACGTTAAAGAAAGGCATGGCTTTCAAGTGGACAGCAGAAGGCAAGGAGAGTTTTGAAGCAATCAAAGAAGCCATCTCTCAAGCACCAACTCTCATCAACCCGGACTTCTCCAAGGATTTCATCCTCTATGCATTTGGAGGTAATGACACTATTTCTGCCATTTTGGTACAGCAGGACAATGATGAGCAGCCAATTGCTTTCTTCAGCCAGAGCCTAGATGACTATGAGGTGAAGTATTCTTTTATTGAGAAGCATGTGCTGGTAGTAATCAGAAGCTTGAAGAAATTCAAGCATTTAGTCTCAAACAACAAGGTCCAGTTGCTGGTCTCACATGCTGGGGTTAAAGACTTCCTCCTTAACAAGGATTTGAATGAGAAAAGGGCAAGTTGGATCACTCGTGTCATGGAGTATGACATTGAGATCAAAATCACCAAGCTGGTAAGAAGAAAAGGATTGTGTGAGCAGCTGATTTTGGGGAAGAAAAAAGAAGCATGCAATGAAGAAGAGGCTGTTTTGACAGTTCAAGACAGCCATGTGCAAGGCAGCACTCAAGAAGAAAACAATGCTGCCCCCACTCCTTGCTGGACCCAAGGTATTATACACTTCCTAAGCACAGGCCTATGCCCTCCGGAGATGAACAAGACCCAAAGAAGACACTTCAGATTGCAGGCTGTCTCATATGCCATTGTTGATGGAGTTTTGTTCAAGAAAGATGTGAATGGAGTGCTGCTGAGATGCATTAGCACAAATCAGATTCATAGGGTATTGGAAGAGTTCCATGGTGGACCAGTTGGTGGTCATTTTGCACCGAGAGTGACAGCTCTAAAAATCATGAAGGCTGGTTATTATTGGCCTAAAATTTTCAGTGATTGCTATGCATGGATCAAGAGGTGTAAGAATTGTGCATTCTTCATAGGAAAAGAAACTTCCATTGCATCCAATCTCAGCTGACCAGCCATTCATGCAATGGGGTTTAGACTTCATTGGAGTCATTAATCCTAATTCAAGTCAAGGGCACAAATAGATTTTGACATCCACAGACTACTTCACCAAGTGGACTGAAGCAGTAGCACTCAAAGAAGCAAATGAGTCAAGCATCTTAGACTTTTATGAGGAGATAGCAACCAGATTTGGTATACCTACTACAATAATCACATATAATGCATTAGCATTCATTGGATCCAAGGTGACTGAGTGGGCTGTCAGGAACGGGATCTACCTAAGCACTTCATCAAACTATTACCCTCAAGGTAATGGCCAGGCCGAGTCTACAAACAAGAACTTATTGAGGATCATTAGGAGGACTCTTGATGAGAATCAGAGGTCTTGGCATACCAAACTGAAATCAGCCTTATGGGCTGATAGGATAACCCCCAAGAGATCCACAGGTAACTCTCCATTCAAGCTTGTTTATGGAAGAGAGGCAATCTTGCCCATGTCACTTGAGTTGCCAACATTGGAACTCATGAAGCAGTTAGAGTTGCTAGAGTTTGGGCCCATGGAGGTGAGATATGCAGAGTTTATGGAGCTATAAGAGATCAGAAATTAGGCATCCCAAGCAATGGAGAAGGATCAAGCTTTGATCAAGAAGATCTTTGATAGGAAGGCCAAGGATAGATCTTTTCAAGTTGGAGATCTAGTGTTGAAATGGGATGTGGATAGAGCAAAACCGGAAAGGCATTCAAAATTTGATGCCATTTGGAGTGGCCCATACATGGTCACGAAGTGCAAGAACAACAATGCTTTCCAATTGGCCTCATTGGATGGTGAAGAACTACAGATTCCAGTCAATGGAATCTATCTCAAGCATTGCTTCTAGAGGGAAATTCTCCACCTTGTAAATATTAGATTAGATTTTCATTCCTCCAAGTGCTTTTCACATTGTTTTGCTATAGGTTATTTTTGTTTCCCCTAAGTGCTTTGGCATAGCTTGTTGTCCATGGAGATGTTTTACAGTCCTTGCTTCCATCAGGTGATATTCCATCTTCCTCCTTGCAACATTCTAAGTCAGGTTAGGGTTCCAAACAGAAAAGTTGATGACTCCATGCCCAATGGACTGCTTCAAGCAACTGGTACTTTCATCTAACAGGTAGATGACCCCTCTGAGTCACCAAAATTGTTATCCAAAATGTGCCCCTGCTCATTTTGTGGCTAACTCCTTGTGTTCCTACCTCTCTTGTGCCTCAGTCTTCATTTTTTGATTTTTAGGCACTCAAATCTTTCTGGAGATGGTACCATCAGATAGAGCTCTCTCTCATCCTTCCAGAAAGGTAAAGTTTGCCTCTAACTCCCCGTATTTTTCAAGTTATGGCTCGGCGGAGTTTTTGTGGGAAATTTTCCCATTGGAGGCCCGCAGCCAATAGGAAGCTGCCACGTGGCAAGGGAGTTCGGAGGTCGGAGGTGAACTTGGAAAATTTTCCAAGTTTGGGTCGAAGGTTCAAATGGAAAATTTTTCCCACAGGGCCCGCGGACCAATCACAGTGTGACACATGTCACAAGGGGAGGCATAGTGAAAAAAATGGCTAAGTGTTTGAGCAGGAAAAATTTTGAATTTTTGGCCCATGGCCAATAGGAACTCGCCACGTGGCCAAGGAGGGTAGCGGGCATCGGGGTTAAAATTGAAATTTTTGCTAAGTTTTGGTAAAATTTTCAAATGCAACATTTGTCCCGCGTACCCCGCACCCAATGAAAATGGGCCACGTGTCCAATGGAGCCCGAACCGGCGGAGGAGAAAATGAAAAATGCTAAGGGTTTTTCCGAGTTTTCAAAGGCAAATTTTGGAAGGATTTTCCCACACTCAATAGGAGCATGAAAGGTGGCACAAGTGGCGGGGAGCTCGCGGCATGGGGGGAGAAGGGAAAAAATTTGCTAAGTGGTCGGTAAAAGTTTCAAAGGGGAAAATGGAACAGAGGGCCCGAGCCAATAGACACAGGACACGTGTCCTAAGGGGAAGGGGAGTTCGGAGCTCGGGAAGGACTTAGGAAAATTTGGCAAAATTTTTGGTCAAAAATTCAAAGGAAAAGGACGAGCCCATGCCCGTGTCAACCAACCAAATCATGCCACGTGTCCACAAGTGGTAGGGCACGGGGGAAAATCGGGAAATTTTCCCAAAGTATAAAAAGGTAAAATTTTCAAAGGAAAACCCGCGGAGGAAGAAGGAGAGTGAATTCCAGTGGTGAATCAAAGCCTGACACATGGCATCTAACCAGCAGAGCACTGGATTTTTTTGAAAAAATATCCAAAGACAAAAAAGAGGTAAAATTCGAAAAAATTTCCCGCCGATCCGTTTTTGGCCCGTTTTTCCCCTAAATCTTCAAACAATCATAACTTTTGATCCAGAGCTCGGATTTTTGTGTTCTTTATATCATTGGAAAGATGTTGAAATTATCTACATGATTCCATGGTCAATTTTGAATTTTAGTTCAGTTTGGAGGGAGAAAATTAAAAAATTCTTCTGGTACGTGTCCATGGCCAGAAAAGACGTTTCAACAACCAATTTCAATGCAAAATAGGTCACTTTTCTCTCCAGCATGGTCAAAAATGTCATAGCATGGGTTTGTAAGGACCTCCATGCTATTTTAATGTAGTTTCATTCAATGAGGGATGGCTCCCATGCATTTTTCATGTTTTCTCTCTCCTGGGCTCGACCCATGTACTGTAAAAGCCAGATTTGGCTCATTTCTTCATGGTTGAACACTTTTTGGCATAGAAAACTTCTTCTTTCACCTCTAGCAAGTGAATTTTGTAAGAATCGGGCCTTTTTCAAGTATTGTAGTAGGTTTATACCTCTTTGATGGTGGAATGCAAGAGATTTTACATGGAAATGACACTGCAAACTCTGTGAATGCTTTCAGTCCTCTGTTTGTATTGTTTTACTTCATTTTAAGACCTCTAATTACATCTATCAGCTTGTGTATGTTTTCCCTTGTTGCATTTCATGAATTTTTGTCTATTTACATGGCAAAAAATGTTTCACCACTCCTTTGGTGCATCACCATCATTAGTTAGTTTCAATTTTTACATTTCTATCCCTGTCTCCTTGAAATTTAGGGTAGGATTAGGATCTGAACCTCTGAAGTTGTGCAAAATATAGATCTAAATTGGAGAATTTTGAGGAACCAGCCTCTAATATGGAGATTCCTCTCTCATTTTCACAAGTCCCACACTTGGAGAGAGGTTTCCATGTTGTGTAATCACACTGGATGCCTAAGACATCATTTAGAACCTTGATTTGCATCCAGGGGTGCTGCTGACTTGCAACAACATATCCCTAGGGACAACACTCTGAGGAAGATAATGCACCAATGATTCTTGCAAAGAACAAAATTTAGTAAATTCCAAAAATAGTTGTTTATAATCTTTACCCTACATCTCTAATGTCTTGTAACTTATTGAGGTATTCATTTCTCCCATAATGATCTCAATAGAGGGACCACGTGATCTAAACCCTCACTTTTTATTCCCCTCATCTACCATATAAACCCCGAACTCTGTATTTGGAGAGGTAGTGCCACTATCAAATATGGAAAACCAAATTTCTTAGGTAACTTACCTACTACATGTAACTCGTTCCATCACAAGTAATTCCCATAAATATTAGTAACTCCATATGTTGCTATAGTATATGTCTAATACATCCATGTATATCTAATGTTCCCACATAGGCATTCTATACCATATATTATTACCTTACTATATGTATCCTCAACTAACTAATCCAAGTTATGACTATGTGATGCCCCATAAATTCATAAGCCAGAAAACAATAGTAAAATTGATAATTTTTTGTTGTTGTTTAACACAACACTTACTATTGTTGCACTGATCACAAGACACACAAATTTTGGCCCACATACAACCAAACACTCATAATTTTTGCTAACCAAAATAACACATAACTTATAGTTTTACTTTCATATGCATTAATTACATTACTTGAGAAATGATAGAGTGTGGAAGCATAACTAACGTCACCAAAACACATGATACCCACATCTCTATTATCATTAGTTCTTCCAAATTAATTCCATTTTTTCTTTATTTATAGTTTGTTTTGATATGTGAAACCTGTAAGTACAACCTAAAATGTGCTTTAGCCATCACACTCAAAGTAAGAATTATTACTTTGTTCACAAGTTCAAGGTCTTACACAAGAAGATGATAAAGTGATGGGTCCATATTGCAATAGCCCCAATACTAAGGTTTCACACTAGGAATTATTTCAATCTAGTCTCATATTAGTTAGGACATCAAATTCACCAATGATGCAATAATAATTTATTGTATAGCTTTTCTCTCTAACCAATTTAACAAGAAAGTCTAAGTGGGATTATGCATTCAATAGGGTTTACCAACCCCTTTGATATCTATAAATACTTTCCTAATATTATCATTTCTATTGTTATATGTTTCATATCTTAGAGATTAGTTTTCATGTGTACCACCCAGGTTAAGAAACACTCATGATACAAGTTTTCTATTAATATCAAAATGTAAGGTCCTAGAGAAATTTTAAAAGTGTAAGTCACTCCCACATATTCCTCTTTTCATGTTATACTTCACGGATATACTATTGACATAGTTCATCCAACACTTAAGAACAAGATCTAACATAGGGTTTAAATTTGATTTATTCATTGTGTGCGAAAATGGCATTCATACGATGGCTCTAAGGAAGCAACGTATCTCAAGCTACTAGTAGAGATGGAAAAATCATGCACTTCCCTCTTTTTACAATGTTTGTGTTCATCTCATCCTAGGATGGTAAGTTTTACCATGATTTTCTGGTATTAGTGGCTTTCTTTTTTGTATCCATCTTAGGGTGAAGATTTCAATAGAAGCATGACACTTTTACATTACAATTAAACATACATAACAAGTACCATACACCTTCATTTTTATTGTATAACAAGTTTAATTTGATTTTATTTTGATTCAAATAAGGATTTCCACTAATGTACTAATGTGATGGTTCCACCTCACTCTTCTATTTTCTAGTAAATTTCTCCCATGATCCCATGTAACTACATTATTTAAACACCTCCATTTTAAATAATTTTTCCAAAGTTAGCCATACCATTGTGTTGTTTAGACACTTTCATTCCTCATGTTTTCAAATGTAAAACTATATTGTTTCATAATTTGTGTCATACATACTTACACACATACAAATACCTACCATTAGGGTTCTTGGGAATGCATATGATGGTAGTGACCATGTAAATATCTCAAAGGTAAATTGTGGGTTCTTTAGTGAGGTTGATCAATATTGTGCATCCCACTTACTCGTGTCATTCTTGGATATCCAACCTCCCTTTGGTTCCATTTAGGAAGAAACATACGTGAATAAAATGTGGTCTATGATATCCTTCACAAGGTTTACTATATTATGGTCCTCATGTTGAATTTTTGGCTATCATCCTAACGAGGTTTAACCATTTGCAATCCCAACAATGGAGTTTTAATTTTGTTTTTTTGTTAGTTAAACATTCACAAAGGAGTACTCTTCATTATAGTTTTATTTTATCTACACTAGTTGATGTTAAAATGTACATCTATACTAAGGTCATATTTACAACTTATGTTCTCTATATTAAAAATGTGGTTACACGTATGGGAAATCCACACTAATATTACAAAACTAGAAAAATAACTCTAATAATCCTTTTTTCCAAGGTACCTACACCAAAATCATGGTCAACCCAAGAAGATGGCATGGCAATAATCCAGCATGTTCCATGTATGCATGTTTTCCATTCACAATCATCAAAAATCTTTGCATTCGGTTAGAGAGGATAAGTAATGCATATTTAGTTTAATTGTATTTTCAAGTTTAGAGAGAGAGAGAAGAGAGAGAAAACAAAACATTTCCCATAAGCAAAATTCTTAATGCAAGTGACTAATATAGGTTGCATACAGTCATATAAAGGTTTCCTAAAGTCTCTCAATAGATATTGGGCTTAAAGTGGGGTCCCATGATAGTTTTCCAGTTATAGTTGTGAAATTACAAAAGTGACCAAATTAGTGATAGTGACTATGAAACTAAGTTCCAAAACTAACAACAAAGACACAAACACACATTCTATTCAATTCTCATCCACTCCCCTATATGTAGAGAAACCCTCGAAACTAATAAAACTCATTTGTAACATCTAGGTATCAATCTATAGATACCTTTCTAGAGATAATTATCATAAATGCACATATCCTTAATTATTACAAAATGACAAATGGCCTACAAAACACACTTGCAAAACTAGCTTCCAAAGTAATTTTCTCAAAACTAAAATTTGATTGCAATTTTCATGGTGACACTCTAGAGGTGTGTGTGTGTGTGTGTGTGTGTGTGTGTGTGTGTGTGTGTGTGTGTGTGTGTGTGTGTTTCCCAACATGGATCCCTAAACCATGAGCCAAAACCAAAAAAAAAATATAACTTTTGGAAGCTACCCCAGGTTGTGAAATAGCCAAATGGGATTATAAATGCATGCCATTAAATGATCAAACAATCATCTAAAATTATTTTAAGAGTTTATGTGACATTCCACATCACCAAGGAATATAACGAAATGTCGACATCTCTGCTATGGGAGTTAGGGAGGATTTTTACATGTTGTGTTAAAGTGTCTTTAATTAAATTTTCCAAGGGTGTTTAAGGCAAAGTTTTTGTATGAAATCTTGCATTTAACTTACAATTTATGGTGACATTTTTCCAAATTTACTCGCCTAATTTTTCAATTATCCCCAAGTCACATTCCATGAGTAGGGTCAACACTCCAAAATGGTCTTTCTAAATGTGTGAAAAATAAAATAACTTTTAATATTTTGGGTAACCAAGGTCAGTTTTATTTAAATGATACACCCATAATTTGATTTTAAGTTTGATGCAATCTTGAAGGGAAAACTAACAAAATAATAATTATGCTAGAAAGATGAGGAAAACCATGTCTATGAACAATGATGAAAAATTTGAGCTTAGAACAAGTGGTCATGAAGCATTCTGACATTCTCTCTCACATACGTACCCAAAAATATGCATCATCACAACACCATGCTACATTTTCAAAAACTCCATTTCTTCACATGATGAGAGAGGCTCGCAAAGGTTGATTTGTGGATAGATTTTCATTTATCCTAACTTCACATACTTCCCATAAGAAAACACAATCTCTCTGAAATAAACACACATCATAATCGTCCATGGCTAAACAAATAATCCCACAGAATATAAAGGAAGCTATGCTCATTACTGACTATGAATCTATAATCAACACATTGATCTTGATCTCCCAACATTTTGGACTAAAATAAATAAATATATTATTATAGACTTGAATAAAAACCTTCCTTTACTACTTAAATTCCTTTACATGGATTTTTGTTATGATTCAATACCATTTTTGCGTATGTATTCTCATAACACCAACAACTATGTAGATTTAAAACCACACATTTTATCAAAGGGTTTCAAGGTCTTCAGACAAACCCATTTTGTGCATTTCCAACAATCAACACATATACCATAAATCCTAGCTCAGCAACCAAAGTGTATTCAAAAAAATTATGGTCTAAATACCTACCCTCAAAAGGGATTTCTATAAATTTTGGTCTGTAGCAATTGAATCACATAAAACTATGTTTATTTCTATAATTTTCAATATTCTATGCACCCCGTTATCACCAAATCATTGCACCCTCCAAATGGCCAAGTGATAGATAGGGCATTCCGTGTGATTGGGTAACATGGGATCACCTCTCAAGCTATGGGACTTGTGGATTAAGGTGACACTCCAGCAAAGAAGGTCAGATTCCTCTTCCTAAACTAAACACAACATTACTTCTAATGCAATAAAAAATCTAACTAGACATATACTAAAATTTCCAAGGGGTTAGGGAGAGAGATTTGCAAGAAATAAAACCTATACTAGAAGTGGTGATGCACCAAGGAAGGGTTTTGTTAGACAAGTTTTCTTTCTTCTAATGAAGAAGGGTGAAAATGAGAATGATGAACAAGCACCACAATTCAACTACATACATAACTTCACTCCCAAATAAGCACTATAACTCCCAAAACCTGCAATGGAAACTTGAAGTTGCACAGTATACCTGCAAGCATGAGAAAGAAAAAATGGAGTAGCAAAAATGATGAAAGGACCAATAATTAGTCATATAACACAATTTCTATTACTTCAATCACATGCACAATGCATTATTATAGTAGGAAGATGCAATGGTTTTCATTACAATATTTGGAAGAAAGGCTTGAAAGTTCCCAAAACACACAACTTAGCTTGTGAAAAGAGAGAGGAATTGGAAAATGTCTAACCCTTTGAAACGTGTTCCTCATTTACATTTATAGAGAATCCTAGCTATGAGAGAAGGGGGGATAACTCCTAAATCTTGATAAAAATTATAGCATATTGTCTCCATACTTGATTACATCATTAATTACACCACATAAGAACATTCCCCCATCATGCCTCCATAAATTTCAAAATTTTGATTTTATCCTCCATTTTAATAAAAATAATATTTGACAACCTTCGGAGATTTTCCTTGGTCCACTGGTGGGACCCATAAATGTATTTTGTGTAAAATGGGGTTTGAGTTGTTGATTAGTGAATGGTTTGCTAGCCAGCTCACCGAGATGACTGGAGAGCTACATTTTTTATCATAACGAGCCACTATTTCCTCATCTCGCATGTTAGTCATCAAGTTTCATTTGGTGGCCTCCTTATTTATTTCCACCCCACCGAGTTATTAGGTTGGTTGTTCCACGCTTTAAATTTTCCGATTCTACCTATACTATCGGGCAAGATCAATGATCTGTTTGCATTGAATAACGCCTCGATTATAGTGTAATACATGATTGAGTCTTCCTTAGACACTTCATATTTGGTTGGAGGGATAACTAGAACACTGTGTTGGAAATGACTCAGTTGAGTCATGTTTTATCTCCCCGCGTTCATCATCGTATTGGTGAGTCTTCAACACGTTGTCAACCAATTGGTTGACTCAATTCCCTGAAAGCCACATGACATGTATTACAGAGTGCTTTGCAACGTATATAATGAACATACCATGTGCTCAGCTCATAAATTAGTTAACTTTTGATGCTCTTTCCATCCCCAATTGACTCGGCTTGGGTTCCTCTAACAACATCCACATTCACCACATTGGTCGGCCAACTCGAACTCGATCCCTGACATTCCCAAGAGCTTTTCCCTTACCTCTTGCCATCTTAGCAAGTGATTCAACACTCTCCATGTACTCTTGTTGACTCGGAGATTGACCCCCATCTTACCATGCACCATCTTGGTCGAATGACCCCCGATCTCTACTTTTCCACCATCTCGTCATAACCTTTGTAAACTAGCCACCGAGTTACCTCAAGCTCACCATTTCTGCCTCGTCTGAACTTGGTTTTATTTTGTACTTCTCTCGATGATCTATGAGCCGAACTCAATCTTCCTTTGGCCCAACTATGACATTTCCCACATGAGCATGAGATAACCTCACCATGGCTCGGCCCTCTCAGGACAACTCGGTCGATTCACCACATGATTGCTAAGCTCTAAGCCTATACCAAGCTTACAATTTCCTCCAACATGAGCCCTTACAAGCTCGACCTTGACTTACTCAATGAATTACCTGGCCCTTTAAACTAGGACTCAATGCTTTATTTTTCATTTGTTTATATGACCGAGCTAATTTCCACACCACAAACCTGCTGAGCTATTGTGAGCTCTCTCCATCAAGCCAGTGAAGATCCCACCTTACAACTTGTCTGAGCTCACCATGACTCTTCCCCAAATCATGCCTTAATTGGTCTGAGCTCAACCTATCCCATGTTCTTAACCTTCCATATTCATGGCCTTGCAAATTCATCGATCTTAGCCTTTTACCTCAACCGTAGCACCAAGATCATTGGTGCTAAACAAAACTTGTGCAACCCCAATGAGCTCGCCCATGCAATAAAAACTGAGAGCATCTACCTATTACCAAAATATTATGTAACATTATTAAATAAATTGTAATATTATTAATAATGAGTTTATAGAACTCATATTAATAATATAGTTGTAATAGTTTAATTATTCGTAAGTTGTGAGAACAACTCACATAACTATTTTGGTGTGTGAGATATTAGGGGATAAGACTGAGAGATTCATGGAGAGAGATTGTAGGGATTGAAGACCATGTTTGACTCTACCATTGTAGGGATTAATTGATCTATATATGTAACTCTCTATCAATGAATAAATTATCCCAGATGAATACAATTTGAATATTATTATATTCATTGTTAATTTTGCATTATTATTCTAAATTTCATAAATAAACTTTGACCAAATATTTCATTTGGTATCAGAGCATTTTGGTCTTGCACCTATGATGGAGTAGAAAGTTATTTGATAGGCTGTAATAAAAATGACGTATCTCAAAATTCCTAATCTGGGTTCTTGAGATATTTTCTAGGTTTTTTAATTGTGATGCAAGGAATAATCTCTCCAAATTTGAGAAGAACCCAAATTATGGTTAGAGATAAATTATGAAAATGGTATTTTCCTCTCTTTTACAAACATGACCAAGTTTTTCTTCATCTTATTGGCCATGGACCTTGTTGTTCTTCATGTTTTCTCATTGCAGATGAGTTCTTCATGTTTATCAAATTACATATCTGATTTATCACATTCTAGATCTGATTGATTAGATTACATATTTGTTTTTTTTTCCATGAGCCTATGTCCTTCAAAGACTAAAATTTTCCATTCAAATTTTTTCTAAAATACTCATAGTTGGAAGCATTTTGGTGTCAGTCTACAAATAAAAACACATCTCGTGGTGTAAAATCATTGGAGATTTGAATTAAATATGTGGGAAAATATCCTAGAGCATTCCCCTGGATGTGTGCATCTATGTAACTCAAGTCGTATCCCTTCTTTTTGTCATTTCATCCGTGTATGCACATAAATGCAATTCAATGTGTTATTAGTGTTTATTTGTCTTATTTAGGATTTAAAAAAAAATCAATTCATGGTTTTATCATATAATGTGGGTATTCCATTTATAGTGGGCCTCCTTTATAATTTTTGTATTATGTCTATTGTTATATTTAGATATTAAATCTAAATAATGTACACTTTGTCAATATAAAAGCTATTATTTTGTTTTTCCTATAAAGTCTTTTCTAAATCATTATTTTAGGTTATAATTATTTCATTTGTGTCTTTATAATAAGGTTCATCTTTATTGTCAAGTATTTTTTTATCATCTCATCTTGTTATAATTTAGTCATTTTGTGTCGTTAACTAGAGTCATTCTCAATTTATTTTTTTAAAAAAAATTGCCTCACTTTTAGTCAGAGTCATTTTCAGTGTAAACTGGCATCCTATCTATAATTGATCTTCATGATCACATCCAGCTGATCTAAGTAGCATTTTCATGGAGGATGGAGGAAAAAGAGGAAGGAGGTCAATCAGCGACCTCTCGCCAGCCGCAAGCGACGGGACCGCACAATGATGTTGTGGCATTTCATTTTTTAGTTGTGTGTTTATTTTTTGCAAATAAGAATAGATAATTTATACCTGTTCATCTATTGTAATAAGTAAGATCCCATGCGAGTGATATTTCCTACATTTTCTCTTTATGTCAGAGCATTTTAGAAGATCAAAATCACCAATGTAAATCAGTTCGTGGATCTTGAAAAGGTTTGTGGAAGATCCAGAAAACCACATGAGGTGGACAGTTGATGGTTCTTGTCACGTCAAGGTTTGTGGTAAACCTGTTTAAAACCATGGAAGGAGAGATCATTTCTTTTGATCAAGGTCATGAGCCAAGCTGGGCATGCCACATGGGTGAGCATACTACAGATAAGAGTGTGAATGTTTTTTTACCATGTCAACATTAGGGGAGTGTATAATGGAAATTAATAATTTTAACAATAGGGGAGTGAATGTTACCAAAATATTGTGTAACATTATTAAATAAATTGTAATATTATTAATAACGAGTTTATAGAACTCATATTAATAATATAGTTGTAATAGTTTAGTTATTGGTGAGTTGTGAGAACAGCTCACATAGTCATTTTGGTGTGTGAGATATTAGGGGATAAAACTGAGAGATTCATGGAGAGAGATTGTAGGGATTGAAGATCATGTTTGACTCCACCATTATAGGGATTAATTGATATATATATGTAACTCTCTATCAATGAATAAATTATCCCAAATGAATACAATTTGAATATTATTATATTTGTTGTTAATTCTGCATTATTGTTCTAAATTTCATAAAGAAACTCTGACCAAATATTTCACTACCCGAGTTGGCCCGTGTCACCCCAAAATATGACTTGGTGAGTCCATTTTTTCCAATCCCATGTCAAAACCTACAACCATCTCTACAATCTCACTGCGATTTCTTTCTAACGAGCTTCTTCATATGGCCCTGGTGAGCTTCCTGACCTCTCAAACTTTGAGCTCTTCGAATGCCATTTCTTATTTGACTCTACCCATGTCACCCCAAAATACAACTCGGCAAGACCATTTTTTCTGATCCCATGTCCATCAGAGTCTTCTTGGGTTAAGACAACAGCTAGGGTATTATCTGTAGCATAGCAATAGATGATGAAATCTTTGCTGAAGTCAGGATAGGCCAAAACTGGAGTTTTAGCAATAGCTTCCTTGATACCCTCAAAGGATTCCTTTCCTTCAGAAGACCAATCAAATGTTTGCTTCCCTTTCATCATCTGAGAGATGTTCAAAGTTAATTCAGCAAAATTAGGGATGAATCTTCATAAAAAATTGATCTTACCGAAAAAGGAATGCACGCCTTTTTTACTGGTTGGGAGAGGAATTTGCTGGATGGCCTAAACTCGTTTAGGACCAATCTTGATACCATCCTTGGAGACAATGTGCCCTAATAGTTTTCCTTCTGTAACACAGAAGACAGATTTTTTAGGATTTAAAGAAATCCCATGCTCTCGGCATCTCAGTAGAACTGTTTCCAAGTGGTCGAAGTGATCCGCTCTTGTCTTTGAAAACACTGTCAGGTCATCAAGGTATATGACAATACATTTCCCTTTCAAGCTTCCAAAAGCCAGATCCATAGCTCTCTGGAAAGTGGCACCAGCATTAATCAGCCTAAAAGGCATTCTCTTGTAGGCAAAGGTACCCCAAGGAGTGGTGAAGGTTGTCTTGTGTTGATCTGCAATATCAACCTCTACCTGATTGTATGCCGAGAACCCATCAAGCATAGATAACATTTCAGATCCTGTTACTGCTTGCAATATTTGATCCATCATAGGCAGAGGGTAGTTATCTTTTAGAGAAGCTTGATTCAGGTTCCTGAAATCAACACAGATGCGGATCTCACCATTCTTCTTCCTAACAGGCACAATGTTTGCAATCCATGTTGAATGGTGAATGGGAAAAATGATTTTAGCCTTCAAAAATTTCTGAATCTCCTGAAATATAGTGTCAGCTATTTTGGGATTATACTGCCTTTGTTTCTGCTTGAAAGGCTTGATTCCTGGTTTGAGAGGGATAGAGTGTTGCATGTATTTTGGCTTGAAGGCTTTTAGATCCTCATAAGAATATGCAAGAACATCCTTATACTTCCTTAGAAGATCAATTTCTCTTCTCCTCTCATCGGTTGTGCAACATTTTCCAATATTTACCAGCTTGGGATCAGTAGAACTCCCTATATCAATCTTATCATACTCAGCTGATTACTGAGGTCCAGTAGAAGCTTTAGATTTCACATATCTGTCATGTTTGTCAAACAACTCCTCCAAACTCACCAAACCTTTGGGAATCTTGTTTCCTTTGAGTTTAATGCACCCTTCCTGATCTGTTTCTTCTCCTTGGGTGACAGCTTGGTCAGAGGACACACTCTCACGAGGCAGGTTATCACTTCCCTCAAAATATAGTTGTTCGAAATTCCCCTTGAGTTCCAGGAAGGAAAGAAAATGCTGGTCATCGTTGAAAACTTTCCAGTTATTGGTATTGTCAGGTACACTAGGCTGGTGGACCATTTCAATAGTGAACTTATCCTGAGAGAATTCAGGATGGGGAATCAGTAGTGACCCTAAGATAGCCAGTGAATCAGCCCTGCTGTTCTTTTCTCTAGGTATTGCTTCAATAGAGAAAGCATCAAGGAACTCAATAGAATCCCAAACCTGATTCCGGTAATGCTTCAGCCTTCCATTTTTTTTTTTACCTGAAAAATGCTTCTGACTTGTTTCACAATCAGCTCTGCATCACCACGAGCCAGAATATTTTTTACACCTCATTCTTTGGCCACTTGCAGTCCAAGAATGAGAGCCTCATACTCTGCTGTATTGTTAGTGTTTTTGAACTGCAACTTAAATGAAAAAAAGTGTAGGCAACCTTCAAGTGACACTAGCAGGACACCAGCTCCAGAACCAGCCGAGGAACAACTTCCATCAAATTCTAAAATCCAAACCCCATTGGGATCTTTGGGTGATACTTTGGAGGGTTGGATTTCATCAGGGGACAGAATCATGTAATTACCATGACCTATGTCTTCATAGAGTATTTGTGCCTTAGGATCATCTGTTTTCTGCACAATATACTCAGACTGTTTCTCAGGGAGTAACTTCTTCATTTGTCCATTGACAGGTATGAGGGCGTGTGACCAATCCATTTGAATCTCCCCACCCACATCTTTACAAAAGTTCCTACTTAGCAACATTCCATAAGAAGGAGGAATGTCTGCTACTAGGATGGTAGCCAAGACTTTCTTTTCAGGTAAAGCAGCAAAAGCCACTTGTGCATATTTAATCCTTCCAACCAAAGGCACTTCCTTACTTTCCATGGAGTAGCAAGATCCATAAGTATGAGTAAGGGTCAGGCCTAAAGCATGAGCTACTTTAGCAGGCATCACATTATCTGAGGCTCCAGAATCTATGACACAGTTACTGAGCCTATGGCCAGCTATAAGAAGTGTTACATAAAAAGGCTTGATTTTGTCACCAGGCGAGGTGACAGCAGCTACCAGACTAGGCTGTGGTATAGGAGGAGGAGTGGGCAAAAGGCCTTTAGAGGTGGTCTTGGAATGGGAATTTACAAATTGGATCATCTTGGCAAAAGCTTTGGGATGGGTTTGGTAGTATTCAGCTTCTGAAATTTGAACCTTAGTCCTTTTTAGATGATCAACAATATCAAAGGATCCAGAGGTGGATGGGCCATCATCATTTGGAATTCTAGGCTTATCAACTTTAGGAGAAAAAGAAGAAGAAGCAACTTTGGTAGCAGGATTGACAGTACTTACCTTTGGTGTAGATGAGGTAGGAAGAGGAGATCCTCTTTTGGCAATTACAGGAATAGTTGCCGGCTACTCCTTAGATTTCTTCATGGGCTGTGTTACTTTCTCCTTCTTCATTGTCTGTTCTCGAGTCATGACAGCAAATGATTCACTGTTCATATCTGCTATCACTTCATCATAGTTATCTCCATCATCAGTGCCTTCGGTGGTAAAGAAATTAACCCGAGATCCTTCGAGTTCTTCCGCCTCATCATCAAATTCCTCCAGGAACTCCTCACGAGCTTCATCATCCACATCATCATCTGGCTCTTCAACTTCACAGGTTGCATTCACAGGAACTTTGACAGGAGGACCTTCAAGTGCTAGTCTTGTGTGAGGTGCAGGCAAACGATTTCTGGGCTGGAAATTTCTTCTTCTTGGAACATCTGCATACGGGGCATGCTGAGCCAATTGTTTCTTTATAGCTACTAGATCATTTGCAAGTTTCTGGACTAATGGATCAGTATTGGGTCCAGAGGTGGAGGAGGAAGAAGCAGCAGATTTAGATTTGGGAGGATCTCTCTTCAACTTCCCTGACATGATCAGGTCGTCCTCGACACTAACAGCCAGTTCTTGATCCAGAATTAATGTTCCAAGATTAGCCCTTCTTAGAGCATAACTGACTTTGGGCGTTTGAGCATTTAGAAAGAAACATTTTTGAATTTGATCAACCGGTCGAGTATTTACAGGAATTTTGTTGATCAGTCTGTGGAACCGAGCCACAAATTCTCTCATGGGTTCTGATGGATCTTTCTTTATCTGAGAAATTTGGGCAAGTAGGGCATGCACATCTTCTGCCGGCTTGAAATGGCTTTCGAACTGAGTTCTCATTGTATTCCAGTCGGTGATGGCACCAGCCGGAAGGTGATAGAACCAGTCAGCAGCATTATCCTGTAACGTCTCAACAAACAGCCTTACTGAGACGTCTTCATGTTCAACTCCCAAGACTCCACATGCAACTATGAAGGCTGCAATGTGTTCATCAGGGTGTACTTTGCCATCTCCTCTAAACTTGGGGAAGTTCTTTCGGTTACCTCTAGGTAACTCATGCAAAGGCTGAGTAAGGGCCAGGGGCCCGACACGTTGACCCCATGGCAATTGTGCCGCCATTCTTGGAAATACGGCTTGGAAGGGAACTGTAGCACTAGCTAGGATCAAAGCTCGTAGATTGGGACTAGCAGGTTCTGAAGGAATACCACCCGTAGGACTTCTATCTTGAACAGGCGAAGTGCTCGTCGAACGAGTTCTTCTATTTGAAGGGAAAGGAAAACCCTGTTGCTCCAAAAGCTGAAACTGAGAATCTTTGATACCAAGGGTCCTTCTCCCTCGAGTGAAACGCGGAGTCGCCAGATCAAAGGATGATCAAAAAAATTGCAGTACTGGAATGCGATTTTCCCCAGCGGAGTCGCCAAAAATTGTTGGTCGTCAAATAAGAATTTTTAGAAGAGCAACAATCAGGGGACAAGAAGTCCCTCCTCTTTAATGGGAGAGGTTCCCTTATTCAGAAATGAACTTATTTACAAATGTACAGAACATTGTTTTATGGTCAAACTTGGATTTTACGAAAGTGTTTTCCACAAGGATCATCAATTACACAAGGACTGAGGAAAGGGAATAAGGAGATGAGTAGAATAGCAACATTCAGAATTATAGATAGCAGAATAATTCTTCATGTATGTGAAGCTTCAAAGAATTTAAGACAAGATCATTTGCGTTGGCTGAATGAGATTAAATTTAAAGACACAAAGTTCTATAAACAACCTTCTTCAGATTTATTAATCAAGGACACAAAGTTCCTTCTTGGTTGTACAAGATCACTGTATTTGCAAAACTAAACAGTATGCAATCAGAGAGACTAATGAGTTAGGAACAAAATGATCTCCACAATATTAAAGGAAAACACAGAGATAACAAGGATTAGATAGACAAAGAATGAAAAGCCCTTTTGTATTGATTTCTTTAAGATCTATTTACACTTTCAGCAAATATTCCAAGTTCTTCCTCCTTTTCAAAATGGCGTGGAAAGGCCATTATATAGCTTACAAGTCAGTTACTCTTCGTAACCGTTTCTTTTAACTAAAGAATAGTTAAGGACCGCCAGTTGCAATACCTTAACTAATTACAAAGAATACGAAAAGAAAGGGAAGAAGAGAAAAGAAAGGGGAAGGAGACAGGTGGCCAGCTACTGGGAGGGGCCCACTGTCTTCAGAATCCGCTGCCTGAATTTCTTCAATGACTCAGCTATATCTCTGCCACGAGGGACTGACGTGTTGGCCGCAGACTGAGTCCAAAATCCCAGACACTTCTCCATCTCTTTATCAAACTCGACGTGAGTATGATAATCTTTGTTTGCTTCTTCAATGGCAGACTGAAGAGAACAAATTTCCTTCATTTTTTCCTTAGAGATGGAGCTTTCCTTGAATAGATGATCTTTGACAAAAGCTCTGAACTGAGCTTTGATTTCTTGCAAGGACAAGGAAACACCAGAGTTTTCATCTTGAAGATGACAATGTATATCTTTGAAAGCAGTAGCTGCCAGTGTCTTGAAAGCTTCTCCCTTCTGCCAGTTGTTCTTCATTTCTCCCACAGCTTCCTCCAGGACTTTGATTTTCCACTCTACGCTGTAGACCCAGGATTTTGATAGATTGTCTTTGGCATCATCGAAAATCTTATTCGCCAGTAAGATGTTCTCATCTGTGTGTCCCATGAGGTGAAGGTCTACAATGCAACTGCTCCAGAGTTTAAGCTCTTTATCCATAACCCCAATAACAGAGGATAGCTTCTGTTGCAAATTGTCTACCTTTCCATGTAGTTTAAAAGCTTCATCGATGAAGTTTAGCCCAGCAACAAGCATGTCATCTACCATGGCTTCAATAGCTCTGCCATAGACAGAATACTTGTGCATATCTTTAATAATTTGCACTTCATCTTGGCTTAGAATCACCGGAGGCGGTAGAGCAATCAAGGGGGTAGGGTCCAAAACTTTGTCCTTAGACAAAAGTGACTTGATAAAACTTGTGAGAACTTGGGCTTGTTCTTCCAGCTGTTCAATAGTCTGCTGCCCTTTCTCTACCCTTCCAATGACTCTTGTGACTATTTCCTGGAGGTTGTGAATTTCACCTTCAGGAGTAGACTCTCCCATAGGGATCCTTGAAAGCTCTAAGTCAGATGTCAGCAAGTCTGATTCTGATTTGTCTACTGTAGGCTTAGCAATCTCCAAGAATTGCTGACCTTGGGCATCAGACACAATTCTGGAGGTGGTTCTGGCTTTCTTGGCATGAGAAGGAGTGGTGCCCAACAAGGCTGCTACAACATCAAAATTTGGTCCCAAGCTTTGAGAGGAGGATTTCCTCTTCCTTTTGTCAACCAGAGGTTGCACCCAAGCAAAAGAGGAAGAAGAATCTGCAGGAGGGGCAAGGGGACCAAGAGACAGGGAGCTCATGACACTCAGGGTCTGCGCAGCTGTTGACTCAAGCTGAGACGTGAGTAGAGCATTGGAGGCAATGGCAGTAGAAGAATCAATAGCACCCGGAAGTTCAGTGCTGTGGACCTCTTTGTCCTTATCTGCTAGGTCTTCAGGAACATTTGCAGGAGTGGGCATCTCACTTTCTTCACTTTCACTGAGAACAATGATGTTCTCTGGCCCTATAGGCAACTCTACCTGTTTTCTTGGAGGATCATTCTTTGCAGGTTCCTTCTTTACCTCTTTGAGTTTCTTCCTGTATACCTGGGTAGATGGAGAAGGAGTAGATTCTACAGGTCCCTGAGCTGTTGAGGCAGGAGGGGTTTTCACTGGTGTTCCAGACTCTGGAACTGATGCCTCTCTTATGGGTGTCGAATCATCCTTGGAGCTAGATTCTCCTGAGTGCCTCTTGAATTCTCAGATCTTCTTACTAAACCAGACCCTAGTCCTGATTAAGACTGGAGCAAGAATCTCAGCCAGATCATCTCTCTCTTTCTTGTTCCAATCCAGGTCCTCCAGAGGGGTGTGCTTAATCACATTTTCATACTCATAAGAGTATAGATCAGAATTTTCATCTTGGAGACCTTCAGGAACTTGGTACAGACTGAGTTCTTGGATCAATTGCAGGGAGAACCTGCCACAATGCCTTCTTCTGGCTTCAAAATCATCTGCACAGTCAGCCCAGTAGTCTTCTGTATCTGCCCTATGATGATAGACTATCTTGATGTTCTGTTCAATGAACTTCTTCAAGTCAAAACAGGTTCTTGGCTTGAAGAAATGAACAGTGATAGGGACCAGGGCTCTTTCTATGTTCTGAGCATCTAGAGTTGTTTTGCATGTGTAGTTTCCCAGAGAGATGGGAAAGTGCAAGCCAGAAATCTTCTTGTCTCTGCAAGTTCTGTGCAACTTGTCTAGTTGCCTGCATATTTCAATCAAGGCCATTTTGTCATGGCAGAACATGGGAAGCTGTAGAGGAGTGCTTTCATAGCCAGCAAGCCTGATATAGGAAAATTTCCTGAATTGAATGAAATAGGCTCCATACTGCGATATCAGGTTCATGGCTTCATCTGAAAACCTTCTAGCAGTATCACCTTCGAGAAATCTGACCACGTACATGGTGAAAGCATCATTGACCCTTCTGAAATTGCGGTTGCTGGTCTCCAAGGTGAACTGCGGGCAATAGGCATACACTGGATCATCTTTGTGTGCATCTATATAGGAGAAACCAAACCACTGCCTGGATGCTGCTAGGGTATACATCAGATATGAAGTCATATAGAACTTCTTTGTTTGCTGGACGTTGGATAGCTGCTTCGCCAAATTCATACTGATGATCTCTGCCCAGTTGATATTTTGTGTTCCCTTTCACACCATGCTGATGAGCGGGCACATCCAGAAATGAAACTCATTGGTGGAGGGCAAACCCATAACACGAGCCAGCAAGATTATGAAGTCTGACAGTTCTTCGTTGAAATCTGCTCGGAAGAGGGTTTTGGTTAGGCAAGAAGCACCTTTCTTAGGGTTCTTCAACCAAGATTTCGCCACTCGCATCTTATATTTGTCACTGTCTTGGTCAAACATAGCCTGTGCTTGATCCCGGGAGACGACTATAGAATTGTCCATCTCCGAAATCCTCAGAGCAGCGCCAATGGCTGCAGCGTCTAGCTTGGCAATGAGTTCCCCATGTATATTTTTCAATTCACTCGAAGCGGGGTCGAAGTGAGCTCCACATGAAAGCACTGTATCAGCACACTGTACTGAGATTGGGAATCCTCCGGCAAAAGCTAAACCACTATCATTAATCATCTGTGCCATTGGTGTAGGGTTTGCATCTTTCATTCTTGCCCAAAAATCACCGAAGTCGAGATGACGAGCTTCGCTGTCCCCTATATTGCTAACAGCAGACTCTAGTGGAGAAATTTGCTCTTGTCCCTGAAACTTGATCTTCATATTGATAGATTAGAGCTGCGACCTTAACTCGGATAGGAATTACAGAGAAAAGGGCTATACGGGCAGGGAATTAGATCGTAAGGGTTTGAGCAAAAGATAGCAGGGAAGCAATGTGGAAAATGCAAAGGTGGCATGCTTGTTATATAGCCGTTTGGAGAGAGGAATGAATTAAATGTGCATTGAATACACAACCACCAATTTGAAAAGCATCATACTCGGAGTGAGCGGGAAAAAAACTAAGTGTGAATGACACTTGGTACGCTTGGGACATGTGAGACGTGAATGCACGAAACACGCGGCTCGACCGGTTCGGGCGAAACAGGGAGAGGACGCACAAATGCATTTGGGACAAATGGGACGAAAATGTGCAAAGTACGCGATTCGGGTGTTTCAGCTGAAATTAGAACAAAGGGCCCGTTTGGACTTGGGACATTCGGGACAAAAAGTTTCGAAGTACGTGACTTGACCGGCTTGGCCGAAATTGGGAAAGCTCGCACTTTTTAAAATGGGGCAGTTGGGACAAAATTGCGCGAAGGACGCGGTTCGGGAAAATCAGCCAAAAATGGGAAAGCTCGCACTTTTTAACTTTGGGACATTTGGGACAGGAAAGTGCGAAGTACGTGGGAAGGATGATTCGGCTGAAATTGGAACAACATGCAAAATAAGTTCTGGGACACTTGGGACAAAACTTTCTAATGGGCCTGAAAATGGGACAGCTTCGGGGATTTCAGTCTGTCGGGTAACAGAATGCACTTTCGTACTTGGGACAGTTGGGACAAAAAGTTCCGACAGGCCCGAAAATCACACAAAATGACCCAAAACACAGATTTTTTCAATTTCACGACTTAGGCATTTCAGAGAAAAACACTTAAACTCAAAATTTTGAAAATTTTACTCTTATCAGAGCGGGGAATTTTGAGTGGACAACAATAGATTCATTGAGCTCTCCCATCTATGTATTCTAGCAACTATCCATTGAGCTTTCACATGAGCTAATCCCATTTTCTACAATGTCGAACCTAACTACAATCAAACCAACATGTTCCCCTGATAGAACTTGTTCCCAAGCCTCTCCTATGATGTCAAACCATAGATCAAGCTATGTCTCACTTTGATCACACTAGCTCAATGAGCCTCCACTGTCATATTCCTCAGCAACGTAAAACTGTCCTCTGAACTTGATCCTCCACATTAACTCAGAAATCTCGATAATCCATTTCCTATGTTGTCCTCTACGAATACTTTGGCTTATTTTTCAAGGCATGGCTCGCTGATCCATTCTTATATATCTTGTCATAGCCCCATCAACTCAAAAAATCCAGGCGGCTCGCTCTATCACTGCAACTCATTTTTAGAATCGACGAGCTCCCTTATGTCGGTTCACTTTCCAAATGCAATGATCGAGCTCCATTCTAAAATCACTCGGTGTCCACTCTCAATGATCACCGTTGAGCTACCTTTGTCGATGGGTTCAAACCCCTTGTATCAAGCCACTGTAACTCAATTCATCATTCTTATAATTATTCAAGCTCACCAGATGATCTCCCAGTGACTGAGCTATCCCCCTCATGATGAGCCTTGGTCTTATCTCAACACCTTGAGTTCTCCATTGTGTTATCACCTATGAGACATTTTCTCACCAACTCATTCGTCAATGCTCGATCTCCTAATCCATGCCTTCAACATGGATCGATTCACCAAATTCAACTATGAGCATTCTGAAATGAACTTGATTCAAAAAACTCGCATCTATACATTGATTTTGGTTCAACCGAGCTATTCAGAGGACTTCCTCTAATATGCACAATGTGATCTTGCTGAGCAGCTCACTGAGCTACTTGGCGAGCTATTTAAGTTTGAGCCACTTTGTGGTCATTTTTGCACCTTTTCAACCTCTACATTGACACTTTGAAAATTTTCTTGAATTTTCTCAAATTAAGAAGGCCATGGAGATCGAGTAGAGTACCTTTGGGCCTAAATCCTTACTCTTTCCATTTCCACTTGATTTTTGATGAATATAGGTTTGCAGAGACAATTTACTCGTTTCGAACAACCCCTTGAGCCTCCAAAACCTGAAAAATGAGGTAAAATAATCTAAGAAGATCTTAAACCTTCCCATGATACTGTAATGCTCCTTAAATGCAAAATTTACTTGAAATGATATGGAATTATCATGAAGGACTTTTCTGGTCCCAGGGTTCAATAGGCCCTCATTGTCCAATTTTTCCCCAAGGGGAAAATTTTTATAACACGTCCTTTAAAGATATATATGTGGTACAAGTTGGGAGGATGCATGTAGGGTTAAAGAGGAGGTGGCAGAGGCATAAAACCAATATTTTAACAACTTGTTATAAACCCATTTTTTGTATAACATGTTATCATGGCTCCAGATGGGAGAAAGTGGAAAGATTATAAGATTCCAATTTTACAAATGCCAATATATTTTCTTGAAATTTTCCAATGCCTTCTCAAAGCCATAACATGGTCCATATTATCCATCTTCAATATTTTCAAAACATCTTCAACCATTGCAAACATGTGTTTTCCAAAATGGGATTTGTGCCAAAAATAAGATCTTGCAAAAGAATACGTATTCTCAAACCATCGATGTTTCCGTAACTTACTTAACCACCCAAATCCAATGCTTTGACACCTGCTGCCCAAAAGAAACTCTCACACTACACAAAGTTTATACATAATTAAATGTTAATTTTTTATTTTTTCCATATTTTTCAATAATTATTGTTATTCTAAACTTAAGTTTTAATATCATTATTATCTATAAATTCTATTATATTATTGTTATCATCACCCACTATTAAAATTTCAATCGGGGTCAAGATATAGACATGGGTTTGAGCCAAAACATGCAAAATGAACCCTAAATGTCAATTGAATTATGGTGAGGTGTTTACCACGTCTCTCAAAATCATGACCCCTCATAAGAGGATTTAACAAAAATCATCCCTATATTATTAGAGAGGATTTTAGGACTTACTTTTCCCTTTCTCAATTAGGAGAGAGATTCAAATTAGTTGATTCTCCAATTTTATCCATAACTAAACACAACAAATGATTTGTGAAGTATTGAAACCATGTCACTTCACGAGAAGGGACCCACTTCTTCATCAACCAGGTATAATGGAATGGGGCACTACATTATCCTCCCCTTATAATAGCATCGTCCTTGATGTGGCCAACATTAGGGAAACTAGAACAGTATGTGAGGTTAAAGGAAACCAACATCAACTAGAGATACTTAACGAACATACCCTATCACTAAAGCGTGACCATAATGAACAAGTAATTTTGAATATTTTCTCCAATCATTTTTGTTTTATGCAGAATGGTAGTTCTTTTACTTTGTTTCTCAATTAGTCTTTTCCTTTATACCATTTTATTCGATCCAATGTTCATTAAAAATATTATTTTACAATTAAATTTTAAATTTGTACCATATTGCCCCATAATACATGGCATCACAACATCATAAAAGGCCTAAATAACAACACATACAAGTCCAAAAAACACCCTTTAAGACATTTTCATGACTAAAACCCAAACAAGACCACCAACCCAACATGGAAATAAAGTACAGTTATTACATCTAGGAGGAGAAAGTAACAAATCCCTCAATGTGGCCCCGGTATCATACTCCATAAAAAATGGTATATAATGGTGCATGCACAACACATAACAAAGGAATGACAAAAACACATCAAAACAGGATGCCCATGGCCAAAAGTGATAAATCTCTCCACATATAGTGTCCATGTGTCCAAATATAGCAATTTTTTTCAAAAGAATATGTAGTCCAATATCTCAACCTCTCCTCAATGGAACTAAAAATAACCTAGCAATATTATCAAGTATCCCTATCATTGAATCCCACATGGCCAAAAAGTACACTATCCCCAAGTAATCCACAATCTGAAAGAGTGTAAAATCCCAAACATAACTATGGAGTTTGAACTAAATATCATATCCACCTCAACAATAAGTGTAATATTTTCATAGTAGATAGAGAAAAATCATCACATTCAACCCACAAACTAGTACTGAATATCATATAGGTCAATCCACCAAAGAGTGTTGAGTATCATAGGAGTCACTCAACCATGGAAGACTAAGTATCAGAAGAGCCACTCCACCATAGAGGACTCAGTATCATAGTTTCCAAGTGAGTTCTAGTCACTCCATGGTCCTAGACATATAGAATTCTATTCCCTCAAAACTAAGGGGATGCCTACAACCCCAAGCATAAAAAACATGAGACCCTGAGCATACCCCCATACAAGATGTATGCACATTACGAACAAGGTAGAACCAACTTATCAATCAATTAAGAAAATTCTACATTAACATTATTGACAACGAATACCAAGTGGCATTAAATCTATAAAGCTTTGAGTTATAAAAATAAATAACCAATAAATCTTGAAAACTAAAGATAAATTGATAAGTAGCCACATTCAAAATAAAAAATGTTTTTTAAGAAATTAAAACTAACAAGAAATCCTCAAAGATACACAATAATTCAAATAAAATGTTGGTTCTGAGAAGATCAAGTTTACGAATAAAAATACAAATGAAAATATCCACATCACAATAACTATGTGGCATTTGTTGGCCACCTATATGGGTACTACATCATTGAGTACATTCCTCACTGTTAATAATCCTGTCAAAATATAACATAATGTAGACACAAAATTATACACTTATAACTATTACACCATGCCTCTAGTATGTTAATATATACATGATTTCTGAGTATAAAGATTAGACGTTGGTAACACCATTTTCCTAATCCTTTTATTGCTTTGATTGGTTTTGATTATGATAATGTCTCATAATTATTAGATTTACATATTTTTGGTTAAGTCACAAGGATCCATGCCTATGTATTTTTTCATGTTTATTTTTCCTTTCCTTGGGACAGTATCGTTCAGTAAGGACACTATCGCTCGGGCGCTAGTGTCACTTTTGGGTGCTTTTGTCCATTCTCTTTTGTTTTCTAAATTATCATTTTGCACTTAAATTTGGGTCTTTTCTAATTCTTTGGTTTGTCCTTTGGTGTCACTAAGTGTCAAAATTCAAACAAGTAATTCATATATATACACAAATTTCTCACTATTATTAAGGGATGTACAACTTGGGGTATTACTTACTATCTACTACTTGGGCAAAGAGAAACATTTAAGGACTGCATTTTGGAATGCATTATTCCCTACATAGAAGGGGTTATTTCTGAATTCCATATCACACATTGATCTTGGGGGAAAATTATTTATAGCCTGCTATCGAGGTGTAAATGGCACAAGAGTAACCTAGCTTCAAGGGACATAATTCAATCAAACATAAACTATAACTACATAGAGTTTAAAATGTAGTGCATAACTCATTGATAATCACATTGGGGTGACCACTGATATCATTCTGACTCAATCATATGCATTATTTATTTCATCTAATGTTTTTTTTAGCCTTGGATAGGTAGTTAGGGTTTTTTTTGCAGGTTCAGGTGCAACAGTAAAACCCTACAACAAAGCTAAAGAAAAAAAGAGGGAAAGGAAAATTACAAGTTTAGACCCTGAGAAGATCATAAGAAATGAATTTACTAGGACACTAGTGCCCAATTCAAACACCAGTTCCCAAGTGTTCCATCCTTATCTAGGAGGTCTTGTTCGAAGGAGTTTAATATTAGAGTTTTCTAGGTGAAGCATATCTACTCCAGATCCATCCTATTCCACTCAGTTTCTAACCCAAAATCATCCCAAATATTTGAATACAAGATATGTCACTCATATTTCACTATTGCTTATAATTGTTTTTTTGTTTCATAAATATTTTTCTTGTTATTGTTATATTCATTTGATCTCAATCCTCTTCTTAATATTTAATTATGTTAAATCATTTGGTTAACCTATTTATTGATCTCAAATCCTAGCTTACACTAGGATCCCTCTTTTTTTTGTATTCCTCCTAACTTATGAAAAAGTGTTAAAAAACCATGATCCTAAACCTCCTTCCCCATATTATGATCCTACTCTCATGACTATTCTTCATCCTATTTGTTTAGATGCTAGAGTCATATATTACCACTACACCTCATCTCAAAATCCCTCTTGTTTTTACAAATATTATCAACCGTAGTCTTGATGTTGTACTCATACCCCTATTGTGGCTATTTTCTCTTGGTAATTTGATAGTGATGTCTATTCTATTCCTACAAATGATACATGTGTTGAGGATTTAGTTAAATTTCCAGATGAGGAAGGTTTTGTCAATGGTGCTTATGATACCTATAAATTTTTTGTTGTTGTAGATTCTATCCTAAATGGACCTCGCCCTTCTTCTTCCTCTCCACTTACATATGCACAAATCACTAGAGATGATCCTATTTTTGATAATGATATTCAGATCATCTCTTATTCTTATCAACCAAGTACTTGTTCATTTAATATTGTGCCTTAAAAGTCGTGTCTTTCTTCCTCAACTTTTTTGTGCTTCCTGATGTTAGTACTCATTTTCCTTCTCATAATGTGTTAAAATATATAAAAGTTAGTGATGTATGTGTTTCTACTCTTGATATTCCCAAATATAATGTACATAATTATTACCATAAGAATAACATGCATGTTTCTTGTATTCCTTCTTCTATTAAGCTTGTTGATAAAAGTGTGCAAACTTATTTTCCTATTGATTCTTATTCCCATGTTCATATTCCTAGTTTTCCACTTGTTGATCCCTAGATTGAATTTCAACCCAATAGTGTCCCTATGGATACTTATAATGGAAATATTCAACCCATTAATGTTTATGTCATTCCTACCTAATAATTTATTTCTCTTATGAATGTTGTATGTGATTTACAAATAAATATTCATACCATTACACTTGAGAGTATGGATATTATGCTAGTACTGATAATATATATCTTCATGGGAATCATATTCCTAGCAATATTTACAATTTAGCTTTTCCTAAGGGTTTTACTTTACCTACTTTTACACTTTTTGATGGAGTAGGTAATCCTTATATGCATCTTAAGGATTTCATATTAGCTATGACTTCACATTATAATGATAGATTACTTCTCAAAGCATTTCCTAGTAGTCTTATTGATATTGTTTCTCATTAGTTTCATCATTTTCTAGTGGATCTATTAATACTTATCTTGATATGGAAGAAGCATTTCTTAGAAATTTTACTTATAATAATGGTCCTAAAGTTAAATTTGAGCATTAACCTTCTTTTCACTAAGGAATGAACTTATTAATGATTATATCTTACGTTTCAAATCTTGCATGTATCATTTAATTTATCAGCCCATTGATCTAGAAATGAAATATATCTTTTTCGTAGCTTGATTCTTGATTTAACAAAAATTGAATATTAAATCTAATTTTAGAGTCACTACTATGATGATATAAAATAGAATACAAATTTTAAACACTCTAAATATGAAATCATGTAAAGAAATGAGAGAGATAAGGCGCTTATCATATTTTCACTTATCCTGAAGCAGATCTAAACTAGAGAAACTGATGAAAAGGCTGAACATAGTGTAGGAAATGCTAGATATCAATTCTATAGGTTACAAACAAAGATGGACATAAGCGCCTGGGCACTAGCGATTACTCGTAGGTGTTGGTGATTATTCAAATGTGTAGAATCTACTTTTTCCTGTGTCTCTAGGGTTTTGCACTTGTTTGTTATCGATCGTTTGATATTTACACTTAGATCTCTAAGGTACTTGTAACCTACAACACAAACCATGGCTACTTACACAATCTCACAAACACATCAAATTGGAATGAAAAATGTAATATGTGAAGTCAAACTGACCTTAATGGTCACCTGAAGGGTGAGTTTACTTTCGAACGCTGCATTACATTCCAAACTACATGTAGTTTTTTGTTCTTGTGTGTGAAATAGTATCCTTAGGTTGCCCTCGCACCAATGAAGTTAAGATAGCATGCTATAGCTAGATAGAATGTAAAATGTGTGATATGGAATTTGACACTTCCCCTTCTTATGCATTGTATATAGATTAATCATCCCAAAAATGCAGTCCCTTTGATAGTATGTAGATATGCTCACCCTTTATAATTTCTCACCCTTTAGAATTGCTTTCCCTAATAATAGTATGTATGTTATGTATATATAGGCATATTTTGTTTGAATTTTGACACTAGTGAGACACAACATACCGACTAGGACCTTGGGATAGGAGTAATATAACCCAAAAGGCCGACCACAAATGTCAAAAATGTGAATAAGAATAAAAAGGACAAGAGTGCCCAGGGTGAACAGGATCACATGGGCGCTACTATCCAGACTGGGTGTTGGTGTCCTGGGATAATTGACGAAAAAATTGAGAAGACAGATAGACAGGGATCCCTGTGACCTGACCAAAACTGGGTGCAAAAGTGATAGATATGAGAGATAAAGACAATAGAAAGAAAGCAAATTGACTAGGTAGTGTGTCACCAGTGAATACTTTTCTTACTTTAGATCCATGTATATAACAACATACTCAGTGATATAGTAAAATAGTAATATGTGTATGATTTTCTGTCTACAATTATTCCTTTGAAAGAAAAATTATTATATGATACATGTGAATATTTTACACTTATTTACTTTAAGGTTATATCTTTAGAACTACAGATGCTTAATGGACATTATTTTACCCATGCTCCTAGTTCTTATACCACTCCCCCACCTAATACATCTTCTCTTCCTCCTCTTGTACCACCTTCACATTCCACATCTCCTACTATAAATACTCATGATCATTCCTCTCATTTTCATAAGCTTCCATGTTCCACTCCCCCTCCTAGGTGGGAGCCTCTATTATTCTCACATTTTTCTAGGCCTCATGATACTTTGCACACATTATTTAATGAGATGTTGATTTGTCTACCTTCTAATGAGAAGCATCCTCCTCATTGGCCCTCCTCCTCATGCTTGTGTACCTAGCATCTCTTCTATTGTATCTACCACTACAAGGACCAGTAACACCCATCTATGCTCAACCCACCACTAATTATAGGTCAAGGTACACACCGTGTGATCTAACCGACACTGTATTATCTCCACATCAACCTCATGTACACCAATTGGGTGTAACTAGGTTAATGTGGAACCTGGCCTCACCCCTACTCTCCTCACGTCACAAATTAATTTATGTCATACATATGGCTCTGGAGGAACAACATGGGCTATCCAAAACTGTCGTGACACATGCTCATAGTGAAAGATATTGACCACTCCTAGAAATATTTCCTCAAACCACAGAGTGTGTCAAATACATAATAGCTCCAAACGGTCCTTGGCCCAACCACCACAGTCCATGTACGGTCTCTAAATCACTGCACGGGGCCCCATCCTATCAAAAATTGACATGTATGTCATAGTATTAAACCCATAACCCCTCAATCTAACCCATCTAGCTACAAAAATATCTGGTCATGGACAATCCACTCACAGACCATTTAACAGCCTCACTACTATTATGTGCTCATATGCCCATACATGCAAAATAATAGTAGCACCAATCCCTCGACCATGAACCTCATGGGTAAACATGTACAAATATCTATATAAATGATCCAACATGTAGTGGCTCCAAGTATATTGTGTCCCATGGTGTTATTTACTCATACAAATCTCATGCATCCTATATGATATGGAAACCCCTCTGTCAACTGCTACACATGAGGAAAATACAACTACAATAAACTTCCAAAACCATAGAATACATAATCTCACTATGTCATTCATGGTAATCGATGACTCTTCCTGTGTATGAGACCCTATAAAAGACTACCTCACATCTCTCTTCTTCCATCATGTATCACATGGGGGCATAACCCTAAACCACTCCCCCACTACTGGAAAACATAGTATCCTATATACATCCTCAAAATTCATTTTCATCTCTGTAGTAGGTAACCAAAATGTACATGTATCTTCACACCATCTCTCATAGATTTTAGTAATCAAATGCATTTTATGGGGAGCCTCCCCAAATCTCATGATGTGTTGTAGCCCAACATAGTCTAATATGTCCCACTCATCCTCTTGTAGACCCAATTCCAATAAAGTAGACAAATTTCACCCTGCATGAAATTCCCTCGAATGTATGTATCTCTGCACAACATAAACACACACATAAAATAAAATTTAGTGTCTTTGTCATGAAAAACATGATACTAAGCTTATACAGACCTCTGAACAGAAGCTCCCATAATCTTGGAAACTAATGTCCAGTCCTTAGAGAGTAGCACCAAGAACTTGATGGTACCGTCCAAGGGAAAAAAATGGCCATGCCAGCATCGTCTTGGACAGAAACATCCAATTTCTATAAAATTCAAAAAATGTAAAAAGACTAAAAATCACTATAATACTACCTAGTCCACTTCAACAACACAATACTTACTAGTTTATCTACCATCTATGTCAATATCACCTCTACGACCCTTTTGAACCTCGTCAGAATCATCTCTGATGCATGTGGCATTGTCATAATCCAAAGCTCAACTCACAATGATTCAATTTATAAATGAGACTCTTATTGACTTTTCTAGCTTTACTATTTTTAGTAAAATCTTATTTCCATTATAATTACTATAGTTACTATACTTCCTCTTATAGCAAATAATTCCCCGACATTTTTTCCACCACATCTTGAGCTTCATTTTTCTGTTTTCAGTACTGTTAATAGACCTATAATTGTATCTTTAGCTTATACCATATTATAAAGTTGACTACTAAACTTACTATATTTTTCTACATGTTATACTTCTATTTCACTCACCAGTGCCTATTTTATTCTATACATTTCTAATCCCTTGCCAAACACTCTATCTATTTTTATTTTGACTCATGGTTTTTCGTCTCATTTCTCACCCTTCACCAAAATGGTGGAAATATTTGTGGTTATCCTATTACCCTTCCTACGATGATTTAAAAAAATTCCAACGTGGAACATACAACCACGCTATGCACTACCACTCTATTTCTAATTGATCACGAATAAATATTCAAATCCAACAAAAAAGTTCTCACTTGAAATCACAAATTTCAATCTATTCCAAGCACAAAACTATCTCGTATTCTCAAAATTTCTCATATTCTCACAATTTCATCCCCAAATGACATAATCAAGGGGAAATTAAATTTTCCAAAGTTGGTTCAAATCAATTAAGTTCAATCAAATACTACATTCTAATAAATATAGGTTATTTCCTTATCCAATTCCAACAGGATCAATTTTCCTCCCATATTTCCTAACTTGGGATCTAATAAATACAAGCACTTTTTCATTTGTCTTTGTTTACACCCTTACATCGTAAAGTGGGGGGAATGAGACATCATTTCCTATACTTGTCCACTTTACGAGGTTTTTTTGTTACTAATAAAATTAACAATTGGTTCACTTCTGTCTACAGTGATTGAACTTATTTTGAGGAAGTGTCTTGGTGAAGAGAAACATTGTTCACTCTCCCAGTATGCTTTCTATAGTGACATGATGCTCAAATTTGTAGAGTTTTCATAATAGTTTGGGAATTGATTATTCTCAATCCCTCCTTCAATCTTCAACTTTCAAAATCTCTTATATCTCTGTAGCACGTTTCTATCCAATGAATCCTTCTACGACAACACATAAACCCCATGTGGACCAAAACAGTGATCCATGGTTCACCACACTGTATTTATTTCTACCAACGTACCTCGGTTACAACTCTTTCAGCCCTCTACAGGTATGTTTTTCTTATATCATTTATATTATTGAATTTCATCCAAATAACATAAAGGGGAGGAAATGTAGACACAAAATTATGCACTTATTACTATTACATCAAGCCTCTAGTATGTTGATATATACATGATTTTTGAGCATGAACATTAGACACTAGTGACACCTTTTACCTAGTTTTATTTATTTGAGTAATTTTGATTGTGATATCATATCATACTTCTTGGATTTACATCTTTTTGGTCAAATCATATGGATCCATGTATTTTTCTTTGTTCCTATTTCTTTTTATTGGATTTGGAATAGTATCATCTAGTTGTAGACACAAAATCACGTACTTGGGTACATTTCTATATCCTAAATTTCATATACTTGCATTCATATGATTCCTAAGTGAGAAAATTACTAATTGGTCATTGTTTTTGGCCTCTTTGCTTTCTTTCTGACTCTCTCTCTCTCTCTCTGGCATTACACACCCTATTGCCCATTCCAACTTTTGTTACTCCACCTTTCTTAGCTCTAGACACCAGCACCCAGTTTCCCTCGTCCCATCTTGGTGCCTCCGACCTCTTTGTATCTTACTCTCCTCTTTTGGTCCTCTTCTAGATATTGGGAATATTTATTTCTTATGGGTCGGCCTTTTAGTGGTTAATTATGAAATTCAAACAAGGGAATCATATAAATACAATGTTATGTTATAAAATTAAGGGACCAAGATCTAAGCATGTATTATCATCACCTAAGGTTGCATCCAAAGGCATTAATAAGAGCACCAAAGCATCCATCTAGCTTTATTCAAGAGAAAAAGGACTGCATCTTCTACATACACTTCATAGGAGGGGAAGTTCATTTTTCCATACACACATCTATTTACATTACTACATCTAGTGATTTCTCGCTATCAAGTGCATCTTGCACAAGAGCCTCCTAGGGAAAACTTATTTCACACACACATAGAAAAAATACATAGTTTTTGAAATGTAGTGCAGTGCTCGAATCATAATTTCACTAGTCGAGTGACCATCAAGGTCAATTTGACTCCCCATTTGCATCTTTTTTATTTTTAAGAATTGATGTGTTTTGGGATTTTGTAGGAGGTATTTTGTTTTATAGGTTACATGTGACATATACAGATAGTGTGTGACATGTAGGTGATCAATAACGAGTGTGAGTGACCATCTTATGACACTACGAAAATTATTTTCTGTGATTTTGAGTAGTCACGAGCACCTAGGTAGGGTCTTCGATACCTAAGCACCCTGGTCCAGCCTATTCCAGAAATCACACAATTTTCTAAGCACGATGATGGTAGTATGTACTCCTGTTTCATAATTTTAAATCTCTGCGTACTTTGGGATTTATTTTGAATCAACTAAGTCTTATTTCCTCCCTCTTGCACTTACGGTTTTAATTTCTACTTGTTTAGTCAAATTTGTACTTTACTGTTTTATCTATTGCATGTGACTCTGAAATAGCATCTAGGGTTTTAAAAATTCCAATATTTTTCAAATCATTTGGTGAACCCAACTCATTCAAAAACTCTTGGGTCTTTATTTTATTTTAGTTTCTTAGGATCCTCTCATCATCGATATCTCTATTCATAATTTCTTGCTAGCCAAACCTGATGGTTGCGCTAAAATCATTACCCTCCTGGATAATACTCGCATTCCTTCTACTACTCATCTAGACATAGTATATCATACATTTGTAGATGTGTTCTCTCAATAGCTTAATTTTCCATCTGATATAGCTATCAATACTTCTATTTATGACAATGATCCTCCCCTATATATACAGATAAACATCAATAACATGGGTATCAAACAAACTTTAGTCAATAATAGATCTAAGCTCAATATTTTTACTTTATCATTCATTCAGAATAATGGCCTTTCCGTCTCTTTTCTTCACCCAAAATATATTTCTCTCCAAGCATATGATTCTTCTACACGTTCATGCATAGGCACTATTACTTTTCCTATCACCATTAGGCCAAAAATGGTTCTTACAGTATTCTTTGTTATTGATATCACTATTTAGTATAATTTTTTACTTGGTAGGCCATGGCTTCACATCATACAAGTTGTTCCCTCTATATTTCATCAGTGCATTAAATTATTACATGAGGGATTTGAATATACCGTTTTTGTTTATTGTAACCCATTACAATATTGCCACCATGATCCAACCACTACATTACCTATTCCTACTTTGGCTACTGTGCATCTTGTTGTTGATCCACAACCCACAAGCTATCCATAAAAATTACCTCCACTTGAAGTAATTGTTTGTGCATTAGACACTATCCCATTTTCATCATACTCACCCCATCCTACTACTACTGTTATGGTACTTTATCGAGGATATTTCCATACATTGGGCATTGTTCCACCTTATTCATCTTCTCATGAGCAACTAGCATTGATGTTTCCTCCTTCACATGCACTCTTTTCATGAATAAATCTTATTGGTTGCATGTTCCATTTGATCCTACTTTCTTTGATACAATATGCACACATGATGGCTTGGATTGACTAGGATTCACATTTGATGATATCATCCCCCCGCCTCACTCTCCTCACCTTTATCATGGCTATGTTCACATCACTACTACTTATGGTCTTCATGTCTTCCATCTTTCAGTATTTATTACACACACCACCCCACTGATGCTAGGGAAATCTTGGCTTGACTAAATTGGGGGAACTTTGGATCTTGGTCACATTGATATCTGATTCATCGTGCCTTTTGGTCGTGTTTTTATTTGCAATGATTTATTTCTCAATTATTCCCAAAATATTACTTGTTGGTAAACACATGGATGTCCACTACCACCTTTCACTGATGAAGAATATGCAATGGGCATGTATAACTTATGCCACAATGGCTCCTTATATGATCAATCACATACTATTGCTTACCATGTCTTTGATGCATCTCCATTTGTCTTTGATCACGACATTGATGACCTTTTTGGCAATGTTACTTGATTCTTCTTCATGTTATGCACTTGGGGGCCATCATACTTACTCTCCCCCCCTTCTAGAAATATCAAGTATCTTATCTTTCCATTATTTTGCATCATTCTTCACATCTAGTATTCTTATCTCATCTCACACACATTGATACACACAATTTGTATCATCATTTCCCAATGACACACTCTTATGATACGGTTCACATTTGACTGTTGATGGCATACTACATACATGAAACTCACACACTACACATTTATACACTTGGTGCATTCATAACACACCTTTCTAGCATCACATTCTCACATAACACACTACAATATGAAGCACTCTAGTTCCAAAATTCATACTAAACTGATAAGGGTCTAACCCTGAAATGAACCTCCTCATATTCACACTCATTATGTTCTATGCTCCATTGATCAATATATATAGTGCATGTATATTAAAACCATTTCCTGGTGATGCATTCTTGTTCTATGGTGCATTCTTGACTATCGAGGAGTCTTTTAAAAATGATCCTCATTTCACTCATGCATACACATCCGCTCAGGGGACACACTACTCCTATCACATTCATCTTGCATTCCATTCCATTCCATTCCACTTACTCACAACATATTGTATATCTTGGTTGCATTTATTCTTTCTTACGTATGCTCACATATACATTTTTCTCACTATATTATCTAGATACTTCGTATGTCATTATCATTTCTATATACACATGCAGGTTCACTTTCCTTCTAGTTGTGAATGTAGAATTTACACAGACCATTACATGCAGCATGGGTTCTTGGAATTGTACCTCTTACCAATCCCATAGTGACTTTTTAGGGCATATACTTTCGTACATACTACAGGTTTTATTATTATGGATTATACTACTTCCTATTCTTACTAGCACACTAGTCTATATCATATCATACATGCTTTGACATAATTTTATCTTTGTAACATGTTAACGTGTGCTTCATGTGTAGCATTTTCTTTGTAGAAAATATTTTCCACCATGGTTTTCTAATACATTACTTCTCACTCTTTATCATTGTTTGTTATTGTATACCATTGTTTTTGGGATTTTCCCTATGTCTTTCTTGTTCATTCCTTGTATGATTTTGGATGCTTCAGCCCATATTGTCTTGCAACATTATGAGCGATGTCCCATTTTTACCACCTATTTTTCATGGTCTACATTGTCTTCTTGTTTGATAGATTACAAATTGTCTTCTATATGTGTATTTATCTTGTTTACACTAACACATGTTTCCAACCACTTTATTTGAATGTGCCTTGGTTTCTACCAAGGACATTCCCCATACAGGCTATCATTTTCATATCATCATCCAGTTCTTTCCTTTGGGCCATATCCTCCTAGCGATTTCGTATGCACCCCAAATGAGGGGGGAATCCATTAGGTGATTCAGTCACCCCATACAGTAGTACACATTCACATTTCAAACCTACATAGTACAGGAATGTAACACACACAATCATGGTACAAACCAGATTTTGACTTGGGTCCTCAACACATCATAGATGCAAGCACCCTGATATAGAAATGAGTGTCTAGGCACTCCCAACCTTTCTTGGGTGCCTATGAACAGGGGCAGTTACCGTTATTTTCTCGTATGAGCATGATTGTTAGTAGCCTACACAACAGTTTTTATAGTACAAGCACAGTCCTCCAATAACCAAAAGGCATTCTATCTTCTTTGTTCTACTTGGATCAAACTGGATTGAACTAGAACAAAGAAGGATCACACCATCTACGGTGGTGTATCAATTTTGGGAAGTAGATAGGGATGGATAATAATACTATACTTTTTTCACCAACACTCCTACCATGACATGAAATCACCCCAAAAACTCACATTTGATCGCCTGAAAAACTCACCCTTCTATAGCAATATAAGATACTTTCTATATTTTTCACTCATTATGGATCATGTGCACATGTTCCTTTTACTATTATTTCACATTTCTACACACTTTTTACATACTTGGATCGAATTTTACATATACACATATTTGAATACTCTTTTTCTCCTCTTTGCAAGTTTGTCCTTGTAGGAATCAACAGTTACATCATCAAACATGCCAATCATCAAGCATGATAATGACAACAAGTACAACACAATGCATCACATACGCTTTACCCCTAGGGCCACTTCCTCTTCCTTATCTTTCATGCTTCATTTGTTATCACTTCACGCTTTTTCTTTTCTACTCGACACACTTTCACCATCAATCTACATGGTTATCAGGTATGCATCTCTTATCTACTTTATAGTTTCGATCATTCTCTCAACAACATAAAGTGGGAGAAAATGTAGACACAAAATCATGTACTTGGATACATTTCTAGGTCCTAATCACATACTTGTATTCATATGATTCCTAAGCGATAAAAGTACTAATTGATCACTATTTTTTACCACTTTTCTTTCTTTCTTACTCTCTCTTTGGCCTTGCACACCCTATTTCCTAGTTTGAATTATGTTACTCCACCTTTCTTGGCTCTAGAAACCAATGCCTAGCCAGGACGTCAACACCCAAGCACCCTCGTCCCTTCTGTGTGCCCCCAACCTCTTTGTATCTTACTCGCTTATTTTGGGGATCTTCTAGTTGTTGGGCATCTTGATTTATTATGGGTTGGCCTTTTAGTGGTTAATTATGAAATTTAAATAAGGGAATCATATAAAAAAAAATTATGTGATCAAATTAAGGGACCAATCTCTAAACATCAAAGCATCCCTATAGCTTCATTCAAGGTACAAGGTACTTCATCTTCTGCATACTCTTCATAGGAGGGGAATTTCATTTTCCCATACACATATTTACATTGCTACATCTAGCTATTGTTTTCTATCAAGTGGATCTTGTAAAATATCCTCCTAGGGCATGATTCTTGCACACACACAAGAACTACATGGATTCTAAAATGTAGTAAAACACCTGGATTGTAAGTTCACTCAGTCAGGTGACAATCAAGGTCAAATTGACTCCCCATTTGCATCTTTTTATTTTTAGTATTGTATGTGTTTTGTGGTTTTACAGGAGATATTTTGTTTTGCAAGTTACAAGAGACATTTGTAGACATAGTGTGATACACAAGTGATCAACAACGAGGGTGAGTAACCATCTTGTGACACTACAAAAATTAGTTTATGAGCTTTTAAGTAGTCACAGGTGCCCATACAGGGTCTAGTGCCTAGGCACCCTAATACCATCCCAGGTTCCTATGTCCATCCTATTCCAGAAATCACATAATTTACTAAGCATGGTGACAGTATTTTGTACTCTGATTTCATCAGTTTTCCATCTTTGTGTACTTTGGGATTTATTGTGAATTAGCTAAGTCTTCTTTCCTCCCTCTTGCACTTAGGGTTTCAAATTCTACTTACTTATTTTTTGTGTCATATATATACTTTACTGTTTTATCTATTGCATGTGACTCTAAAATATTCTCTAGGTTTTTACAAATTCCAATATTTTTTAAATCACCAATAAGGACACTACCATTTGAGTTCTAGTGTCCCTTATGGGTACTTTTATCCATTCTCTTTTGTTTTCTAAATTATGATTTAGCACTGAAATTTTCATGTTTTCTAATTATTTGGGTTTTCCTTTAGTGTTATGATCCTAGTGTGTGGATTCACAAACTCCTCAAGGATTTATTAAAATCCTTGAGGTTTTGGTGTAAGGGTTTGTTACATTTAGTATCAAAGCGACCACCTAGATTTGAGTCTCAATACAGGTGGCTACACCAACATTGCAGTGTTCACCTGGAGTTTCTATAGAGTTGGGCATGGTCCCATTATATGAGCACAAATCTAGCCTGGGGTCTAGACTACGATCGTGGTGGAATGTTATGATCCTAGTATGCGGACTCATTAACGCCTCAAGGCTTTATAAAAAACCTCAAGGTTTTGGTTTAATGGTTAATTACATTTGGTGTCACTAAGTGTCCAAATTCAAACAATTCATATATATACACAACTTACTCACTATTATTAGGGGTTGGACAACTTTGGCTATTACTTACTATCAATTACTTGGGCAAAGAGAAACATTCAAGGACTGCATTTTGGGTTACATTATTCACTGTATAGGAGGGTCTATTTTTGAATTCCATCTCACACATTCATCTTGGGGGAAAATTAGTTGTATCCCTCTATCATAGTGTGACTGGAAAAATGGAAACATAGTTTCAAGGGATGTGATTCAATCACACACACACAAGAACGAGATAGAGTTTTAAATATAGTGCATTGCTTAGTGAAAATTGCATTGGGGTGACCATCGAGGTTAGTCTAAATTAAGCATATGCATTATTTATTTCATCTAATGTTTCCTTGAGCCTTGTGTAGGTAGCTATGGTTTTTTTTGCAAGTTCAGGTGTGACAGTAAAACCCTACAGTGAAGCTAGAGTGAAAAAAAAGTGAAATGAAAAATAAAAGTTTAGACCTTGAGAAGATTATAAGTAGAGCATTTACCAGGACACTAGTTCCTAATTCAAACACCAGTACTTGGGTGGTCCTGTCCTTATCTGGGAGGTCCTATCCGAAGAAGTTTCAAATTCCATTTTTCCAGATGAAGCATATCCAATCCAGATCCATCCTATTCCACTTAGTTTCTAACCGAGAATCATCCTAAATCTCCAAATATAGGCTAAGTCACTCATATTTCACTATTTCTTATACTTGTTTCTTGCATGATAGATCTTGCTTTTTACTATTATATTCATTTGATCTCAATCCTCTGATTAATATTCCATTCCATCAAATCACATAATAATTGATGAAATGATGTAATTACCATAGTCTCCATCTAAATCATCATCTCCAAACTCCCACAAGGCTCAACATAGTCATAACCACACAAAGGCCATCCCTAAGACAATCAGTTCAGGAGAGAGGAAAAATTACAGTTTTCAATTCTTTGATCCTAAGTTTTCCACACAACACAAAATGCATGATACCCATTAAGCAAACTCCATACATATCAAACGAATAAAAGTGGACTTTCAATTTATGCAATACTTTAATTCTTGTCTTGTGTTTGGCTCGAATAAAATGGACAATGGTCCATTTTTTCTCAATCTCCACACACACTATTGATATTACCCATAGGGATTGTTAGTGTAGGGTACACAACACAATGCATAACTATGTCACTAATAGCATAATTAATTACACACAACAACCATATTGTCACACGCATAGGTTTACATACTGGGTACAACATCATCATATGTTTTGTGGTTTACAGTATGTCACATTTATACATGACACACGAAAAGTGTGAATATAATACAAAAGGTCATAAGGTCAATGTATGACACCAATTTACAAGGAATGAATTTAACATGTAAACATATGAATACACGTTTACAATGAAAAAAGGTGTTGTATCATCACAACACATTTGTAATTCACTATGAAAAAATATTATCACGTAACACATTGGTTGCAAATGTATGAAATAATTGGGTGATACAACATTATAGCATGTTTATAGCTCACAAATACATGGTTTTCACAATTTAGGTTAATAGCACATGCATCATGCATTTATGATTCACAAGGGGCACTCTCATCACAAAACACATCAATAGTTCACAAATGAACACAAATTGGTAAGCACAATAGATAAATTCACAACATCACAAGCACATATCTATTAACAATAAAACAAAATACAACATAACTCTTCCACGATCATACTTAGATAAACAAGGATAATAATCAAGATTTATTATAACTACAGTAGTGATAACACCATGATAAGTCAAAAATGTGTCCATAATGTAATATGAAGTGAGGCCAATAAGAATCAAATATCAAATCCAGTGTTCCATGAAGTAAATAAGTCTTTAAGTTACCAAATACTACCATATATCATTCACAAATGTCATAACCACTGAAGAATAGAACTTATGAGAAACTAATAAGTCTCCTAATATTTCCCATACCAGTCTCTATATGTCACCCATAGTACTATTGTCAAAAAAATTCACCAAGAAATCAATGAACCATAATCTGAAGGTCTCTGTGGGGTCTAATGCAAAATGGGTCAACATGGTACAATTCTATATCATAGAAACGAGGATTCACTATACCATATTTTTGGAAGGATTCACATACATAGTATAATAAGTGGACCATAGAAACATCATAATAACTCCACATAACACACCAACAAGACTTGACATGACACTTATGTTATGCACATACAAACAAATACAAAAAATCATTTCCAGTTTATCCCATAGGTTCAATTGTTTGAAATTTCACTCTAATATCAAATGTGACACTCCATAAATTACAACCCAAAAAACAATAGTAAAACTGGCACAAAAAATGTTGTTTTTGTTTGACACAACACTTACTACAGTTGTATTGAACACAAGATACTCAACACTTAGCCCATATATACACTAACACTCACAGTTTTCATTAACCAAAAGAACACATAACTTGCAAGTTTACTTCTATATGCATTGAATTCCATTACTTAAGAAATGTTATACTATTAAAGGATAACTAATTTCACTAAGACACATGATACCCACATCTATATTTCATTATTTCTTCTAAAGTAACTTCATTTTTGTTATTTATTAAGAATTGGTTTGAATATATGTGACTTTGGATTATGACCCGAAGCATGCTTTATCCATCATGTTCACTATGATATTCTTACGACATACACAAGTTTAGGGTCTTGCCCAAGAAGATGATGTAATGATATGGTCTTTAATGCAGTAGCCCCAATAGTTAGGTCTTCATGCTATGAATGATACATAACATGTCTTGGAAGAATTATGACAAGTTAGTCTAATGATGCAATTAATGACTTTATTGTTTAAGTTTTATCTCTAACTAGTTTACAATGTAAGTCTAGGTGGGGTTAATCATGCAATCAGTACTTACTAGCTCCTTTGATCTCTTTAAATTCTTTCCTAATATTCTCATATCCATTGTTACAAGTTTCATAGTTCTCGTGGATTAGTTTTCATATAGGCAACTCAAAATGCCAACAATCACTCATGAAACAAGTTGTATAAGTAAGATCAAAATGTAATGTCCTACTGAAACCCTTAAAGGCATAATGTCACTCACCCCATATTCCTCCTTTCACTCTAAGAGCTTCACGGTCATACAAGAAAAATAGTTCATTTGGTAACTCGATTAACCCAATACCAAATCTAGATTTAAAAATTCCATTTAGTCATTTTGTGTAGACTACGCCATTCAAATTGTGACTCCAAGGAAACAACTATACCTCAAACCACTAGTAGAGATGGATAACAAATAACTAACTTCCCTCTCATGATACAGTGCCTATGATCATCTCACCCTAAGAGGGTTATGGTTTACCATTATATTACAATATCTTAGTGGATTTCCTTGGTTCATTGCGATTCTTAGGCTAAAGATTTTCGATAGGATCATTGATAACTTTTACAATAGCAACGGAACATGCATACACAAGTATTCCATCCCCTCCATTACTATGTAAATAATAAGTCTCAATTAGATTGTCTTTTGGTTCCAAAATAGGGATTTCCATTGAAGTGCTAATGTGAGGGTCTCCACATCACTCTACTATTTTACTAGTTTCATGTGTTTGATGAAATTTCAATGTCACATTTTTATATTCACTCTAATTTCACCCATGAAACCATGTAACTACATTATTTAGACACCTCTCATTTTAACTTGGTTATGCTAAATTCAGCCATGTACCATTTTGTTATTTAAATAAACACTTGCATTCATCATGCTTTCAAATGTAAAACTATACATTTAACAATTTACGTAATAAAAAATTACACACATATAAATACCTACTACAAGGATTCTAGGGAATGCACACAAGGGTAGTGACCATGAACATATCTCAAAAGTAATTTGAGGGTCCCTTAATGAGGTCAATAAATATCGTCCATCCCCTCTTACTCATTTCATTTTTGGATAGCCAATCTTTCTTTGATGTCCATATAGGAAGGATGTCATTATGAATTAACAACATGATCTATAGATTTCCTTCACATAGTTCTACTAAGATTAGGGTCCTCATGTTGAATTTTTGGCTATCATTCCTAATGGGGTTTAACCATATGTAAAATCCCATGACAAGGTGCTTTGTATTCTCCTTACCATTTAGCATACATGCATTCACAATAGGTGTACTCATAATCTTGCATTTTTAATTTTCTCTACGATAGTGTGGTGCTAACATGAGCTACATGCTATACTAAGTATCATATCCTACAACTTTTATTGTCTATAATATAATGAAAGTTAAAAGTATTGACTATCCATACGCAAGTAATATTACCTCTTATCTCATTCCTTGCCATTATTTCTTTCCTTCCTAGTTCTCTAATGACTCAGTAGATCATAGAAAGAATACATTCCACCGTTCTAACACATCAGCATTTTTTAATAGCAATAGGCATGTGTTCATTTCAGTTAAGTAATGTGACCACACCATTTATTCCACGTAACATATAAGTTCTATACCAAACACAAGTGGATACAACTTAACAACATATCCAAACAAGTTATTGTTACCCATTTCAAAACATTCAAAAGCACTAATATTTTCATACTCTTCCTGATATAATAATGGTATTTTATCAGTCCATTAATGACTAACAAAGTTGTTACTATTTCCAATTTATAGATATATTCATCTCAATGGGTACATGCTACTCCATGACCATGATAAGAATAGCACTATTGATTCCTTTTGTCCAAGGTACCTGTAACCAAAATCATGGTCAAGCCCAATAACTCTGGAATTGCAATCTCCTACCGAATCTCAACATGTTTCACTTATGCATATTTTCCATTCACAACAATATCAAAACTCTTTTCGTGTAGTAAGAGAGTGTAAGAAATACATGTACAATTTAGTTGTGTTTTCAACTTTAGAGAGAGAGAAAAGAGATTAAAACACAAAACATTTCCCAGAAGAAAAATTATTATTGCAAGTGACTAATAGAGGTTCCATATAGTCATGTGAATATTTCTTAAAGTCTTTCAACATATATTAGGCTTAAAGGGGGGTGTCATGAAATTTTTCCAATTATAGTTTTGAAATTAAAAAAGTGGCCGAATTAGCCACAGTGGCTACAAAATTGAGTTCCAAAACTAACAACCAAGACATGAACACACATTATGTCAACTCTCATCCACTCCCCTATATGTAGAGAAACCCTAAAATTTAATGGAAATAATTTCTGACAACCAGGAATCAATCTACTGTTACCTTTTGTTGGAAATTAGGACACTGAGATGGGGGTGAATTGGTGTCTATCCAATTTTTACCTCATAAGCTAATTCACTTAATTTGTATCATCAATATCAAACTAACATCCACAAGCAGCTAAAAGGAGAAATAACAGACAGAGATAAAGTTAAGGTGGGAAACCCAAATTGGGGAAAAAAAACCCACTGAAACCAAGAACTATGCTTAGGAAAAAATTGTCCTATATATGTTACATTGATTTCATGGTTGAGCTTCAACTCAACCTGGAGCTGCAACTCCAAAATTTGACCAAGTAGTCACTCAATCTTTAACAAGCTTCAACCTATCTGAAATATTCAAATCCCAAGTTTGGTTCAATAACAACTAGCCTTTAGTGAGCTTCAACTCATAGGGAAGCTACAACTTAGACTTAAATGAAAATTCTTGATCACACCTAACTTGTTGTCTCAAACAACTGATAGTGACCTCTAAATTAGCTTTATCTCATGTTCTACTCGTAGTTCTCCTTTCTTCAATTTGCTATAATTATTATAGTACAAGGATTTTAACATTTGTGAGATTTTGATCTGATTCCCCCTTTGAATTTTCTTCTCAAAAAATCTTCTATACGAGGCTCACACATTCATCTTACCTTCTTCATGTTCTAGGCAACTATATCATACTAAGCTCATTATCTTATATAAGAGCACAAATCTCTACACCATCTAGCATGAAGCAATTTCTTGTATCATTTTCACTTCTAACTAGTCTCAGTCATTATATTACACATTTGCACTTTTTTTTTCAAGAAGCTTATGCAATTATTTTGTTCGTATACATCCTTAAGGTATTTCTTTGTTCTTTCTGGTTCTAGTGTATCTCAACAACCCTGTATTTTTCCACACCATCCTACACACTATTTTCTTGTCTTCCAAGGAACTTAACCTTCTTTCATACCCTCATCACAATGATATGCACTTACACACTCTTAGACCCTCTTCACCATATGCAATAACAAGTCTCTGCAAAGTTTCCACACCTATATATTTGTCATGTATTCATCATACCTTTAACATGTAAGCTCAAATATCTGCAAGGATTCATCTTAGATGAACACTCATTTCTTATTCATTTCACTAGATAGTCCTTGTATCATCTTCATACTTCAACATGTGAGCTCAAATCTCTGCAATTTTATCGAGTTAACTCATTTTACTCTTCATAATCACATCATTGTCATAGTTTCTCTATGTTATCTTGTATGTTCAAAACCAAAACAAATGTATTGTTAACTTTTTAAGTTACCTTTAACAGGAGGGTAGTTTTAAAATTTTCTACCATTATGTGAAATTTCTTTCCTAAATTTTTGGGGAGTCAGGAGTTTTCTAAAGTTTTAAATTTTGGACTTTGGAATACGGAGGTTCTCTTACTTCATGTTTTGTGTTATTTATAAGTAATTTTTTTTCTTAGAGTTCCAAAGTCCAAAATCTTGAATTTACGAAATTTTAGAACTTTAGGCTTTCAGGTTTCAGAGTTCTTGTTGAATTTTTCAATCATTTGAGTGTTCTAGTTCCAAACTCTGAAAGTCCGAAGTTTCAAAATTTTTTAACTTTAAGTTTTCATGTTTTGGAGTCTCACTTTTACCTAGGGATATTTTTTGTTCCCGAGTTCAAAAGTCTAAAATCCTGAAGTTCTGAAATTTTGGAACTTCGGTCTTTCATATTTTGGACTTCAAGTTTCACATTAGAACGATCACGCTTACATTTTGGATTTCGGAATCTCCACATAAGATTTAATTCCCAACCACCAGACACGTGTCGGCTTTCGGGCATTAATTTTAGGTTTACCTATATAAACTTGGATTTTCACCCATCATTTTCACTTTGACACCTCATTTTTAATTGTACCATATCGTACTTTTAGGTGTCGATTTCAAGGTAATTTTTGGTTTTTATTTAATATTTTTGGTTTAGATTATCATGGTTTTGTTTTTTGTTTCTTTCCATTTTCTTCTTGCTTAAAATATGGAAGTCATTGTCGATTCGTTGTTTATTATTGTTCATTTTAAACATGTTGTTTGGTCTTTCATTCAATCTTGCGAGATTCGAATCATGCATGCATCAAGTCTCATCGAACCCAAGGATTTTGAAAAAACCTCATTTTAGATCTTCGGAACCTTTAGCTTTTGGAGTTGGGGTGCTTTCGTTGGTGAGCCTTTTTGGGAGGTTTTCTTTCGGCATTTCAAAACTGTGCTTTTCAGAGTTTTATTTTGGAGTTCATTTTCAACGTTAGCACCTTTTCGAATCTTCGAGACTTAATAATTTTCAGACCTTCAGGACTTGTTTCTTTTCGGACTATCGGAGGTATGCTTTTTGGGTTTTAGAACTGAGCAGAGTTTAGATTTTCAAAATTATGGGCTTCATATTTTTTGGAATTAGATTCTTTTTGGAACCTTTTTTTTTGTACTTTCATACTTTGGTGTTTTAGATTTTTTAAAAAATTTTCTATAAAATTTTCAAGGCTCGATCAGGATCCAAATCTTGAACTGATGTTAACTTCTTATTCAAAAGGAAAGGAAAATATTAATTATACCTTCTTAGGAGTTGCCCCTCATACATTTCTATCCTCATATTTAGGAAAAATTTGAGACACAGACTTGGGATAGGTGGATATGCCAGAATTCTAGGAAATACTAACAACCCCTAATAAAAAATCTTGGATGCAAGCCATTTTGTCAGTAGGCTTGCTCTCTCTACTAGTTTTCCTTCATCCATGCATTTCCCTGAGCTTGTCTTGGCTGCAGTAACTTACTTCAATAAGGCATCTAAATTAGTAAAGCATGATGATGGAAAATTTGTGATTAGGCTGGACACTAATTTTTTTGAAGATTTATTCAAAATTCTAGATGTCGAGGGATATGCAGCAATCTCACAAGAGGCTGCATTGAATAGTGGGATAAGGAATATTAACTATATACAAATATCATGATGAAGAATTATTTGTCCAAGAATGTTATCAAGCTCCCCAAAACATTGTTCCTCTCAGACTTCATCCATGAAGTCAATGACCTTATTGTGATTTTGAGTAGAGTTTCGGGTCTCACTTCAACAAGAGAATTTCAAGAGTGGATGTTTATTTACATTTCTACCATTAAGAAACATAAGGAATTTTTATGATAGGGAGAATAATTTCATAAATTTATGAGTCTTATCCTCAACTCATGATGGAAGAAGGGAGTAAACATTTCCACAGAGTTAATGATGCCTTTTTTGTTGTCTTTCTTTATCATTTTGACAAGAATTTATACAATCGCATAATTTTTTATGAAGCTTTCAAGGAGGTAATGGAATTGGGAGCCATATATCTCCAATTCCCAACATTTACATACATCAGGGTTCCAAGTTTCCTAGGTGCTCCTAATAAATTACCAAGATGGTTGACTGATAAATGGGTCTTGTTATAACTTGTTCGTCAGTTGTTGGATTATCATAAGATTCAAAATAAACAACATAAGGTAGGAGTAAAGTTTCCCGTTTCAATTGGAAGATACACTTGTGCTAACATTTACAAGGCAAATAACGTCGATGGAGAAATGTCTAAAATTACCTTGTGAACTTTCAACCCTAAAACTAACTTTGATTATTGGGGAATTTTTTGTAAAATAGGGTTGGCTAGTTCCCATGTTCCTTGGTTAGAACATATCTAGATCCAATGTCAAGATGAAGTCATCATTGAAGAGGGAGAATTTGAAAGGTTAACTCTTGATGAAGTTAAACAATATGGTATTACAGATGTCCCTAATGGAATCGAAGATGATGATGATGTGCTAGACCCAATTTATAGGAGTGATAACATTGTTAATAAACCATTACCATAGATTGATTTCTAATACAAAGGAAAAGGTGGAGCCCATCTTACAAAGAACGTATGATCGACTAGCTATTTTTGGAATCTCACCCAAAGGGTTATACCAACCTATAATAATAGAATCCCAACCAACCCTAAGTTTTCTTACACCTACAAAAGGTAAGAGGTCTACTCAGAAGGCCACTACAACTCCAAGAAATATCTCATTTTTTGTTGGTAGTTCTTCTCTTGCAAAAATATTTGTTGCCAAGGTTGTGTCTTCCACATTGCAAGTATCTAATTTTTTTTATGTTGGTTCTTCTCTAGTTGTATCACAATGTTTTCCAATTTCTCTTTCACTACCATTATCACCATCCTCAGCTCCACCACCTCCATCATTGTCTCCCACTCCTCTGATTGTCTCTGCTTTTCCATCTCCATCTATAGCTCAAGTTTTCTCATCCCTTCATGTTCTCTTAGTTGGAGAGATGATTAGGTCTCCACTTTCCACTCAATCTTCTTAGCATCTTCCATTTCCATTTCCAGTCTCGTTTCAACTACTCATGAATTTATTCGAACTCTCGCACCATCTATCATTACCACTTCCATTTCAATTGTTCTACCTAGTGCTATTATTATACCCAATGCTCCAATTTCAGCTATGATCATGCCACTTTCATCTACGTATGATATACCTAAATGGCTATATCACAATAATCCTAAGAAAAAGAATAAGGTGACCCTCGTAGATGTGATTGATTTGAGCATGCTGGAACCCACTCCAAAAAGATAGGCCAAATGACCAAGGATTATTTCTAACCTATCAGTAATCCATTTAGGAGAAAGGTTCATAGAGATAGCCATCCCCACTGAAGGAAAAACCAAAGAAACCATTACTCTAGTAGATTTCAAATCTCTCGATTTTCATTAGGAAAGGCAATACGTGAGGGTGTAAAATAGGATGTTCAAATGGCCCTTGGAAATTTGTTATAAAGTTATGAAAGATATAAGGATTATAAAGATGAATTGAAAGAAAAGGTTGAACAACTCACTTCTCTTTTGAATAAATTCACACAACCTACTCCAACCAAAAATACTTCAACTACGACTGCTCCAATTGTCTCTTCCCATCTTGATGATATCTCATATCATGAAATTGAAAAGATAGGTTCGAAGGGATGATCGGTTGATAAGTAGATTGAGTGTATGCTCCAGGAGACTAACCCTTTAATCAAAATATATTTGGAATTATACAATGATTTGCAGACAAAATGTTTCTATTCAAAATCTAGATGAAATCCTCTCTGAGGATATTAATAATTTGAACCTTAATTTGACTACTTGGGAGGAAATTCAAGAAATGAATTCAGATCTACTCCTCCATAAGGATGTAATTGATAATGTATCTAAGTTGCTTGGGTATCAAAAGGCCTTGAAATTCAAATCCCAGGAGTTGTAGGATTTAATCAAGAAACTGGAGGATTAACATATTGAAATAGTGGATGGAATAAGTGACATTTCAAAAGAATTTGATAACATCAATTGTAAATTCTTCAATGAAAACATTGATTCACTTCTGATTGATCATATTAAAGAAATTTTCAAAGGTTTAGTTAATTAGGATGATGAGGTAGCTAAAACTTTCAAAATTAATTCAATTCACAGATTAGTTTCATGTCAAAATTTCATAAGCTAGCTGAAGAAGGTGGTGAACAAATTGAAGAGACTTCCAGTCAAAGTTGCAAGAGAGGTTGATATAGTAGATTTCATAAATCATTATGTGTATGGGCCAGAGGAAGAAGACATACAAGGAATTATCAAATGTTTCATTTATTATAAGCACCATTTGGCTATGTGGCAAAAGGATTAGGAGAAACCTGAACAAGAAACAGATGTTGCAAGTCCCAGCTAAGCCTGACGACCATTATTGGAATGACTACAAAGCTCTGAGTCAGTCAAATTTGTAAGGTTGACTTGGTCAATTCCATGCAACAACTTGGCTATATTTATGGGAGCCTGATCCATTGAACTTAATTGCACTCTATTTTTAGTAACTAGTTAGTTAAAGGTTCGGCTGTAATGGCTCAACCTCTTGAAATTATAAATAGTTAGATGCATTAAGTTAAAAAGAGACCTTTTTAGATCATTTGGGAAGTTACTCTTCAAGCTTGGAAGAGTGCTTCATATACTTTGAGCCTTTCAGTTATATTCATAACAATATTTTGTCATGAAATATTGGGTTTATTGTGTTAATCATTGATAAATTTATAGCTTGTGAATGTTTAATTCCTTGATGTGATTGGTTAGTCTACCTTTATCTCAATTATCTTATTTTAATCTATGTGAAAAGTGATATAGTTACTTTCAATATCATTTGTGGAAAAATTATTTCCTTCCTGTTACAAAGTTGCATTATTATTTATAGTCATGGATGAAGGAAGATTGCAAGACATGTGCATATCATATATTGTTTTGAGGATTTGATTATGCATTTAAGTAGGTCTATCTGTTCAATATACTTTGTGCATCACCTTATTTTTATTTTGTTTATCTCTTAATTTAAGCCCATAATTTGAGTAGATTAGAGTTATTTTCAAAAAATTTATCCTTTCATATTGATCTTAAATCAAGTGCTCCAAGTCTCAAAGGAAGTCGGCCTTCTCTGGAGGTTCATCACAAGGTGAAAAGGTCCCACACCTTGGGGATGTTCCAATGTTGCACAGGATCACTCAAAATTCAACAGGTGCATGATCTACATGACAAAATGTATAATACTCTTCACCTTATCTATTCCACATCACTATTCACACTTACTCGAGCTATTCAAAAATGTAAACTCTTCAACTTATATATCCTTTTGGACTCAACCACTTTATTTTAATCAAACTAGAACCCTTCACCTTATTTTCTTTTCTATCTCAAGCTAAGGATGAGGTGTTAACAAAATTGTAACTAACTACAGTCTTTTAACTTCTTCAATGACTCATTCTCTTCAAACCTAAATGACTCGTGACTCTGCAAATTCACAAGAAGACTAAACAATGGCTTAGCATTTCAAACAACATAACAGAGTTTCTGAACCCCATACTAGTCAATAAATTCATTTAAGAGCATTTGAAACACTAATACACCCTTTCAAAACTTTCTTCAATGTCAAGTTGAACTTACACAATACCTCAGATCGAATTTAAATGTTTACAAGCCTGTACTGTGAAAAACTGGTAAACAAGCTCTATTTTGAAGACTTGTTTATCAACTAACACAACAAAATAAGTTGATATACACCTTATAATCTAGATTAGAGGCTTTTCCAACTTATTTCAACCTCATTGAAGTTAAAAAAAATGAAGAAAGAGCTCTCCATTGACCAATAAGGGTTTTAACTTAGTAAAAACCCCAATTTTTTGTCCTTACATGACTGTACAAGTAAACTACTATGAAATTCTCCCAAGGTTTTAGATGAAATGGTTTAAATATTTTTACAATGTATTTGCGACCTCTCCACAGGTGTTTATTCAAGTTTTTAGAAAAAAAATTATAGGTGTAAAACTGATTTTGAGGAGATTTCTTCTCCAAAACCCTAGGTTCATGTTTATGGTCATTATATACACTTGAGATTATGTTTTCACTATTTATTTTCTTGTTGTTTGTCTTTCTTTTAGTCTGTGCACTCTACCATGTTCTAACAACCTACTAGAAACATCATGCACTCTCATTTTGTCTTGAGTAATCTTCTTAGGCTCATAACAACCAAGGTTTTATTTGCACACAAATATACCTTTCCCTGGTTCATAACTTCACAAGAGATGGAAACCCTTGGAAATATTTGTCACAAACCAAATATCATATTTTGAATATACACTTTCCTATCCCAATTATTCACAATATAATCCATCCCATTTGACAAATATTAGCCATGATTTATCATTTCAGAGTTGTGCTTCAACACTATGTGCCAATTTTGAGCTTGGACTTCTTGCTTGCAACCTACCACTCAATTAGGTCTCTTTTACACTTTTCCCTTACAGGGAATAAGTTCAAATATGCTCATCCTTATTTTTTCACAACCTAGATGCTCTTGAAGTAATTTATTCCATTTGGTTTGTAATGATCTCTTGACACAACATATAAGACATTTGAAGGAATTAACATAATTAGAGTGATCTTACCCTTCACCATAACAACTGGAGGCTCAAAAAAGTTTCCTTTCTCCTGTAGATGGTTATAAACACCTCATAAACTATGAATAACCATTTCACATTGTCTTCTATTGAAGAAATACAAGCTTGGAGTGTTTAATGTAGGATTTCTCAGACAAAAATTTACAAAGCAACTACATACCTATATGGTACAGTCCACCCTGACGAACAAGAGAGTCACCATTTTGACTTAGAGGAGGTTTTCTATGCTTCTGAGAATTTTATCTAGCTTGTACAAGTAATTTAGAGTTAGATAACTTAGATAAAGCCTATCAACTCAAGAGAGAGGAACATTGGTAGAAAAGAGCTCATGAATTATTTGATTATTAACCAAATTGCTTCAAAAAAATTGCAAAATTTTAGGCTTAGAATTATCTTCAAAAATTACTTATATGATTTATCTGAAGAAGGTTGCATATTTTTTCTTGGATTCTAAGAATACATGGTGCTCAATTTACATTTCTCAATAAACATGTTATATAAAAACTTGCATAACTTTCACATACCTCTTCAAAACTTGATGAAATTTTACAAGAAGTACTAAAATACACCCCTATACACACTCAATAGGTTGGTTAGCCATAATTTTTCCTGTTCAACTCAAACCTATCTCATTTACCTCAACATTCATTGTCAATCCTTAAGGTCATTTTTTGTGAACTTTTGAAATTTTCCTCTAGGAGCTAAAATAAGGCTTTTTATTGCTCATACATGCCCTAAGAAATTTTCCTAGGATCCTCCCATTCTTACCTAGTTTTTTCATGACCTGCATTAAGATCTCACATCTCATTAGGCTCTAGTATTAGGCCTAAATGAGCCAGTTACGACTATGAATCCTAACATTTTACCTGTTACTCATTCAAAAATATATTTCTCATGCTAGACTCACCATGTATCACTTGTAGAACACATATGCCAAGTTTACCAACCATGTCCATACCTATAGTTGTCTCCTACCTCATTGACCAAGCTTGCAAAACACTGAAACCATCCTTAATGCTTAAAATACTATTGATAGGGCACTACCAATCAAAATTCATGTCCCTTATATATCCTCACTTCACTACTCACTCTTTTACCATAAATTCCACTTGACATAAATAACAACACCAGTGACCTGTCTTCAACAATATCCCCCTTTATCATTGATGGAAAAATACTCATAAGCCTTTGATGGCACACACACACACACACACACACACACACACACACACACACACACACACACACACACACACACACACACACACACACACACACACACAGATCTCACATCACCATTCCTAGATTCTAACAGCAATCTTTACCCCTTTAACATATATGACAAAGGGTCGTGCATTTTAAAGGAAAAACAACAAGTAGATAATCACTTACAAAGCATTGGATTACCTCAAAAAATCCCCCTTGGATTAGCATCACTATATTACCACATGTGTCTTCACCAAATGCATGAATGTTTCCACCAATCATCCTCAAAGCTCCCAATGAACCTATACTCTTCATATTCAGGTGTCTCACTTCACCATACTCAAAAACAAGTTCATACTTCTCCCTTGCCTATGTTTTTCTCTGTTCTTCACAATTTGTGCCTAATTGGGTTAGACATTGAATCCCTAGACTTGATTTTCAGTGCATTTTAACTCAACTTTATTCATTAAAATAATCTATGTGCATCATTTATTAGTTTTACACAACTCTCTCTAGGCCCAACTCATCTCTTTAGTGTACTTTTCCCTTTTCTTCTCTCCTGCATTTATACTCTTCTTTGAGACTAAAGAAGACACTATTACACATATAAGGTTTTCCCTACTTGGATCTTAAAGCACTTAATATAGCATGAATCTGATGTCTGTCCTCTAAAAATTCATAAAAATTCATCTCGTTGTTGTAAACCCTTCCCTTATCACTTTTTTTTTGTAAGATTTATCCATGAATTCATGCATTACATGTGCCACTTGTGAGAATACTTTGACTATGAAAATAATTATATAACTTGACTGCTCAGATAAAAAATTATCTCTCTTGTTTGAACCTCTTTCATTAGAATTTTAATCTGATATAAGACCTTCAATGTACAGACTGTGTATACTTTTTTTCCAATCGTTAACAATCCTCATCTATGTAATGATATAGATCAGTCTTGGAGAGGTCATTTTGACAGCTTTACTTTAATACATGTCAAAAAGTACCTTTTAAATTTTCATCTACATAGATAGACTAAGATAATCAATTTCCCTGTACTGATATTACATACTTACTGTTGATAATTCTCGGTAAGTATTCTTGAATTTTCCTTGGGAGAACCTATTGCACTTGATCATCCTCTTGTTTCACTTGATGAGACACTTTTTTGATGACTATATTGAGTGTATTGAAAAACCTTTATAAAGATGATAATTCATTTAGACCACTTTCTTTAGATTTGATTGGCTTGGTAAGACCCATCTTTATCACTCTTATGGACTCAAGGCATTTTACACATCAAGAAAAAATAACAAGACACCACTTGACAGATATTATATTGGCATCACTTTTGCATTTTGAGAGCATTTGAAAGTTATTTTCAAAATTTTAGACCTAATTAAGCATAAGAAGCATAGAACTTATATAGTTTTCCCCTAATGACCTTGGTAAAATTATTTTGCATCTCATCATAGCCTTTAATACTACGGAATGGATGGAGATCTCAAGACTCAATACTTGATTATGACATTTTGACTGGAAATTTTAGACATCAAGAGTCACACTTGATAAGAGAAAACCTTGATGTTACTTGTAAAACCTTGAAAGTATTAGATTGTTTCTCCCAATATGACAATCACATATGAAAAGAATAAGTATACCCTTGACACTATGTCATTACAACCACACATTCACATTAAAGCTCAGAATTTTCCTGATTCATATTTCCACAAGACAGTCAATTGTTCATTGACTCAAAATACTCTCTTGAAGAAACTTATTTCTTAAAGACAACCTTGACAACATTTAGAAGAAAAATGCAAGCCATGGAACCTATTGACAACATTCTCTCTCTATGACTACTCAAGAAGACACTCAAAGACTTCAACTTGTGTTTTAATTTCAACATGGAGCAAGAAAAATATTTGATAGAGGCATACCTTGACAACTTGATAGAGGCAGTAATCAGCCTCAACTGGTGCTTCCTTTAGCTAGTGTATACCTTCTATAAGCTTAGAGAAGGCATACCATCTTTCCATGTCACCTTAGAACAAGAAAAAGTCATCAAAACAACATGATTACTCATTTTTTCTTTCCTTGTCCTTGTTCTCTTGTTAGTTTCCTTGGATACATTCCTTGGTGTGACCTCCACATCACATGAGTTCTCACTTTTTGATTAAATACCTGATAGGCATACATGTTGCAACTCATATACTTGTTCCAACACTTCTTGAGAAAGAAGTTATTTATCCTTTGCACTAGAATTGTCTTCCTTTTTATTTCCTTTTTCATCACATGTTGATGTCTTGTTTGCACTAGATTCTCTTATGACTATCTTAGATTGGTGTGTCTCTTCAACATCTACCCATGTTATCTTCTTATCATTTTTTTATATTTCAACTTCTGAATTTTCTCCCTTGACCTTATATATCCATTTTATTTTCTTATTTCCAGTAACTCTCTCAACAATGGTTAACTTGGTCTCATTCTTAGATTGTTTCTTTCCTCTTAATATCTTTTTGTATTACCTCATATGCATTCATATTGTAGCTATATCTAGGTGATTCACGACAATGCATGGAAAAGTTCCCTTGCCTATGTTAGTTGAAGAAAACAACCTAGTACTTGATTTTTTATTTTTCTTCTTCCCAAAACTTATTTACTACTTCCTGTAGACAATACTTGGCTATGTGACCCTTTTCTTTGCAATTGAAACATGTTATGTTATTCTCATATCCATTCCTACAATCTATCCATAGATGTTCTTCATCTAATTTTCTTCTACAGTCTCTAGCTTTATGCCCAAAAACATTGCATGAAAATAAACTTCCATGAAACTTACCTAATAGTCTTCTTGTATTTGGTTGCCTAATGGTCTTCTTGTGTTCCTTGTTTTCCTTATTTGTCTCTGAACATCCTTGACCATATACATGGTTTGTTTCATCCTTAAATTCCCTTCTGCTTACTTGTTTTATTTCCTCTCTAAGGATCTTTAGATCTGCACTTAACCTCTCACATTCTTCACTATTTTGTTTAATAGTTTCCTGACGTGACTCATGCTCTACTTCAATTTGATTTTCTTCGACTAGTTCTGATTTTTCACTTGACAGCCTTTGTTTGCTTTTTAAGTCATCAATTTTATTAGTGACTTGTTCCAATTCAATCTTTACAATTTTCAATTCTTCTTCATGCTTAAGGTTAGAATCTTCTTTTTCTCTCAAATCCTTTGACACTTTCTCAAAAAATGAAGCCATCGCATTGATTTCTTTACCATGATTAACTTCCTTGAGCTTGATTTCTATTTTTAAATCATTTATAAGAGCTTCAGTAAATTTGTACTTATTTTTCAACACTGATTTTGCTAATTTACTCATGTTTGTGTCTTTAGGATCACCTCCAAGATATTAGGCTTAATTCAAGAGGAGCAAGCTCTGATACCAAATTTTGGAAATTAGGACACTGAGAGGGGGGTGAATCAGTGTTTGACCAATTTTTATCTGATAAGTTAATTCACTTAATTTGCATCTTCAAACTAACATCCACAAGTAGCTAAAAAGAGAAATAACACACACAGACAAAGTTAATGTGGGAAACCCAAAATGGGAAAAAAAACCCACTGAAACCAAGAAATATGGTTGAGCTTTAACTCAACCTAGAGCTGCAACTCCAAAAATTGACCAAGCAGCCACTCAAAAGTTGACAAGCTTCAACCTGTCTAGAAGCTTCAACTCCCAAGTTTGGTTTAACAATAACTGACCTTTAGCAATCTTCAAATCGTAGGGAAGCTACAACACCCCACCTGCTAGGTTGCAACTTAAGCTTAAACAAAAACTCTTGATCACACCTATCTTGTTGTCTTAAACAACTGATAGTGACCTATAAAATAGCTTACTTCTCCTATTATACTCCTAATTCTCCTTTCTTCAATCTATTGCGAGTATTCTAGTATAAGGATTTTAACATTCATGATATTTTGATTTGATTCCCCCTTTGAATTTTCTTCTCAAACACTCTTATATATGAGGCTCACGCATTCATCTTACCTTCTTCATCTTCCAGGAAACTATATCATACTAATCAAATTATCTTCTATAAGAGTACCAATCTATACACCATCCAACATGAAGCCCTTATATCATTTGCACTTCTAACTAGTCTCAGTCACTACATTACACATTTACACTTGTTGCTTCTAGAAACTTATGCAATCATTTTGTTTATATACATCCTTAAGTTATTTCTCTATTCTTTCTGGTTCTAGTCTATCTCAAAAACCATGTTTTTTTCCACACCATCCTACACACTATTCTCTTGTCTTCCAAGGCACTTAACCTTATTTTATATTCTCATCACAATTCTTTGCACTTACACAATTTTATCCCATCTTCACCATATGCAACAACAAGTCTCTACAAATTTTTAACACCTGTATATTTGTCATGTACTCATCATACCTTCAACATGTAAGCTTAAATATCTGCAAGGATTCAGATTATATGAACACTCATTTCTTGTTTTTTTCACTTGGTAATCTTTGTATCATCTTCATCCTTCAACATGTGATCTCAAATCTCTACAATTTTATCTATTTAACTCATTATACTCTTCATAATCATAGTAATGTCAAAGTTTCTCTATGTTATCTTGTTTTTTCAAAACCAAAACAAAGGTATTAGACCCTTCACCTTCTGTATCCACACAACTACATCACTATTCACACTTGCTTGAGCTATTCAAAAACATAAACTCTTAAACTTGTATCTCCTTTTGGACTCAATCAGTTTATTTGAATCAAACCAGAACCCTTCACCTTCTTGTGTTTTATGTCTCAAGCTAAGGATGAGGTGTTAACAAACTTGTAACTATTGAATTTCTTCAAGGACTCATTCTCTTCAAACCAAAACAACTCATGACTCTGCAAATTCACAAGAAGACCAAACAATGGCTTAGTAGTTCAAACAACATGATAGAGTTTTTAGCCCCATACTAGTCAAGACAGTTATTTAAGAACATTTGAAACACTAAGACACCCTTTCAAAAATTTATTTAGTGTCAATTATAACTTACACAATACCTCATATCCAATTTGAATGTCTACAAGCCTGTACTGTGAAAAATTTGAAAACAAGCTCTATTTTGAATATTTGTTTATCAACTGTCACAACAAAATAAGTTGATATACACCCTCCAATCCAGATTAGAGGATTTCCTAGCTTCTTTCAACCTCATTAAAGTTAAATAAATGAAGAAATATCTCTCCATTGACTAATAATGGTTTCAATTTGGTAAAAACCTACTTTGTTGTCCTTGCATGACTATGCAAGTAAACTACTATGAAATTCTCCCAAGGTTTTAGATGAAATGGTTTAAATATTTTTGCAATGGATGTGTGACCTCTCCACATATGTTTCTTCAAGTTTTTAGGAGTTTTTATGGGTACAAAAATGAGTTTAAAGATATTTCTTCTAGAATACCCTACATTCAGGTTTGTGGTCATTGTAGACACCCGAGAGTATGTTTTCACTATTTACTTTCTTGTTATTTGTCTTTCTACATGTCTATGCACTCTACCATGTTATACCAACCTAGTAGAAACATCATGCACTCTCATTTTTTCTTAATTAATCTTCTTAGGCTCACATCAACCAAGGTTTTCTTTGTACACAGATATACCCTATTGTGGTTAATAACTTCATAGGAGATAGAAGCCCTTGAAAATATTTGTCACAAATCAGCTATAAGTTTTTGAATATACACTTTCCTATCCCAATGAGTCACACTATATTCCATCCCATTTGAGGGAGATTAGCCATGATTTATCATTTCAGGGTTGTGCTTCAACATTATATACCAGTTCTAAGCCTAAATTTCTTGCTCGCAACCTAACACTCAATAAGGTGTTATTTTGCACATGTCTCTTATATGGAATAAGTTAAAATATGCACATCCTTGTTTTCTCACAACATGTAGGATCTTAAAGTAATATATTCAATTTGGTTTGTAATTCTCTCTTAACACATCATACAAGACATTTGAAGGAATTAACACACTTAGAGTGATCTTACCCTTCACCCTAAAATCTGGAGGCTCCAATGAGTTTCCTTGATCATGTACAGGGTTATCAAAACCTCATAAACTATGAATATTCATTGAACATCATCTTCTATTGAATAAATACAAGCTTTGAGTGTTCAATGTAGGATTGTTCTAACAAAAGTTTGCAAAGCAACTACATACCTATATGGTACAGTGCACCCTGAGAAACAAAAGAGTTGCCATTTTGACTTAGAGGAGGTTTTATATTATTCTAAGAAGTGTATCTATCTTTCACAAGTTATTTAGATTTGGATAACTCATATTAATCATATCAACTCAAGAAAGAGCCCTCGAGAGAGAGGAACACTAGTAAAAAAGAGCTCACAACTTATTTGATTCTTAACCAAATTGCTTAAAAAAAATTGTAACATTTCAAGCTTGGAATTATCTTCAAAAATTCCTTCTATGTTTATCTGAAGAAGGCTGAATATTTTTTCTTGGATGCTAAGAATATATAGGGTGCTCAATTTACATTTCTCAATAAGCCAGTTTTAGAAAAAAATTGCATAACTTTCACATATCTCTTTAAAACTTGATGAATTTTGACATGAAGTAATAAAAGACACCTCTCTACAAACTTCATAGGTTTTTTAGCACTAATTTTTCCTTTAAATCTCATAATTATCTCAACATTCATTGTCATTTTTGGTGAACTTTTTTAATTTTCCTCCACGAGATATAATAAGACTTTTCATTGCTCATACATGCCCTAAGAAATGTTTCTAGGCTCCTCCCATGCTTACCTAGTCTTTTCATGACCTAAATTAAGCTCTCACATCTCATTAGGCACTAGAATTAGGCCTAAACTAGCCAATTACAATTGTGACTCCCAAAATTTTACCTGTTACTCACTCTAAAATATATTTCTTATGCTATAATCTCAATGTATGACTTGTAGAACATTTGTGCTAAGTTTACCAGAAATTTCCATACCTCCATTGGTATCCTACCTCACTGACCAAGCCTATAGAACATTGAAATCATCTTTAATGCTCAAAATACTACTAATAGGGCACTACCAATCAACCTTCATGTCCGTTATAGATCCTCACTTCACCACTTACTCCTTTTCCATAAATTCCACTTGACATCAATTACAACACCAATGACCTAGTTTTAACACCTTTTTAGAGATAATTATCGTAAATGCACCAATTTGTTCTTATTGTAAAATGACAACTCCTCTATAAGAGTCAGCGATTTATTTTACACTATGTGTAAAAGCATATTTGATTAAGTTTTGTAAGGATTTTTAAGGTTTAATTTTTTTATGAAATTTTGCATTCAACTTACGATTCATAGTGACATTGTTCCAAAAAATTTGGCCTAATTTTTCAATTAGCCCGAGTCACATTCTTTGAGCAGGGTCAAAACTTCAAAATGGTCATTTTGGTTGTGTGAAAATAAATTTAAATTTAGCATTTTAAGAAATTGATGTAGGTTTTATTTAAATGACATGCCCATCATTTGATTTTAATTTTTATGTAATTTTGAAGGGAAAACTAACAAAATGGAAATTATGGTAGAAAGAAGAAGAAAACTATGCTTGTGAACAACAAGGTAGAATGCAAGCTTGGAGCAAGTGGTCATGAATAAGTTTGAAATTCACTCTAACATATGTACCCACAAACATACATCATCACAACACCATGCTACATTATCGAAAAATTCATTTCTTCATAGGATGAGAAAGGCTCGCAAAGGTTGGTTTGTGGAGAGATTTTGAATTTTCCTAACTTGGTATACTTCTCATGAGAAAACGCAATCTCTTCAAAATAAAACAATTTCATAGTCCTCCATGGCTAAAAACTAACCCCACATGATATAAAGGAATTTATTCTCATTACATTCTATGAATTTATAGTTAACATATCAAGCTTGATCTCCCAACATTTTAGACTAAAATAAAAAAATATGTAATTATAGACTTGAATAAAAAATCCTCTTTTACTACTAAAAGTCCTTCGCATGGATTCTTGATATGATTCAATACCATGTTTTCATATTAATTATCATAGAACCAATAACATATCCCATAATTCTCAGCTCAGCACCCAAAGTATGATAAAATAATTGATGGTCCAAAGACCTACCCCTCAAAAGGGATTTATCGAAATGTTAGTCTATAACAGTTGAATCCCCCGAAACTAAATTTCTTTCTATAATTTTCTATATTATACTCACCCTTTAAAGCTCCAGATGTGGTAGAAGCTGGGAGGATTTTCAGGGTTGAAGAAGAGGTGGTAGAGGTAAAAAACCAAGATTTGAAGGCCTTGTTACAAACCCATTTTGTATATAACCAGTTATCAAGGTGCCAGATGGGAGGAAGCAACCAATTTATTGGAGTCTAGTTTTATAAATTCCAATGCATTTTCTTTAATGTTCCCAACACTTTCTCAAAGCTAGAACTAGGTTCATGTCATCCACCTTCAATATTTTCAAAACAACTTTAACCATTGTTGTCATGTATTTCCCTGAATGAGAATTGTGCCAAAAATAAGATCTTGGAAAACCCACCCAAAGCCATTACTTTGACACCCACCACTCAATATGAATTCTCACCTACTCTCACACTACACAAATTTTATGCACAATTAAAATTTAAAATTTATTTTGTTATTTCCATATTTATCAATAAATATCAATATTATTATTCTAAAATTAAGTTTTAATATCAGTATTATCCATAAATTTTATTATATTATTATTATAATCACTTGCAATTAAAATTTCAATCAATATTAAAATACAAACATGATTTCAAGCCAAAAAATGTAAATTGAACCCCAAATGTTTTTAATAGATAAACTAGGTTGAAGGGAATTGAACCCCAAATGTTGATTGATGAATGGTGAGGTGTTTATCACATCACTCTCAACCATGAACCCTTCAAAATAGGCTCCAACACAAATCATCCCTATATGTTTGGCAAGGATTTTACAACTTACTTTTACCTTTCTTAAGTAGGAGAGAGGTTCAAATTAGTTGATTCTATAATTTTGTCCATAACAAAACATAACAACCCATTTTTGAAGTTTTGAAGCCATGTTTGTTTACCAAGATTTATTCTTTCCTACTCAAATTAATTATTAGTAATAAAAGAAACTAACTCAAAAACATGGAGGGTTAATGGTACTTCAAAGTGATGGTATGGACATGTGCATATTATGAAAAAATCCTTGTTGCAAGTTTGATGATTTGCAAAATTAAGGACACTAGAAGAAAAATGGATTAGTTTGCTAGATAGAGGGTTGTCCGACTAAGTCAGTTCCAAGAAGCTCTAACTTTCTTGGATGGATGTCAACCCTCTTGTATATGATATGAAATATAAAATCTGGTGATGGATCTGATAAAAGCATATAATATCTTAAAGAGAAATCTAAAAATAGATCTGTCATGATAGTGAAGAAATATGATTCAAGTATAACAAAATTAGGAAAACCTGACAAGGGTTGACAATGACCCGAGGACACAGTGGGCCAGTTGATGGAGACTAGGGATAGATAAGGAATATTTTTACCAAAAACAAACTTGCAAGATCCTATGGATGAATCTGAACTAAAAAATACCTACAAACATATATGAGATGAACATAAACACCTTTATAATATACTTGACCTGTAAATGGGTGAAATGGTGCAAGAAAATTATGGTAAATGATGGAAAATGGTGAAGTGACAGGGTTATTTGATGGTGACTACAGTAAATCGATGCCAACTAGGGTTTAAGGAAACATATTAGAATGACAAAGTGGAAGAATGACAAGATCTCGACAATAGAGGCATATGGAAATCAAAAATAGATATTGTTGACGATATGACTGACATAAACAAGATGAATGGGGTTTGGGTAGAGGGTGCTCAGACAAAATTGACAATGACCTGATCTAGTTAGGGTATGAATGATGATGGAATGACCAAAATGAAGAGATGCAGACATAACTGAAGGCCAAAATGGAATGATGAGAGGTCCCTGAAGCTACCTTCAAATTTATACAAGATGTTAGGGATAAAAAAATGCAACAATATGATAATGGAATCACATGAAAATGAAAAGGCAAGAGTGTTCTCCCTATATCACCAAAGTAGATGCATACTAGCTCCAAGAAGACTGTCATATGTATAAGATAGCTACAAGAGTACTCAAAATAGAAACAAGATCGCAAGATAGCCCAAAAATATCAATGTTGCATCCTTTAGAAAGGACGGGAAAGGGCATATTTATAGGGTCGATAGATACCTGGGTGGGTCATCACCAATTACAGGTAATCATCCATTATAGCATAGGGATGATGCCTAACTCAAGGAAAAGAAGTCCAAATGAAGCGTGATTAGGGTTTAGATAGATAGAGATGACCTAGGGTTGTATAGGGAAGAGAAATGGGTAGGTGGGAGATTAGAAAGAGTAAATAAAGGGCCTTGATAGGTAAATTTATTAAATCAAGACCTAAAATTTACAAATTAGAAGTTTATGGATGAGAAATAGGAGATTTGGGGATGAGAGATGAATTAGGTGGAGATTAAAATTAATTAATGATGGTTAAGGGTGATTAGAAGGATTTAGGAAAAATAATACTATAATGAGATGAGGATTAGAATAAATTATGGATAATGCATGATTAAAAGTGGGAAAATAAGAACTAATGGGATAAAGTGATTTTAAGAGGGAAAATGAAAGTTTGAATGGGTGGCCAAGGTGAACGAGAGTGAATGCGGGGTGAAGGAGAGGAATGATACCAAAAATTGGTGTCTACATTTTCCCCTTTTTGTGATTGGTTTACGTTGGGAAAGCCATGAGGTAAAAACGAGAGAGAAAAAAAGGTGAATGATTGGGTTCTCCCCCTCAAAATTAGGATGGAAAACTCAAAAGAATTCAATCATGAGTTTGAAAGAGATAGATGGAGAACGGATAAGAAATTTTAGATGAGGATTGAACAAAAAGTAAAAGATGGTGGTGATTCCAATATCACTTTGGTAGGGGAAAAAGGGCGATCTCAATAGAGACGGTGGAAATTTCCTATGGACCAGTGAGTGGTCAAAATCACTTCAAAAATGGATGGAATCCACTTAAATAGATCGGACATGCCATAAGACCAATTGGTCAAAGGAAAGAATCAAGCATATGCAAGTAAATGCAAAAAAGAGTCAAGTAAAGTGTCGTGATAACATGAAGAGGGGTGGGATAAAAAAAATTCTGGGGAGGGACAAAGGCTATTGCACACAAATATGCCCCAAGGGGGGATAAAAATGGTCATAAAGGAAAAAAGAGGAAGCTTATGGGACAAAGAGAGATGGAGATATGAAACAATCGTGCCCCAAGAAGGAACAAAAAAATGACCATAGAGGTGAGGGGATGATGATGACATGGGAGTTGGTGTTGGGTTTTCAAGTTATATGACCCAAACCTAGGTAGCACGGATGGCAGCCGAGACAGGGTATGAGGAGGAGGTGCCCATTGAGGAGGAGGTAGATATTTGAGATGAGAGAGGGGATGGTGTAGAGGAAAGTGTGGGGATGGTGCAGCTACGCGCAGAGTTAGATTAGATGTGTGTAGAGAGGGATATTGCTCTGTAGGAGAGGGATTAGGCCATAGAGTAGAGGGATTGGTATAGGAGGCAATGAGAGGCCTACAGATCTAGATTTGGAGATCTTGCACCAATCATTATAGCTGAGTCAAAAAGCCATGCTCTAGGAGCATCACAGGGAGCTGGATAGATGGCACCGCTAATTACTATGTCATTGAGTCAATACATAACATTAGCAGTGGAGGTGACGTATTATGAGAGGATTTTTACACACACAATGCCACATAAATTGATATATGTACCATATCTAGAAGCACAATAAGTCAAAGGAGGAAGTGTTGCACCATCAGGGAACACTGCAAGTATGGCATAGCCATAATGAAAGGGAGGCATGAGGGTGGCGATGATGTGCAAGGATTGATCGCAGCACCTACCCCAAGAGGGGAGGATCTGAGATTATCATAGGTCTAGTTTAAGGATTTTGATGACATATCATCTTTAAGAGAGGGCCTTTAGAGGCCAATCATGTATGATGTACTGATACATTTTGAGTTATGATATATAGATGATGATTTTGACTTCATAATGTGTTATGCATTTTTTTTGTATTTTTGATGATGTTTGATATGATGATGATGATGTATATGATTATAGATGTTTAGATAGTGGATGATATATGCATAATGTGAGTATGATTATATCTTATCTAGATGACATGGATGTTAAATTTAGATGGTTGTTTGTATAGATTTTATGATGATGATGACAATATGGATTAAATATATGTGTTAATTGATTAGATGTTAACTTTTGATATGATTCCTATTTAGACGTAGATGATATGGTGATATAATTTTTGGGCCTCATAATATTGGCTAAGCGCAAGAATGCACGTGGGTGCTCAAGGCATATATGAAGAAGGGCACACAAGGTGAAAGCAGGAAAGACATGGTTTTAGCAGGGTCTAAGTAGGACATAAGGCACACGTGTAATGCAAGATAGGTTTTGGGACTTAGCCATATTTAGTGTCCTAGGTAGCACACAAGAAAAACCTGACCCATCTAGTATGTGGAGTGGATAAGGTGTCATCCGGGCAGCTATATGATCCAGAAATACATCATTGCAAATATTGGAGATTTCAGATCAAAGGAAGCATGCTCCATTGGAGGACCACATGGACACTTGGAAACCAATATGTTATCTCAGAAAGGCATGGCGGTGGAGACTAAAGCTATATATAGAGATGCTTGGGTAGAAGAAAATATATAGAGACACATCAAGAGTGGCATCATAAAGTGTTGGATAGGCAAAGCTCTGTAGGAATAATGAAGGATCCTTTGCTTTGGGATTAGGGGAACTTTAGAAGTGATGACATATTTAGAGGGATGGGTCAGTAACCAGTTTTGTAATATGGAAAGCATAGCATAGTGTCCTGTTGCATGACTTTGGTCTACATTGTCATATTGGTCTATATGGCCTTAATGAATGTAATGTGGTTATTTTTTAATATGAATATAAGGTTCTATTCTGAATAATATATGTTGTTCATGGGCATAAACCCTAGTGCATTTCCTTTCTGTTATGAATCATTTATGTATTCTATTTGATACTTCTCTTTGTTATCTAAATGGATGCATTGATATGATAACTCATCCTAATCTCTTAGAATTAATGTATGGTTATTTTATTTCCTGTATCTAAATATGTCATAAATGGTGTATTCTCACACAACTCAAGCAAAGGAGGGGCTTGGCACCCACGCATGCCTCGGGTGAGAGCCTAGCACCTGCTAGGTGATAGGTCAATGTGCATGGGATTAGATTGTTGTTCTAGGGGTATAAAAATGACTACATCTTGGTTTTATTTTTAGGACCTCTCTTCAAAGTTCCTGTGAAAAATGATATACATTTTTGTCCTTGTGATGTGTGATGACAGAGCACTTGACCTTGGAAAGTGTCAAATCATGGTTTAAAATCACAGAGGATGAGTTTTTTCAAAGGTTTAGTACTAGACCTGAGTTTGATGCATGTAGATGGGTAGAAGAGCATTTGTATCATGAGTTATATGAGACCTTTTTTTTATTTTCTAGTAGAACTATATGAATTACTTTCAACATATGAATCTAGATCGATTTGGTACTATAGACCATGTGTATGGACCTGGGATGATTACCAAAGGCTACAAGATGCAGATCTTACTTGGAAGTGTGTTATTGATCACTTGTGGAAAGGAGTCCTGAATAATTATACTTTGGAATACGCCATTTTTACATACTCTTTACCATAAGTTGTTGAGTTCAAGTTTGTGAGGGATCCCAAAGGATCATTTTTACATGTTATCCCTTTGGCTATGAAGATCTTGATCATTACCCTAAGTTTAGAGGCATTCCCTATAGCCGGATAATATTCTCTAAACGTTGGTCGAGGAAGCTAGGGTGGAGAAAGATGGCAGACATTATGGCTCAAAGGGAAAGAGAAGAGAGACGACTCAAATATAGTGAATCTCATGAAAAGGATATGGCTAGACAACGTGAGGTTACAAGTGTGATGGATCTATAGAGGCAAAAATTACGAGAAGGAGTTGAGGTTCATATAGAGGATGTGGAACCTGAGCATTCTATGCTACCCCATCTTGGCAAGCGTGGGAGAGAATCCCCTTCAGCTTCTGATGAGAGTTCATCACATGGAGAAAGGAGAGCTATTGGTGTGTATGTGAACCCACCTGGTGACCAACCCCTAGTGCTTGGTTTTCTAGATCAAGGGAGAAGTATTGTTAAACCAATTGGTATTGGTGGGAGTAACTGATATGCGCCCAGGAGGTATAATTTCTCATTCGGAACATCTATGGCTATGCAAACCATTCTGGTATTTGGAGGAATTTTTGGATGAGGTATAAACCCGCAAGGTTTTTTTATCACTTCTGGAAGTGGCATGGGACACACAACTAGCAGTGGGACCATATCACAAACCTTTGGCACATAGTTCAATGGGACCTTGGAAACACAAGGCGTGACCACTTCATGTCATTTTCCAGCTACAGGAGGTGGATATGGTTACATAGGATCTGGAGGACTTGGTGGACCTAGCAGATCTAGAGGATCTGGTGGGTCAAGATGAACCAGACCTGGTGGATCCAGTAGATCTTGTGAAGGAGGAAACACCGTAGGGAACCAAGGTTCTGGATCAGGAGGACAAGGGCTGTAGCCACCTCCATAAGTATTATTTGAGATGTCTTTACACTTACCAAACTACATGGGTATTGATGATGCTGCAGAGCATGTCCACAAGTGTGAATTACTATGGCGTGCAAAGGGGATCACTACCCCAAAGCAGAAGGCAAGTCAGTTTGCAACGATGTTGCAAGGGCACTTGCATAGTTGATATCAGAAGTATGACCCCCATCAAATGGTGGTAGACTACACTACATAAAATAACACCTTCCTAGAAGAGTCTTATATCTTTTTATTTGAACAAATGAGCATTAGTCCTCTGAAGGAGATCCAACATGGAATGGTAGAGAGTGTGCGGGAGTATGACATATGGTTCAAGACTCTCTTGTCAAAACTATCTTATGACATTCACCCTTCTCAACATGCTGAATGGTTTGTTGGAGGATTGATAACACCATTTAGAAGGGCACTATCACACAAGACTTTCACATACCCACATGAGGCCTTGGAATCTGATCTACATGCCGAGGTTGTTGGGAGAATTGATACTAAAATTATCCCTTTTTTGGAAGCTCAAATTGCTACAATGACCAAGCAGTTAGAGAATTTGTCTGTGAATTCAGAGCATGAGGTTCGTAGTGTTCAATGGTGTTCAGAATGTGAATTGGAAGGGCATGCAAATGATAGTTTCCCTCGGAATTTGTTACACACCATGGTGGTAGATTGTAATATTTTTCATGGGGATCATGATGTAAATAGGCATCCTCTACTACAACGTGCAATCCGTAAGAATGTTTCTTGCTATTGCAATATTTTTACCTCTACAACCCATGATACCAAGGATTGCAGACTGATCTACCAGATTCATGATGCTATTGATCTTGGTGTGTGCCAAACTAGTCTTGCAAGAAATTCCAAGGATGATGATCATCGTTATTAAGGGCACATAGATGGAGGAGCACATGGAAGAGGTATTCATAGAGGATTTCGTGGTTGCAATAACCATGGAAAAGGAAGAAGTGAATTCCTACAAGGAACCTATTATAAGTATGGGTCTACAGAGCATTATAAATGTAAGTTTCTTGACCTATTGCAGTGCTCATGGTGTGGAAAAAAACATAAGTACGAAGAGTGCCCTGATTTTTTTGATCACATGAGCCAACAACACTAGAAAGATTAAAGTGTTGGGATGGTAAGCATAAATAATGACAACCCACATTGGATGCCAAGAGTGGCATGTGATTCAGGATTAGAACCTGTACTTACAACAACACGAGAAGAGGTTGTGCACGTAAGGGAGATGCTAAGACAGAAACTAGTTGTTAGGGAAGAAGTGGTGGCATGGGAAGTATTCAGACCCTACTCATCAGAAGGAACTGTATCAAGAGACTATGGATGTGATTCAGAGTTTACAAGGGGAAATCTAGTACCTAAAGGAGTAGTCAAAGTAGTTGGAGTAAAGGAAGAATGTCGATGCTCCAAAATAGGACCTAGATGAAGTCAAGGAAGTATGTACCACGCGCTGGAGTAGAGAACAAAATTATGGTTTTGCAGGTAAACCTTCATCCTCATAGCCTCGACTATGATAAGGAGATTACTTTGAATGTAGTTGTTGATGGTTGGCTTCTGAGTAATATCCTCATTGACACAGGAGTAGAGGTCAATGTTGTCACCATAGATGCATGGCATCAAATGAGGAGGCCCGCATTACAGCCATCTTTAAATGTGTTGTATATGGAAAAAAAGACAAAGGCAATGCCCATTAGATTCTGTAAAGATGAGATTATCATTATTCAAGGGTCCAAGCTCACTAGGAAATTTGAATTTTTAGTGCTCGTTGAGGGGGATAATTTCCCAGCATTACTTCGGTGCCCTTATTATTATAAAAAATAATGTCGACCTATGTTTTAACAAGGGGTATATTAGTCTCAAGAACAATGAATAAATGGTGATTATCCCTTTAACAGATGGGAAATCAGTACCCTATATTGAGCTCTTAGGATAAGAAGACCTCTATAGAATCTATGTATGCTCCATTAAAGATCCTGAGATAATTCATCCTACATAAGTGGTTATCTAATTTGAAGATGCTCAGTCGATGAGTGATACAACTAGCATTTTGTGTGATAATTGAGTGCACGAGACTTATGAGTTGATTGGGTGAAAATTAAGAGGATTTGTAACAAGGGTGATGAAGGCGCACTCAGTCAAGTGCCTAGGAAGAAAGAAGCTACCAAGATATTCTAGAGGAGAAAGCTCTGATAAATTCTTACGAGAAATGGAGGCTCAGTGGAAAATGAGGGTGAAAGGAGAGGTATGCTCAGTTATAAATTTCTTGGGACTGTAGCACGTTGGTGGGAAAATCATCACGAGATTCTCCTAGGATGGTGCAAGGTAAGAGTCACAATTTCTATAAGGTTCTCCAGAAGCAATACGCCCACTGTTATCAAATACTACCATGGCAAGGAGCTCGCCTCATTCCATATCCAAGCTTGTAAAAAGACTTAGATGAAGGGAATAGAATCCCTACCACCTTCATTATGGTTACATAAGTTTTATTCCACCTTATAGGGTTATTCGCGTGCATGGTATATTCACTCAGAGACATGCCATCAGACGGGGAATTGGCTTGAGTTAACGGCTGATCTAATTCAAGCTTTTGAGTATCAGATTACCAATCCATCATTGGACAAGGTGTTACAAGTTTTCAAGTGGCTTATAATGGGAGATAGTGCTATGGCATAAGATAGGCTACTGGATTTACTAGGTGAGCCTTGTTTAGAGACACATCTCAATGAAGAAGAATCATAAGAAATACAGCTTGAGCGTGCGTGCATTAAAAAGGAAAAAATGAAAATGGTCTATGTAGTAGATGGTGAAGAGATGGAAAGCTTGGATGTTAACCATTCTAAAGGTATGTGTAAAGTCATGGATAGCTCTGATGAGTGAGAAAATACCTACCATGAGCCCTTGAAAATAAATAAGGTTAACATTGGGATAAAGACAGAACCTAAGGAAATAATCATGGGGGACTATTGATCAGAAAGTGAAGTTTCAAAGGTCATTGATCTATTGTGTGGGTTCCAGGGTTTTTTCCCTCGTAGGTACCATGAACTCAAAGGAATCCACCATTCCTTTGGAGAGATGAGAATCAATTTTAAGGAAGGTGTGCACCCGATTCTGAAGAAGCCTTATCAAATGAGTCTGAATTTGTGCATATGGATCAAAGAAGAAATAGACAAGATGATAGCATATGGTATCATTGAGGTTATGGAGGAATCATAATGGATAAACACAATGGTCATCAATACCAAGAAGGATGGAAGAATAACGATATGTGTGGAATACATGGACTTGAATGTAGTATGTTTCATCGATCCTTTCCTAACCCCCGTTACTAAATAAATTCATGAGGGAGTAGTCAGGCGCGAGGTCTACTCATTCACAGATGGGTTCTTAGGGTACCACCAAGTTAGGATTGTAAATGAAGACCAGAGAAAGACAACTTTCACCACTAAATGGGGAAGTTTTTCTTTTGGATTGAAGAATGTTTCTGGTTTGTTCTCGTTCATCGTCGTACAAGCATTTCAGGACTTCATCCTTAAACTTCTTCAAGTTTACCTGGATGACTGGACTATGTATGGGTTGGTAAAATGCCATTGTGACAATTTGAGGCTGATGTTTGAGAGATGTCAACAATTGAGGATATCCCTCAACATTAAGAAATGTGTCTTTGCTACTCCATTTGGAACCCTGTTAGGAAATATTATATGTAAGGATGGCTTACAAGTGGATCCCGCTAAAGTTACACTTATTGTGGAATTGGGGGAGCCTACTAGTCAAAGCACAATGCATGGATTCATTGGGCATACAGGGTACTACAAGAAATTCATCAAAGGGTATGCCAAGATCACCACACCCTTAGAGAAATTACTAAAGCACAAGATTTCCTTTCATTGGGGAGAGGCACAGCAGAAGGCATTTGAAACTTTGATGGATAGGCTTGTCACTACGCCTATACTTGTTTTCCTTCTTGGGATAATCCTTTCCATGTACATGTTGATTCCTTAGGAACAACGATGGGATCAGTACTAGCACATCCTGGTCAAGGGATTGTTAATCACCCCTTGTATTTTGTAAGTAGGAACTTAATACCAACAGAACAGAATTACACAACTAATAAGTGTGAGGCATTGGAAATGATCTACTTGTTGTATAAATTTAGATAGTACATGTTGGAAACACCCTTTATATTCTATACAGACCACATGGCATTGAAATACTTCATGACCAATCCCATTTTGCAAGGGAACAAATGTTTTTGGGTCCTATTATTCCAATAGTTTGAGTTCTCAGTAGTTGTAAAACTAGGTAAAATCAATTCAGGAACTGGCCACTTATCAAGGATTAACTCAAGGGAGGACGAGCATAGCATTGAAGATATCATGTTAGACGTGTAACTATTTAGGTTACAGCGTGCACCCTTGGACTTAGAAGATATTGTTGTATTCTTGAAAATTGGTGTGGTGTCAGATGGGATGAAGGCTCTGAAGAGGAAGTAATAAGCAATACACGTCACGCCCTACATGTTGATTAGTGCAGATCTATATAAGTTAGGACGTGATGAGGTTCTGCACCGATGTGTATTGGAACATGATTGCATGGTAATTATGGAGGAAACGCGTGGTGGGATTGCAGGGGGACACTATGCAGGAAATGCTACCACGCGGAAGATTCTAATGGCAAGGATTTTGTGGGAAATCATCTACAAGGATTGTATTGAGTTTTTCAAGGCATGTGACCATTACTAGCACCTTGGAAAACCTAGAAAGAGGGATGAAATGCCCTTGTGACAAATAGCTAGAACTAAAACATTTCAAAAATGGGAAATCGACCTTGTAGGGCCAATTTTGCCATCTGTGCAATGGACTAGTTCACGTTATATCATTACTTGCATTGATTATCTGACAAGATGGGTAGAGGAAACACCTACGAATGATTTCATTGTAGCAACAGCTACTATATTTTTATGGGAGAACATAATCGGTAGGTACGGATGTATTTTAAGCTTGACAAGTTATAGAGGTACACATTTCCTGAATGAAATGGTCAGAATTCTATTAGTAGAATTTATGGTGGCCCATCATAAGACTACCCCTTATCACCCTCAAGCAAATGGAACTATTGAGGCCTTTAACAAAATATTAAGTCACACGTTGACCAAGATCTATGACATCAGAAGGCAAGATTGAGATGAAATTTTCGTTCTATGGGCATACAGGACAACCTACAAGATGTTGAAAAAGGCCACACCGTTCCAATTGGTGTTTTTAGTGGAATCTATTTTTTTGGTTGAATTCATATTACCATCGCTACATATAGTGCACACATGAGGGTTGGATGATGAACAAGCACTAGAAGAGAGGATTGATAATTTAATGCAGTTAAATGAAAGGTGATCACTTGTTACATGGAGTTAGAAGACAAAAAGGGTAATACAAAAGGCATGGCATGATCATCATATCAAAAATAAATAGTTTAAGGTTGGACAGATGGTGTTGTTATATGATTCCAAGTTTTTGTGCCATCCTGGGAAGTTGAAAGTACATTTTTAGGACCTTATATCATCTCGTACATCCTTGATTCAGGCACTTGTCAATTACAAGCGCTACATGGGACAACATTACTAGGTCATTTCAATGGGAGTAGAGTGAAGCCCTACTATAAATAAGTCTTCTTGGTGTTTGTAAATAACGCAGTATTTCCAGTTAGCTTAGGATTTTCCCTTTATGTTTTTCTTGTGTTTCCCTTTCTCGTTGTTTGTTCCTTTCTTTTTGTTCCATCTTGAGCCTTGTGATCTAGTAACCACATTATTTTCTAAAGTTGTGTATGTGTAGAGGACCACACATCCGTTTAGTGTGGGGTGGAGTAGTGCAAAGTAAAGTATAAGTCAGTAGTAAAAGTTGAGCAGCCCAATAGAAGGAAGGTCGTAATATTTAAAAAGTGCATAGGGAAATGGTGGATGATAAATTATGGTGTCAGGAAGGTTGTAACAAAGACTACGTATGAAGAATGAAGAGCATGGGAACAACATGATGTAGTCAAGGGAAAAAATCAAGTAAAGGACAGAAGAAGTGCATTCGGCATTGTAGATGCACGTGTAAGAGTCTTTGATCAGATTAGATTTTTACGCGCCAGAAGGTTGTAAAGGTTTTTCGCGTAGGATTAGGTGTGTGGGTAAGAGTTCTTAATGTCGGCCTAGCGGAAAAATCCACATTTAATGCTAAATAAAGTGGTAGGTGGTATATCATTTATTTCTAGAGAGGAGAAAAATATATAAATATGACATCGGGAAAGTCATTATTTTACCTTACTATTACGAAGTTGAAGCACTCTTGTGAACTAGGGAAACCAGAGATATTTTTGAGAAGGAAGAAGAATCGTAGAGATCTAAGTGTGGGACTAGGGTGGATCTACAAACTAGAGTGGAAGGAGTACATGGGCATGGGGAAAGTTTTTTTGAAGTACGTCATCTTGTGGAAGGGTTTTTCTAGTTAGGGTTTGACAGCTAGGGCACGGAGAGAGAAGGATTTATTCAGGAAGTTAAGCCTTAGAATTGAGCAGAGTAGTAGAGCAAAGCAAGGAATTTTAAATTTTAACCCAACAAGAAGAATGACACCAAAGAAGGTGACCATTTCACCAAAAAAACAAAAGGGCAAGGGCAAAGGAAAACAAACCGCTGCCATCACTATCTCCAATGAGAAATGGTATGTAGAAATGCAGTACTCATATGGGGTATTACTAGGAAAAGAGTGGGTGTCACATTTGAGATAAATGGCTGAAAGTGATTACAACCATCACATGAGCACTACAGAGAAAGAAATGGCATTGGATCTGGTTTGTACAGCTAACAAAAGGAAACCAGATGGAATTCCAATATATAGCAATGAGGTGAAAGTAAGGTTGGAGAAGGTGGGGCTATTGCAATTGTATTATTTTCCTTATTTTGGCAACCTCGGGTGGTTATATCAGTGGCTGATGTCGTACGTACATGAAGACCACTTTTACTTTGTAGGCCGTAAGATGCACATAACACTTCAGTTGATATCCAAGTTCACTAACCTGAATTGTGAAGGAGAATTTAGAGATGAAGACTTAGATGATAACGAAACCATCAAGGAAATTATGGAGGCTTATGACTACAAAAAGGGTTTGTGGTACTTTGACATCACAAAAATTCCAAACCCTATTATGAGGATGGTTGTGCACTTTTTCACCAAGCTTAATGATCAAGAAAGATGGATGCAAGTAAAAAAGTCATGGTTAAATGTATGATGGAAGATCTCATAAGGGACCATCTATAACTTTTATTCCTTTATTACGGATGAGATCATAAGCAGCGCGCATGAACGAGAAAAGATACTATTTAGCAACATTCTCCTCACCATAATCTTCTCAGAGATTAAAGTACCCGATGGGCCAAAGAATTTTTTTTGGGATTATCCAGAAGATAATCCCTCACCCACGAAAAGGTTTCAGAAATATAATTGTGAAACCATGACTGTCACCCACAAGGCACACCTATAAAAGTGGTACAAGTGAATGCGTAATGCATTCAGGGAAAAATGGAGGATCCCTGAGTAGTTTCCCGTGCTCATTGATGGAGAGGAAGAGTTTGCATTTTACCAAAAAAAATCATTGGAAGGTTTACATTGACAAATGGGACTAAGAGCCCATGGTGCAAGCTACCCTTCTCCTTCACCACACAATACTTCCAAGCAGGGGTCAACTGGTTTAAGGAGGCCAAAAGGCTAAGGTTTGACCTTAGTAAGGTAGACCAAGACCACTGCAAGCTGCACTGAAATATCTTATACCCTAAGAAGTGCATAGGTGTAGAATTATGTCTTTCATGGGGTACAGATGATGAAGCTGATGACGCTACCAATTGCTGGAAGGGTTGCAGCCAGGGTATATCTACACATAAGTCCTATGTTTGAGAAAGGAACCTATCTGGAGAGTTATTTCTCCATTCTAGAAGACCCCATAGGGAGGAAAAAGGACACGCTAAAGAAAAGTGAAATAGAAGAGGTGCCTAAGTATGAAGGACCCATCACACATGAAGAATCACCAAGGAATACATCGCCTATTGAGGAGAAAGAGAAGGAATAATCTCCTATACTAGAATCACCAGTTAAGAAGAAGTAGAAGGTAGAAGAAAGGGTAGACTCAGAGGAAACTAAGAACCTAGAGGCCTACATTGGTGACAAGGATGATGATGAGCCTAAGGGAACTTATGACCATCTAGTATATGATATACATGACTCGGAGGAGGAGGAAGATGAAGAGAAGAATGATGAGGAGGAAGAGGAAGTGAAGAATGATTAGGAGGAAGTATAAGATCAAGGAAAGGGGGTGAGCAAAGAGGTAAGTACTAAAAATTAGGTAACCCAAATCCTCACCAAGGAACAAGTGGAAAAATCCACAAAAAGAGAAGTAGTAGGCATCATTAAGGATTTAGCGGAGCAGGAGTTGGAATGGAGCACAGTTGAGATCTTAAATGAAATTGAAGAAGAAAGCATTGGGAAAGAATATGGAAGCATGGGTGGAAATCCCAATTTGGAGGTAAGCTTCCCAAAGGTTATGTGAACAGGTGGGAAGGGTGTAATAGCAACGCAAGGGCAAGGGATGGACTATATTAATGACCCAAGCAAGGTGTTATGCATGCACTTGCAGAGCACCGAACTAATAGAACAACTCCTAGAAATAACCTTTTTTTATGAGGAAGGCACATATCCACAAACAAGAAAGACGCTATCTTGGGTGTTTGAGTGCCAGGTAGATGAACCTGAGTTTGAAGTTAGGGAGCGCTAATGAAGCTGCCAGAGACAAAAGGAGTAAATCCCTTGGTAAATTCTCAACAATTTTCAAATGAGTGGGTCTGTAACGTGCTCAAAAAAGTTTCAGTTGAGATTGAGGCCCAACTGTTTGGAAGGAATGATAGAGTAAGATTCCTGGAGGAGGAATTGGAAAAGAAAAAGGAGGAGCTCGTTGAGAATAACAAAGACATGAAGCAAGAAGAGCTTATCAGTGCGCACTTAAGGTGTGAACTAAAGGAAGAGAAGGTAAAGGTGCAGTAAGTCTCTAAGAAGGTGGAAATGATTAGTAATGCCATTGTCTTGAACCATCCTGACCTAGCGCTGACCGAGAAAAAATATGAATCATCCTTGCAGTTCCTGGAGGATTTTACTTGTATCCTCACAATGGAAAGATAGCCACTTACCTTAGAGACCGCAAAAGAAGTGTTAGCATGCCAAGAGAGAGAAAATAAGCTGAAGGTTGTCGATATTATTACTAGATATACTAAACTCCTTACATAGGTAAAGGCCACCGTGCAAGTCGTTGAAGCTGCATATGACAATTGTGCTAATAGAGATAGAGTTGCAAGCATCCTGGTTGCTACACATGAAACAGAACTCAAGGAGTTTCAAGAGAAGAATAAGGGGAACAAGGAAGAAAAGGATAAAATCTTGGCCAAGGTAGAAAAGAAGTTAGAAGTTATTGATACCTTACGAGGATTGATCAAAAGTCAACTAAAGGAATTATACCCCTAGATCACCCGTAGGATAGACACACTTGATGACTTGGGAAAACAATTGGAAGGTATTGTTGAGACAAAAAGTTCCAAAGGGGAGGAGTTAAGTTTTGAGGAGGTGAGAATCCTAGTCAGAGACCTTTGTCAGTAATTACAGAGAGAGGTTGATGCCTAGGAAAAGGTAGAGGTGGAAATAAGGATTTCTCTCTCCTCCTTCAAAAATAAGCATTGTTCTCTTTCTTTTTCCCCATTCTTTCATTATTTCTCCCAATTCTTCATTCCTTCATTATTTTTCCCACTATCCAAAGCTCTTCATTCTTTATTTAGTAAAGAGAAGTGTTTTTGAGGATAGAGAAAAATCATTGTGTGGGGTAATGTTGGGCCTCAGAATATTGGCTAAGTGTAAGAAGGCAAGTGGGCGCGTGGGGCCTATATGAAGAAGGGTGCACAAGGTGAAAGCACGTAAGGTAGGGTTCTATGAGGGTTTAGAAGAACATGACGCACATGCATGTAAGGACAAGAAATGTTTTGGGACTCAGCCATATTTTGCATTCTAGGTAGCACATGAGAAAAGCGTGAACTGTCTAGCATGTAGAGTGGATCAGGTGGCAACATGGCAACTGTAGGGTCAAGAGTGGAATATTCCATGCATGCGATGGAAGGATCCAGAAAGACATCATTGCAAAGAGTGGAGAGCTCAGATCAAAGGAATCAATGCTCCATTAGAGGACCACATGGACACTTGGTAACTGATCGGTTAGCTCAGGAAGGCATGGCGGTGGAGACTAAAGCTATATATATATATATATATATATATATATATCTATATATATATATATATATATATATATATATATATATATGCTTAGGTAGAAGAACATATATAGAGACATAGACCGAGAGTGGCATCATAAAGTGTTGGACAGGTGAAACTCTGCAGGAATAATGAAAGATACTTTAGGTTAGGATTAGGAGAACTATAGGAGTGATGGAATATTTAGAGGGATGGGTATGTAACCAATTTTGTATTGTGGAAAACATAGTTTAGGTTCCTAGTGCATGACTCTGATCTACATTGTTATATTGGTCTGTTATGGCCTCAATGAATGTAATGTCGTTACTAAACTTGTTAACATGAATATAAGGATCTATTCTAAAGAATATATGTGGTTCATGAGCATAAACCCTAGTGCATTTCCTTTTTGTTATGAATCAGTTATGTATTCTATTTGATACTTCTCTTTGTTATCTAAATGGATGCATTGATATGATAACTCATCCTAATCTCTTAGAATGACCGTATGGTTTTTTTCTTTCCTGTATCTAAATCTGTCATAAATGATGTATTCTCACACAACTCAAGCAAAAGAGGGGCTCGATGCTCGTGTGTGCCTCAGGTGAGCACCCAACACCCGTTGGGTGATAGGCTAGTGTGTATGGGATTATAATGTTATTCTAAGGGTATAAAAATGACTACATCTTGGTTCTATTATCAGGAATTGAACCTGGGTCTCTCGGGTGAGAGCTAAGTATCCTAACCAACTAGACTACAACGGATTGAATATAAGTAGATTGTTGTTCATGATACCCCTATATTGTTTTTATCTAAATGGGAACATCTTTATACCCCTAGATTTTTTATCGATCTTTATACCATTTGGATTAGAATTTTTTTCTAGGGGTATAAAAATGATGTTGGGCCTCATAATATTTGTCCTAAATGATTTCCTTCGTGATAACCATTGATGACTATTTATGTGATGTTGATGAATAGACTTTGATTTATGATTATAGAAAATGTGATAGGTTGATAATGTATATAAATAATGTGAAATAAATGTAACTAGGTGTGATAGCTATTAAATGACTATGATGTTAGTGATTGACGCCAGGAAAAACAACAAGTCTAGCCTTCAAATAAGGATAACCATGAATAGATAAAATGTGACTTATGTAGGAGATGTCCCAAAATAAAATTTAAATGAAACATGATCATAGATAAGAGTGCACAAATAATCTAATGCTTTAACTAGATATCAGGTAAACAATAAGGGAACCACTTAAGGTAATGCACTTGCACCGAATAAAAAATGTTAACACATAACCAAAAATAGCTATTTATTCCATTGATTATATGGAGAGATGTGGAAGGTGAACTCATAAACCAATTGTCAACATGACAAAGTGGGTTTACATGTGACTTGTATGAGGGAACTAGGTTCTCAATAGGTGGATTTCCCTATGTCTATGCCCCAGCTATGGTTAAGGGGAATTAAAACTAATAAAAGCGTGAAGTGTGCGACTAATGAAAAAGTTGATTGATGTGGGAAGATTTCTTAGGATTCTGATAGAAGGTTGATCAATGTGAGAAGCCTTCACTTCCATGATGTAAAGGAGTAGCCATCATTCGTGGGTATAGTCTACTTCACAAATTTATAACTTATATGGAATGGTAGAGATGATACATATGATATCCATCCTTCAAGGGATTGGGTTATTTCTTTTACTTTTTCTTTTTCTTTTTTTGACATGAACAATTTTCCTTTGAGGGAGTATTTTTTTTATAATTTCCATGAGCATCTATGAAATTTTTGACTTTGACATGGGGGAGAGCTGGGGATAGTGAGGTAGGCCACATACGAGGGGACAATGAATGTACAAGTGACATCTTTGGACCCTTAGCGTGGTCTCTATAGGTAAACAAGAGGGTGATGGATGTAATGATTGCGGAGTTCACATGAATGAGGGAGAACCTATCCATAAGTAAAATTCCATGAGAAAAGTCATGGTGCCAATATTCAAGGTCATAACTAGGAAAGTGACGGTAGACCACATGATTCCATATCATTAAGATAAGAGGTGGAAGTAGCTAAGGATGGATGTATGACCATGAAAAAAATACTAATTTTCACTGGTAGCTATGTTAATAATTGAATGGATGCAAGTGCAGTACATTGAGGAGTTTTGGTTCCATTTTACCATCTAGGGAATCTAAGCGATAGGCCCCAGACTCATACTTATGAATGATGATATAAGGTTTGATCCAATTGGGAATAAACTTTCCACGTTGGCTCCTTTCTAGAGTAATGATATTTTTTATTTTCTTTAAGGACGAGGTCACCTATATTAAATTTATGTTCTTCAATATGTTTTTTGTAAGCATGTTTGACATGATCTTGATAAATATGATGATGTTCAAGAGTGAGAAGACGATTTTCATCTAATAACTTGAGCTATGTTAGATGCTCTTGGCAATAATATTCATTAGAAATGAAGTCACAAAGAGACACGAGAAATGATGGAATTTGAACTTTAAGGGGAAGAACATCGTTGGAGTCATAGATGAGAGAAAAGGGAGTAGCACTTGTGATAGTACAGATGTTAGTCCTATAATCCCAAAGAGAAAACATAATATGAAGGTGTTAATCATGACCTGATTTATCAATAGTTTTAGAGAGGATGTTGTGAAGATTTTTTTTAGTGACTTATGTCTAACCGTTAGCTTAAGGATAGTATAGAGAAGAGAAACTAAGATTGATGTTAAATGAGTTGCAAATATTTTAGACATATATTTTTTAAGGACTTGCCATTTTCTGTGACAATTTCATGAGGATCGTTGAAGCGACAAATGATGTGTTGATAGATGATTTTAATTATTTGATTAGCCTTATTCGATGTAAGTGGAATTTATTCCACCCATTCAGTGAAGTATTCAATATATCTGATGATGGAATGATGACGTTGAGAAGAACACGTTGATGAGACCAATGAGGTCAAGCCCCCATTTTGAAAAGGGCCAAAGGTTGTGAGCTGGTTGTAATACCTGGCTAGGAATACATATCAAATTGGAATGTTGCTGGTAGTTGATGCATTTTTGTACATATTCACAGTAGTTTTGATTGAGTGAGGGCCAATAATAACCCATGCAAAAGGAACATTTTGAAACTACCAAACCACTAAAATGTCCCTGACATATACCATCGTGGACCTCTTGCATAGCATGATTGGATTCATGATACTTAAGGCAATGAAGAAAAATGTTGTCAAAGTCACACTTGTAAAGGATGCCGCCAAGGATGACATAGTTATTAGCGCATTGAAGAAAAGAAATCCTACCATTTTTGGACAAGTCAAAGGGAATGACAGATTGAGATAGATAATCAAAAATTTGAGAATACCAAAGGTCACATGGATTAGTTTCAACATGGTTTACATGAGGCAAGTCATGAACATTGGTGGGTTGATCCTGATGCCGACCAACAACAGAAATATGGTCCACTTCAATTTTTCAATGGCTGAGAGAGGCAAGGGAAATCATAGTGTTTGCGAAGTGATTAGATGATCAAGGGATGGTTTGGATTATGTAGAAATCAAATGCCTCAAGAAGGAAGTTGATGATATCCTTATACTTTTACAAGACATTATTTTTACACTGATAGATACCTTTGACTTGATTGATGATGAGTTGAGAGCCCCCATAGATATCAACGATTTAGACACTAAGAAATATAGCAGTTTTGAGACTAAAATGAGAGTTTCATATTCGACCATGTTATTTTTGCACTCAAACTTAATCTTGTTTTTGATGGGGATAGGAGTATCCCAAGGATGAATGATGATGAGGCCAGTGCCTCCCCCTTGCTAACACTTAGAACTTTCAAATAAGAGAGTCATCTTAAGAGGATGAAATTCATGTTAGAAATTTAAGATTGACTCTTCAAGGAAGTCTTTGTGGGGGATATGATTATCTAGAAGAGGGGATTTGGCTAACTAGTCTGCAAAAGCCTTGCCCTTAATCAACGTTTAAGAGATGAACTCTAGGTCAAAATCTGTCATGAGAATGAGCCATCAACTGATAAGATTATTGTGATATGGCTTGGATTGCATGGTTTTAAGGAGATGAAAACTAGTGACGACATAAGTTTTATGATTGAGAGGATAATGTCGAAGCTTGGAAGTAGTGAAGAAAAGAGCACAACACAACTTTTCATCTTCAGCGTAGAAAGTATCATAATCGAGAAGAGTGTGGCTAATGTAGTAGATGGCCTTCTCATGGCCTTTCTTATCACGATGTGCCAACATAGCTCCTAGATCATGATTAGAGGCAGAGACATAAATATAAAAGGGCTCACCTTTGTGTGGAGGCGTAAGCACTAGCAAAGATAAAAGATACTACTTAATACTATGTAGACACCAAATTTATGTCTTACGACACCCTATGCCCCACATCTCATTTCACAACCTAACCTCACCACCTAAACCCTACACACTTATTTATTAACTACCTTATAATTAAAAAATTCACATCTCCAAACCTGCCACCTCATTTCGCCACCTCATCATGACCTAGCCCTAACCCTAAACTAACCTAATTAAGACCTATAACTTGGTCTACATCCACACCCATGATTAATTACTCCTCACCCGTGCCAAAACCAACCTAATAATGACTTGACCAAGCCCACAACTAATCCCTCAGGAGAAAAGGAGGGAAAGTTGGCTATTTTACTAAAAATAGCCCACTTTGACTTAACCGACATCGGTTCCTACTTGACCGCCATTGGTTACGTAACCACCATCGGTTCCTTGTAAACAGCCACCCCCAACCAAAAACAAGGGATCAGAAAATTCATTTTGAAAGATCCAGAATTCACTTGACAGGGCGGAGACAAGTGAAGAAAAGAGAAGAGCATCGAGCCGAAGACTGCAACTGAGCCACTGGATCACTGCCACCCCTGTTCAAGCATTGGAAAAGGCTGAGGATAGCTTCATCAGCTCATTTTCCAATACCAGATCATCCCAACTGAGCCTTACTATCACTACCACATTCCTTGGACCTGAATCTTCATCAAGGATGAGTAGTCCTTCCCAGACAAAAAGGATTTCTTCGCAATCGATCTGATTTCTCTCTACGGTACGCGCACACCCTCTCAACATTCAATAGGTATTCCTCCTAGCCCTAACCCTTATCTGTTTCTTGAAAGAATGAAAGTATAGAAGCAACTCTATTCCAAGAATGGAAACATTCTTTGTGAAACATATTATCAAAGGCATACTGACAATCATGATCCCAATTGAAATCAACATCTTTACGAAGAAGATGGTAAAAAGGATGGAAGTGATTGGATAACTATAAGATGAAGCGATGAATGGAATGAAGATGACCTTGAAGGCTGTGAAGCTACTTTAAGTTAGAGGGAGGATGCATCCAAAGAATGGCCTTAATATTAGTGAGGGTCAACTTCAATAACCCTGATATAAATGATGAAGCCAAGGATTTTTCCAATTAGTACTCCAAATACACACTTGGTTGGATTAAGGTGAATAAATAAACAGATAAGATGCTCAAAGATGACCTCAAGAATAGTGAGATGATCATGTTGGTTTTTATATCTAACTAGGAGGTCATCAATGTAGTCTTCAATAGTCTTATGAATGAGATCATGAAATATATATGTCATGGCCTGCTTACAAGTGGCTCCAACATTTTTCAGACCAAAGGGCATGATGCAATAGCAAAAGGTTCCCCAAGGAGTGATGAATGAGCTATTGTGTTTATATTCAGGTGTGAAAAATATCTGATTATACCCATAGAAACCATCCATAAGAGAAAGCATCTCATTACCTGTAGTAAGGTATACAAGCTGATCAATTTTAGGAAGGGGGAAGTCATCTTTAGGGAAAGTTAGGTTTAAATCTTGAAATTTTGTGTAGATACAAAGTTTTCCATATGCTTTTGTGATAGGTACGATGTTAGAAACCCAATGTGGATAGTCAATTGGAATGATTAAGCTAGTGGCAAGAAGGTGTTGCAGCTCCTCTTTAACAAGGAAGACAACTCAAGGGTGCATGCGGCAAAGCTTCTGCTTGACCGGCTTAGCGTTGGGAAAGGTAATGATATTTTGGAAAAATATGGATTGATTGAGGCCTGACATATCATAGTATGACAATATTAAGGCCTATTTGTGGTGATAAACGAATGTGATGAAGGATTCAAGCTCCTGCAGATTAAGGGATTAACCCACTTTGAGAATGCAAGGCTCCTAAAAAGTCCCAATGTTGGTGTTGATGGTGAATTTGTTGAGAAAATTGGATGATTCAGATGGTAAGTTCTTATGAATTTAAAGATAAGAATCCTCTAACCCCATATGGGAAATAATGGCATCGTCATTAGTGCAATGGATAATGTCGATGGTAGAAGAATATTCTTATATCATTTGTATATACTGAAGAGGGAGGGACCTAGTCTAATTTTCACACTGATAAGTGACCAGTCCCAAGGTGATGGTGGAGAATAAAAAAATCTAGAAGAAATAGACACAGTGTCATCTGTATACATAGCCTCATAGGATGGAGAAGGTGGAGAAGGTTGTTTGTAAGCATCATAGATAATGGAATATGATCCATGGATTGTTCTCTATAACCTAGTCCAAATTTTTTGTGGGGCTTATGTTATTGATCAATGACAAGGTCATGCATGCCTTTCTCATAACTCCCTATTCCAAATCCTTTCCATGCACAACAGTGAAGATAGACGTGAGTGAATTATTATTTGTAGAGACAAAAAAATCCGTTGGTGTGTAGCTTGGTATGAGGTTTGATGTCGATGTGAGATGAAGGGAAATCAATGCCACCATATATGAGAGTGGTACGAAGATGAGGTGGAAAAAAAGGAATGATATCCCTAACATTTGGTTGATACATAGATTCTTTTTCTAGTCTATTTGGTTTGGGAAGAGCATTTACCGTAAAGAAGTGATACTCCCCTAGCGAAAGCTTATCCATTACTTTTTTAATAGAATTGTCATTGGGAAGCTTAGATGTGAAAATAGATGAGCTAGTGGATGGTTGATATTGTTGGACCCTTGAAAGAAACAAAGTATGGTGGTGCAAGAGTTTGGGATGCATGGAAGGTAAGCGTGAAGGCACATGCGGAAGTAGAGTAGATGGCGTGTGAAGGCTCGTGCCCAGGATAACACATATGAGACTTAGCCACATTTTGAGCCACAGGACAAAATTGGAAGATGAATGGTTGGAGTGGCGGCCAAGCAATGTTCTGAAGATAAGGTTGAGTATGAAGACTTGTAGTTAAAGAAAATTCTATTTTTGGGAAGGATCTCATGCAGGAAGAAGCTAAAGCATCATGCAGAGTTCGAGCTAATAATAGGATTATATCTAGAGTTAATTATAGGTAATATATTATTAGCCAAAGATTTCATGCTTCATAGGCTATTTTTGTAGTGACACATGGCTATTTTGAGCATGCAGCCTATTTTGAAAGTGCATGGGTGGTAAAGGGAAACTCCCTAACCCGTGTGTGTGTGTGTGTGTGTGTGTGTGTGTGTGTGTGTGTGTGTGTGTGTGTGTGTGTGTGTGTGTGTGTGTGTGTGTTTTGATTCAAACTAATAGAGAGAGAAAGTGATTTATTTGCAAGGTTATGTTATTCTTGTGTTTATGTGCATGAACTTATGATGATAATATTGATGTATTCAGCTATTTTAATGCATGGTGGATTAATATAATGGATCTCTATAGTTGGTTACTTGTTATTGATGTCTCTGTAACTGGATCTTTCTTGATAAATCTGATATTGATCCTTGTTTAGTTCACTTTGTATATGGTTGTGATATTTTTACTTTATGCTTTGCACTATTTTATCTGTTATGGTTATGGAATGTTTCTTCATACATGTTAACTCCTTCACAAAGTTGGAATCAAAAGAGAGACCTGGTACCTTTGCTTGCTTTGGGTGAGTATTCAGCCTTCTGTTGGATGAGGTGTCAGTGTGTCTAGTGTGTTGGTAAAGAAAGTGAATATAGAGATGAATCGTGGATGGGGATGAGCATGTTGTTAGGATGATAAGTCATGTTACATGCTTTGAATGGTAGGGTGTCCCTGGGGAGAGTCAATATCTTCCCCTCATGCTCATATTTGATACATTGGTGGATGGTAGAAGGGATGCAATGCACAGTTTGGATCCAAAGTCGTCCTAATACGACATTATACTAAAACTTTCCTTTGATGATATATAAGACTTCACGAAGGATTTTTTTTACCAACGCAGATGGTAAGAATGATCTTGCCTAATGCAAGTATAATAGCATCATTGAAAGTGTGCAAGACCTAGGTGATTAAGCGACAATGGATTTAGGGAGATTAAGTTGGTCAAAAATATAGGATGATATGATGTTAATGATAGCTCCATTTTCAATCATATATCAATGAATGAAGGTGTCATTAATACAGATGTTGATGAAGAGGGGAAGATCATGCTCATCCAGTGTGATGTTTGGAATCTTAATGTTATCAAAAGATATGGAAGTGAGAGAAGTGACTAGACAAGATATGCGAAGGGCTGAGCCTCATCATTAGTGGTAGGAATATGTATAATAGTTTCCATGAGGGTTTTCCTATGATCTAGAGAACTTTAGATAACCTCATAGAGCAACACCTTAACTTAGTCATGATGAAGTTGTTTCATGATACTATGTTCAAGAGCAACAGGCCAAGGGGTAGCTGTGATGGAGACCTTAGGTTTTGATGACTAAGATGGTTGGGTAGAATATTTAGGAGGAGTAGAGATAACCACCTTGGACTTTGGCTGGGTGGGTGGAGGATATTCATGATAAAAATGAGTGGTAACCCAAACAACATTAATGTATAGTGTAGGACACTCCTCTAGAGTAGTGGAAGTTGGTGGAGGGATGGAGGCATAAGTCTTAGATGAGTGGGGTGACTTAGATTTTTTAGTGGATGAGGTTGTGGATGAAAAATCTTAGTTGGTCCCTCCTAAGGGAGGTAATCTTGGTCAAAGAGATTATGGATGATGGTTTTAAGGGCCTTTCGATGTCTGGTATCATGCCCTGGTGCACGATGATATGCACAAACAAGATTAAAATCAAACCATGAAGTTTGTTTTGTATCTAGGTTTAAGGTTTTGATTGATAGTAAAGTGATTTCCAAATCTTAGAGTAATTGGTAAAACATTGGTGAATAATACACCAAGGGAATAGATGATGATGTGTTTATAGATAAAGGGGGTAATGATGAAGGTAATGATTTCTGTGTTTGAGGTGGTTTGGTGGGAGCCTTTGATTTTGAGGAAAATGAATATCGTCACATTTGAATTTGAGTCTCTATTCATGGTTTGGATGGCTTGGATTCAGTTTTGGGAATAGAAGTGGTAGATGCTTTAGGAGGAGGATTTATCTTATAATAAATTCATTTTTTTGTTGTCTTACTAGTGGTGGAAGTTTTGGATGAAGGGGTGGCTCCAATATAGAAGAATGTGTTCCTAAGGATGATGATGATGTAGTCTTGAGGTTAATGGTCTTAGGGGAAGGAAGATCCAAATTTTTATGTGGATGTGTAAGATATTTTTGAATGGGGATGTCAAGGTTTTTAGTTTTCACTTGTAGAGATATGTCCTTGGTGTAAGTAGTGGCATCTTCAGTTGGAGGAACTGTGGTGACTAGTTTTGGTAGCAATGCTTGATGGTGGGAGGGATTTTTGCATGATGCATTTAAAAATGTCCAAAGGGGAGATTGGTTGTGTGGTATTAGGATGATTGGTTGTAGAGGTTATAGGTGTTGTTGATGTGATATAAGTGTCACTTGTACTTGTATTGATTATGGGAGTAAGTGAAGGTGTAGTCATAGGTGTAATTTCGGATGTCGGTGAGATGATTGATATTTTAGAAGGGGGTGAATATCATTTATGGTTGTCTTAGGTGGGGGAGGTTGCATCATAAATTTTTTGATGGGTACCATAGTTATACTCATAAATTGAGATGTAGATGTAATTATGTTAGAGGATTTGTTGATGTGGAAATGCGTGTAGCCATAGAAGTGGATTTTGGTGAAGAAAATGGTTCAATGGATGAAGTTATAGATGACCAAGATGGAAAAGTTGGTATAATCAAGTCTGAAGAAGTTTTGGTCATTTTTTATGTTGATGAAGGTGTGATATTTGGAGAGGGATCTGAAATAGATATATGTTTCGTAGATGGAGTTGTGGATGTTAAAATTTGATCTATAGTGTTAATAATGTGTGCATTAGGTGTTTGTGATGAAGAAGGCTAAGTCTGATTATTGGGTGGATGGTTTGGGAAAGGTTGTTTGAAGACATCCAAGGGTTGATTAGGTGGTTCCTTAGGGTTATCCACTTGAAGTTCACATGAGTCTATGAGTTTTTGAACCAAATCTTTAAATGTGTGATGCCTTTCAATGTTATGGCTGCGGACTTGGTGATACTTACAATAGTGCTCTTCGTGGTACCATGTCAGTTTAGGTTGTGTTTCATCGAATGGTCTAATGGGTGGAAGTCAAATTATTTTAACTACCATCAACTTGTTGAAAATTGAAAAGTATGACTCCTTCAGAGGGGTGTAATTCAAGGTAATTCTAGGACCTCTTTGCGAAGGCTTCATGTGAGAAGTAGATGCGGATGATGATTTGACCACGATAGTATTAACAGTAGTTTTGGATTTTTCATTGTGTGTGGATGATTATTTAAACTTCATATTAGGTTTTTTGGATCAAAGTTTAAGATGACCTTTCTTAAGGGAAATAATTTCACGTTTTTGAGCCATGGTGAATGCTTCCTCAAAGGTTTGAAATGATTGGATTTAAAGGATGGATGAAATATCTTTCGCACAAGAGCGTGAGAAGAGTTCAATAAGTTTGAACTATGGAAGGGGAAATGAAATTTGGTTGATAATGCTACACCATCGTGTAAGGAATTTGGAAATAGATACGTCATCATATTTTCGTATGGTATAAAGGTTTGTGATGGTAATTTTACATGCAATGTTTATTGATAAATGTTCGAGGAAGAGTTGCGCAAGTTGAGTAAATGTGAAAAGTGAATGTTGTTGGATGTTGTTATACCAAACTAGGGTTGGTCCGGCTAGAGACATGGGAAACATGTGTAACATGAGGTCTTGATCATGAGAAATAAGATAGCGTGCATGTCTAAACACATGAAGATGTTGTTGAGGATCCTCCTTCCTATTAAATTTAGAAAATTTAGGCATTTATCAATGAGGAAGATAAGGTTTGATTGGAACATATAGGTTAATAAGTTCATTGAAAATTTGATTATAAGAAAATGTGGTTTTAGATCCCATAGTTACAACTTTGATATTAGCAATTCTACTCAATAGATCTTGTATAGGATCATTAGATGGTTGAGATGTCATAATAGGAATTTGAGATGTGCATGATGTGGATGGATGGGATTTTTTATATGTTTGATAGTCTTGAGGGTGTGTTGGTGATGATGGAGGTAGTTGATGAGGGGAATATAATTAAAGGGTTATGATTATATGGGTTGAGTGACAACTTGGTGTTGGGTGATGGGAACATGATATGATTAGTTAGATTGAGAAGGTTATTGTGAGATTGGGACATATGATTGTGTTGAACGAATTTCCTCTTTCCTATTCAGAATAGTGGACTAGATACTAAAGAAAATTAAACAAATCCAAAATGAAATGGTTTAAGGTACATGTTGGTTGCTTAAACATGCACTTGCGTCTTGGATCTCTGAAAAGGGCCGAGGTGTCTGAGACCAAAATGGAACCGTCCCCAAGTTATGGGACCTTGCATGGTTGGGATGAATCTCTAGAGAAGGCCGGCTCCTCTACCTACCTCTAACGCTACTTCTACTCCTAATTCTAAATACAAATCCTAGAATAAACATGCCAAGGGACCATGGATAGAAGGATCTGTAGAAAGGGAAAATCCTAAACTAAGGAAGGTGATAGCGCCAGAAGGAAAGGCTTGATCTCTCTCCATGAGCGATGAAGGAAACAGAGAGGGCGTGGGAGAAGAGGGTGGATGGCGCATGCCATAGATCAACATGCGGGCTCGGCCTTCCAGTGTGTATAACACATGAACATGGGGACTACAAGTAGAGGAATATGCACAGCATGCCAGAAAATGCAAACAGAGAGGTGAGATGTAATGAAAACGAGAGAGGGAAGACAAGAGTTCCACAAAACATGATTTTATTGCTTAAGGGATGCACAGTCATTTACATTCATGGCAGGGTGAGAATACATTGCAGAGACCATGCCAAGGTCTAAGATCCATGGGAAGTCAGCCACCATTTTGGCATGGTGTCGTTACAACAAGGAGGGATCTTTTTACAAAGTAGAACTCTGCTATTTATAGAAGAAGAATGAGAGAATAGAAGGAGAAAGGGAGGGAAAGTCAGATTCAAATATTCAACAACCAACAACCAGTGATAAATGCCTGCAAATCCACCTACAAGGCTTTCAGATGTGCTTCCCCGTGTCTATTTTGCGTGTGGAAGAAGGAAGAAGGCAAGATCTGATGAAATCTGGTAGTTGAGGTCGATTGGATGTGTGTATTAATGAGTTGAAATATGTTTCCATGTTTTCACCTAATAAATCCTGCCTAAATTTGAATTTGAATAGTCTAACATGTAGCTTGTGTCATCAACTCTCTGACAAGTCTAGGCGAATGCTGATCTGAGCTCTGTAGCAAAAGATATGGTTGTTAGAAGATGTCAGAGTCGTTGGCACATGGAAAACATGTGGCATGTGTAGGTTGGCTGAAATGATGGCCAACTATTCATTTGTTGTCTTTTCTACCACATGTCATGCACCAGTTGGTTGTCTAGATTTAGTGGCCTATTGGAGTGCTTTGATTGGTCACACGCGGCACACTCAAGTCTGACAGAAGATGACTTGGCACAAAAGGGCACAAAGGAGAAGGTGCAAGGGTGCGCGCGAAAGAAAGAGGTGTGGGAGGAAAGAAGAAAGAGGTGAATGAAAGTACAAGAAAGGGAAATAGAGGGAAGGTGCAGAGGATCATGCACGATGCACGTGGGGAGACTAGGAAAACTAGTGAGTAGAGAACGTATGGTTAAGGCGTAACTATTACAAAGTAATGGGCACGGAGCGTGAAGGGCTAAGGACTTAGCTGATAGAAGTGTGAGGTTCACATGAAGGGAAAAATGGAGGAGATAAAAGAATGCAAAGGGGAGAATAAAGTCACGTAAGGGCATGTAGAGGAACTACAACTATGCCAAGGTGTCAAAAGAACAATCTTGAGTGCACGCAACCTAAAATGTGAAACACTAGAGTTAGGATGAAAATATAAGTTATCCAGATAACTTGGAGAGTTATTTGGATAACAGTTTTGGTGACTTTCGGGGACCATCTGTCTGCTAGATGAAGAGACCAGTAGCCTTACAAATCCATTGGGCATGGAGTCAGGAGCTAATCTTAAAGATCTTGTCTGCAACTTGAAGAACACCCTAGAGTCACTTGAAACTCTGTCTGAATTCTTAACTAAATTGTTGCTCTCATATGAAGGTATTCTAAATTGGATTGATGAGACTAGAAGATATGCACTGATCGTTGGAACTACCTCTGCCAAAATTGAATTGTCATCCCAAGAAGTAATAAAAGGGGCGCATGGGCACAATAGGAAAGAGGCACCAGACATAGCATGCCAAAACAGAAGCACAACACTATATACAAAAGATGAAAATCATACATGTTCCAACTAGAACATGTAGAGTGTGCTCAAGAATTTGTGTTACTGAAAGAAAACCTAAACTAACCTAAACTAACTAGAGGTAAGGGGCACTCAAGTAAAACCTATAACATGCAGGGAGAAGTAGCTTCCCTTCCTTACAAATTATGACCATGTAATTGATTTGGCACTGAACATGATCGGGAATAAAAGTGAAAACCCACCTTACAAATGGTGTTTTCCCCTCCTCAAAGTATTAATAAACAGAATATATACCTCCTGGAGTTGTTCTACACTTGGATCTGGGAGACACCGCTACTAAAATTTGGCACACTGAATTTCTACCTCATGCTCTGAAATGAGCATGACTGGTAGCAACTCTTTCTGTGGCTCTAGGCTAGCTAGATGTCTGATTAAGCACGTTATGATCCTAGTGGTTTGCCCATTGTTCTGAAATTTAACTCCAAAAATGGATTCCTTTTGTGGACCTTCCTGGATGGATGGTGTGATAGGGATGATAACATCTTCTTGCCCTTTTCCTTCCTGCTCTTATAAATAACATGGAAGACTATGATCTTCCAACCTTGATTCCAGAGGGTTGTCATGAAATGCAGGTTGTTGTCCTTGAACTATCGACATTAAAATTTTCCTCCATAATTTCTATTTTATTATGTATGTATTAGGAATAGGATGTTGTTAAGTATGATTAGTAATTACATCTAATAGAAGATAACGGCACCATCAGTACGATGCCGCCAATAAAATAGAGTACGGTAATAGTCAAAGTACAATAGGATTGTTGTGTTAAAAAATAAATATTTTTCGTAAGTGGTCCGGTAATGTTAAAATGTCAAAGTTGGGGTAAGTAGAGAAGTAGGTTCTACATGATTAGGAATTAGAAATATTATATTTGTAATAAGGACAAATAGTGATGTCATAAATATTTTGTGTATTTTATTTGTGGAAAAGTCTAAAAAGGTGGAACCCATGTGAGATGATAAGGTTTATCTTATCTTAGAAGATAAGCCTACATGTACAGGCAAGAGTTTAGGCATGGAATATGATTGGCCGGAAGATATTTCCTATCATATCTTAGAGATAGGGTGGATAAGCCTGAATTCCTATAAATAAAGAGGCCACCCCCCTCATTTGGCATATAAGGAAGTAGTGAGAAATATTGTATGAGTAAGTGTGTAAAGGAAGCCATCATTTACAAGGTGTGTTAAAGAAGCCATTGTGAAGTTTCTCCCATAGTTATTGTTGGAAGGAAAGTGAAGTTAGTAATACTTAAAGTACCTCATAGGTGAGATTGTAACAATTTCATGTTGATATTATAATTTACACTTATATTTCAGATTTGTCATCATTCTTTCATATCATAGTCTATGGTATTCTTGTGTTATGTTTGTTGTTGTGTTTCCAGATTACATCCACCAAACTAAAGGTTGTGCATTAGTAAATAATCATAGCACAAGGAGTTCCCAGTGGAGAATTATCATAGTGTCGGATTGGTGATGACATTTTGGTTCCGTTGTTAGGACCATTCCTCATTGGTGGATTTTCTAGAGAGATATTCCCACTTAATCAGAAATCATTTGGAGGGTAACCTTGTTTTTACTATGCATAGTAGTTACCATGGTAAAGTCACTTTTACCATGAATAGTATTTACCACAGTAACTTTACTTTTTATCATGAATAGTATTTACCACAGTAACTTTACTTTTTACCATGAATAGTATTTACCACAGTAACTTCACTTTTTACCGTGAATAGTATATACCACAGTAAAGTCAGTTTTTACCGCAATAAGTCAAGTTTTACCGTGGTCATTCCTATTTTACTGTAGAAATGTGTAAAGTCACTTTCTATTATAGTGATTCCAATTATTTGTGTACATAAGTCTTGTTTATTGTACTTTTGGGTTGGTATTTCACTGTGGTTACTTTTGAAAATGGGGAAGATTCCTATTTTTTCAGCCCAATCTAATGAAGATGCTTCCTCTTTCATTCAAGAGTTTAAATGATCTTGTATTTGTAATGGCCTTATAAGAAGGGAACAATGGATTGAATTTTTTCCTACCTTTTTGGATGGTTCAGCCCTTAGGTGGTTTGAAACACTAGGTGATAATGTGAAAAACTCATGGGATTTATTAACTAGAAGTTTTCTTGAAGAATTTGGTGAACAATAGAAATATGTAAATCTCATGATCAATATCAAAAAGCTATCCCAAGGAGAGAGGGAGAAGATAAGGGATTATAATGCTCATGTTCTAGAGCTAAAGAGGAAGCTCGATGCCCAGATCTGGAAGGAAGGATTAGCGGATGGGTTGATGAATGGCGTGGATAATCTCCTCTATAAATACTTCATTCTTGGGATGAAGCCAGAGATCAGAAAATGAGTAAAGTATGACTGCCCAGCTACCATTAAACAAGAAAAGGAGATTGCAAGAAGGAAAGAAGAAAGCATGGAAGAGGAGTCCAAATAAATTGTTGCTAAGGTAGAGCCTACACCAACACCTTTGGTCCAGAATCCACAACCACTCTCAGTGAGCACAAATCTTTCTCCTAGTACATCTACTGAGTATGAAGATCTGCTCAAGAAGATGGGCTAGTTAACTATTAATCTTCTTTAAGGAAAAGAATTTAGTTCTCAGGGAGGAGACAGAAGTCCAAAAAGAAATATTTATGAAGTTGTATGTTATGGTTGTCATAAAAAGGATCATTATAAGTATAATTGTCTAGATAGAGTTTCTACATTTGGTACAAGAGATAATGATAAAGGAAAAGCACCTATGAATTCTTTTGATGTAATAGATAGGAGCATAAATAATGACGCAGATGTGTTTGTAACAAAAAGAAAGAAAGAAAAAGATAACCAAGATAGAAATGATCCTAAGAAGATGAAAGGAGAAACTAGTAAGAAACATAGGAGAAGAAAATTGGGTGTGTAGGATTTTCTAATTTCACAAGGACAAGGACCATACTCCATCTTAGAAGATCTTTCCAAAAGGCCTGTAAATATTACATATGGTCAACTTTTGGCTATCTTCTGAGAAGAGACGGGAGCTGCGAAGTGGACTCAATTCTCGACAAAGGAAGGAGGTTGAGGTTCCTGTTTTGGAGGCAAAGGCAGATCCCTACACTCCACAAGCTGAGGTATTATGTAATGGTATTTCAATTCATGATGTCTTAGTTGATGGAGGTGTTGTAGTTAATGTAATGACCGAGTCTGTAATGAATATGTTGGGTTTAAAAATTGATCGCCCTTCAAAACTTATGTTAAGGTCATTAAATAAGGGAAAAACTAAAACAGAAGGTGTTGTTTCAAATGTGGCAATATCTGTTATGGCTGTTGTATGTGTAGTAGACTTTCAGGTGATGAAAAATGGTACTGTTGCATACCCAATTTTTTTGGGAAGGCCATGGCTAAGGAGAGTTCATATAAGAAACTATTGGAATGAAGGCTTCATGAAACTTAGACGTGGTAGAGAGAGGTTGAAAATAAACGTGATCCCTCATCATCATAAGGCAGAACCTATGAATTCAAGTGATGAAACTGATGATTGGATATCCTTTGATTACTCTAGTACCAGTGAAGTGGACACAGAAGATGAAGAAAGTGAGGTTGATGTTTCAATCATGGATATCCTTCCAGTCACACCGACTCATGAACCCATAAGATTATCTAAAGAAGAAATTGTTGATCCTCTCCAACAAATAAAGATTGGTGATGCTGTGATGGAGAGTGAGAAGGAATCCTACCTCCATCTCTTTCGAAGGTACATACACCTATTCACTTTTTATTACAAGGAACTCCATCAAGTAAGTTGGGTAGAACATTCTATTGAGCTGGTAGATGGTGCTAAGCCCATAAAATAAATTCCCTATAGAATGAATCACAATTTTTCCAAGACTGTAAAAGAAGAAATAGATAAGTTGCTTGATGTAAGATTCATATTTGTTGTGGAGAATTCAGAATGGGTTTCTCCCATTGTGATCTCAATAAAAAAGAATGGAAAACTACGCATTTGTGTTGATTATAGGAAGCTCAACAAGGAAACAAAGAAGGATCATTATCCTCTTCCATTCTCAGATCAAATCTTAGACGAAGTACCTGGTTAAGAGTGCTATAGTTTTGCTGATGGATATAGCAGATACAACCAAGTTTGTATAGCAGAAAAAGATCAGCTGAAAACCATGTTCACCACTCCTTGGGGAACATTTGCTTATATATTTATGCCTTTTGAGTTGTGTAATACTCCGGCAACATTCCAGCGCTTAATGAATAGGGTGTTTGAACCCTACATTAGAAACTTCATTATAGTATTTCTGGATGATTTTTGCATCTATGGGAGCAAGATGGACCACCTGCATCAGATGGAGACATGATTTTAAAGGTTAGATAAAGCACAAGCCTCACTAAACCCTACAAAGTGTGTCTTTAGATGTTCTAAAGGTGTTTTGTTAGGGCATGTTGTATCTAGAGATGGTATTGGTACTGATCCTGATAAAGTTTCAAAAATCAAAGAGTTACCATTTCCTATGAATAAAAGTAAGTTGAGATCATTTTTAGGCCATGTGGGTTACTATAGAAGGTTCATCAAGAATTTCTTAAAGATTGCACATCCACTAACCCAGTTCTTGAAGAGGGATGTTATTTATGAACCAGGAAATAAGGCGCATGAAGCTTTTGAACAACTGAAGGAAGCTTTGGTGTCTTCACCTATTTTAAAGAATCCAAATTGGATAAATCCATTCATTGTGTATATTGATGCATCAGATGTAGCACTAGGAAGTACTCTAAGCCAAAATGATGAAAATGGGAATGATCATCTAGTTTACTTTGGGATCAGACAAATGCGCAGTGCTGAGGTAAATTATATTATAACTAAAAAAGAGGCTCTAGCTATCATTTTTGCTGTAAAGAAGTTTAGAAATTACTTGCTAGGGAAGAAATTTATAGTTGTAACAGATCATCAATCTCTAAAATATATTGTAAATAAGCCTAACCCATCAGGGAGGATAGCAAGATGGATAATTTTTCTACAAGAATTTGAATTTGATATTATAGATAGGCTAGGAAAGAAGCATGTCAATGCAGATGCACTCTCTCAAGCCTATGATGGTTTAGGTTCATCTTGTGATAATGATGATTTCCCAGATGTAGCATTGTTATACCTTGACATGATCCCTAGTGAATACATAGATATTTGGAATTATCTGAATGAATTCAAGTTTTTTGATGGTGTCAATACAAAGACTAAGAGGAAGATTACTCAAGCCAGTCGTCCATATTCTATTTTGTATGGAGTATTATTTCGAATAGGACCTGATGGACAATACAAGAGGGCAGTTGGACGTGATCAAGGGAAGGAGCTGATAGAATAATTCCACAATGGTACATGTGGAGGACACTTCTCTAGACAAATTACAGCAAGAAGGATCTTGGATGTAGGTTATCACTGGCCCACTCTTTTTAGAGATTGTTATAATTATTGTAAGACATGTGATATTTGTTAAACACATGGTAACCGTAAGACTTCATCAGCTCCATTATGCCCTATTCTTCCACTTGTTCCCTTTGAAAAGTGGGGAATAGATATTTTAGGTCCACTTCCAACTACCCCACACCAAAATAAGTATATTGTAGTTGCCAAAAATTATTTAACCAAGTGGGTTGAAGCTAGGCCATTGAAAACAACTTCCATGGATGAAGTGGCAAGGTTCATATATGAACGCATTATCACCAAATTTGGTTGCCCATTAGAAATTGTAACAGATCAAGGAAGCCACTTCATTAATGAGGTGGTAGAAACCCTAGTCAACAAGTTTTCTATTAAGCACAGGAAGGCAACAACATACAAGCCAAGCACAAATGGACAGGTGGAATGAACAAATTTTGTGTTGTGTCAAATTCTAGCAAAAGATGCAGCCTTGCAGGTACATAAGTGGGATAAAAGGATTCATGCAGCATTGTGGGCATATAGGGAAACATCAAAGTCAGTAATAGGATACTCCCCATTTCAGTTGGCTAATGGCATTGATCCAGTTCTTCCTATTGAGTTTGATATTCCCTCTATGAGAGTTATGAAAAATGAAACGATGGATGAAAGTGATTCAGTAAAAGAAAGGTTGGTGCATCTTCATTTGCTAGAGGAAATGAGGGAAATAGCGAAGGATACAAGCTATAAGAAGAAAATAAAGTAGAAGGAATACTTTGATTAGAATATCCATTGGTATAAATTTCATGTGAATGACTTGGTTCTATTATATGATTCCAGATACAAAAAAAGAAGGCAGAGAAAATTTCTTCCCAAATGGATGGGGCCCTACAAAATAGCAGTTGTGCATGAAAATGGTACATATCGACTGGAGGAATTGGATGGCACTCCCATTATGAAATGGGTCAACCATGACAAGTTAAATATTTTCTAAGCACCAGAATAGTCTACTCCGAGGACGGAGTAGAAGCTAGGAAGGGGGAAAATGTCGACATTAAAATTTTCCTCCGTAATTTCTATTTATTATGTGTGTATTAGGAATAGGATGTTGTTAAGTATGATTAGTAGTGGCGTCTGATAAAAGAAAATAGCACCATCAGTACAGTACCACCAAAAAAATAGAGTACGGTAACAATCAAAGTACAATAGGAATGTTGTGGTAAAAAGTAAATATTTGTCGTAAGTGGTCCGATAATGTTAAAATGTCAAAGTTGGGGTAAGTAGAGAAGTAGGTTCTACATGATTAGGAATTAGAAATATTATATTTGTAATAAGGACAAATAGTGATGTCATAAATATTTTGTGTATTTTATTTGTGGAAAAGTCTATAAAGGTGGAACCCATGTGAGATGATAAGGTTTATCTTATCTTAGAAGATAAGCCTACATGTACATGCAAGAGTTTAGGCATGGAATATGATTGGCCAGAAGAGATTCCCTATCATATCTTAGAGATAGGGTGGATAAGCCTGAATTCCTATAAATAAAGAGGCCACCCCCCTCATTTGGCATAGAAGGAAGTAGTGAGAAATATTGTATGAGTAAGTGTGTAAAGGAAGCCATCATTTAGAAGGTGTGTTAAAGAAGCCATTGTGAAGTTTCTCCCATAGTTATTGTTGGAAGGAAAGTGAAGTTAGTAACACTTGAAGTACCTCATAGGTGAGATTGTAACAATTTTATGTTGATATTATAATTTACACTTATATTTCAGATTTTTCATCATTCCTTCGTATCATAGTCTATGGTATTCTTGTGTTATGTTTGTTGTTGTGTTTCCAGATTACATCCACCAAACTAAAGGTTGTGCATTAGTAAATAATCATAGCATGAGGAGTTCCCAGTGGAGAATTATCATAGTGCCGGATTGGTGATGACAGAACACTCTCCTTCATGGTAGCAGGCTCGTGTGCTTGGAAGGTGGATGATGAAGGAGAAAATGATGTGATCTCCATGGACTCCTCTCCATCAAAGCAATCTTCCAAGTCAGACAGATAATCTATCTCCTTGTTGTCCTGTTACATGGTTTCTACCTCCTCCATGGTGTCCTCCTAATCTGCAACTTGATCACCATGGCTCCTTTCATCCTCAAACATGAAGTTTTACAGCTCAAACTCTTCTTCAACATCATAGCTTGAAGGGGATGAAGTGGGAGGAAGAACTGAAGGTTCTTCTATGGCCTACTCCACACTTAAGGCCTCTAAAACTATATGGTCCTCTTTCTCTGCTACAAACTCAACCTCAGCCACCACTAGTCATTCAACTTTAACCTCCTCTAGGAATGCGCCCTCTAGAACAAGCTGATTCTCCTTTAGAATAGGTTTCTTTATGATTTCCTCTTCCTAGTCAAAGTCACATGACTCACGCAATTCTTCAATTGTCTTGCAGTTGTTAAACATGATGATGTTGGTTGGGAGAGCCACATTAGCTGGGTGTTGTTCATTTATGGTACAACTAGACAGAGGGCACTCGAAATAAAATGGGAGGATGGACACATAAGGGATGGAAGGTGTGCCCACAAGAGGAGAAGAGGCATGCACAAGAAGGAGAATGGAAGAGAAATCAAGGTGAGATGAAAGCGAGGGAGAAGGGATGGAATTCTCAATGGGGGCAGGGTGCAAGAAGCAAGGAACATGTGCAACGGGCTAAGATGATGTAAGTTGGTGTGGAGGAGTAGGAGGGTTGTAGGATGGTAGTGCAGGGTTTCCCCATTAACAAGGTTTTCACACTCTAGATTCTTGAGCCTCCATTTATTTCACCTAGTTTGTAATCTAGGGCAGCATCTTAATGATAAAGTACAACTTCTACTGGGCACTAAACCAGCCTGGTACAGGGCTGACCCATGGACAAGGGACCTTGTATTCAACTTTAGTTTCCTTTATAGATCCCATGAATCTGAGTTGCATCATATCCATCTCCGTCTCTTTCACCTACCTCTCAAAAGTAGCTTCTGCCAAAGAGTCACCACCATCATCTACATAAACATGTTCTTCATAAACATTTGGGTTAGAAAAAGGTGGGTTGTATGCATTTTTGGGATAATGGGGCTTATAAAACTGATTTGGAGGAGGATTTTGAGATTGTGGGGATGAAGGGAAATATTTTTACTACTACAAATGAGAATCCCATGGTAGGAAACAAGTCATGATTGTATAACTTCAAAAGAGGAATGTGGAATGGTGAAAAAGGAGAAATGAATAGAGGAATGAGGGGAGACTAGTCTGCACATGAGATAATGGGTTCGTTGAATCAGTGGAGTCACCAGATGTGTTGAAAAATGCCTCCAAAGGCTGGATCTCAGTGATAACACATCAAACTTGCTGAGATAAAGATGTAAAGATCTTCACTCTCATCCCACTGGGTGTGTCAAAAACTATTGGTTACTCAAATGTGCACCCACCTCTCAGATCTCTGAAAAGGGCCAAGGTTTTTGATACCACAATGGAGCCGTCCCCAAGATGTGGGACCTTGCACGCTTGGGATGGATCTCTAGAGAAGGCCGGTTCCTCTACCTACCTCTAACGCTACTGCTACTCCTAATTCTGAATGCAAATCCTAGACTAAACATGCCAAGGGACCATGGATAGAAGGATGTGTAGAAAGGGAAAATCCTAAGCTAAGGAAGGTGATAGCACCAGAAGGAAAGGGTCAATCTCTCTCCACGAGTGGTGAAGGAAATAGAGATGGCACGAGAGAAGAGGGTGGATGGCGCATGCCACAAATCAACATGCGGGCTTGGCCTTCCAGTGCATGCAACACATGAACGTGGGGACTGTAAGTAGAGGAATATGCACAGCATGCCAAAAAACATAAATAGATAAGCAAGATGCAATGAAAATGAGAGAGGGAAGACAAGAGTTCTACAAAACACAATTTTATTGCTTAAGGGATGCACAGTCATTTACATTCATGGTAGGAGGTGAGAATACATTGCAGAGAACATACTAAGGTTTGAGACCCATGGGAAGTTAGCCACCATTTTGGCATGGTGTCATTACAACAAGGAGGGATCTTTTTACAAAGCAAAACTTTGTTATTTATAGAAGAAGAAAGAGAGAAGAGAAGGAGAAAGGAAGGGAAACTCAAATTCAAATCTTCAACCACCAACAACCAGTGATAAATGCCTACAAATCCACCTGTAAGGTTATTAGATGTGCTTCCCCATGTTTGTTTTGTGTGTGGAAGAAGGAAGAAGGAAATATCTAATGAAATTTGGTAGCTGCGGTCGATTGGATGTTTGCATTGATGAGATGAAATATGTTTCCATGTTTTCACCTAAAAAATCCTGCCTAAATTTGAATTTGAATATTCCAATGTGTATCTTGTGTCAGCAACTCTCTGACTAGTCTAGGAACGTGCTGATCTAAGCTCTGTAGCAAAAGATACAGTTGTCAAAAGATGTCAGAGTCATCGGCACACGAAAAACATGTGGCACGCACAAATTGGCTGAAATGATGGCCAACTATTCATTTGTTGTCTTTTCTACCATGTGTCATGCACTGGTTAGTTTTCCAGATTCAACACCCTATTGGTGTGCTTTTATTGGGCACACATGACACACTTAAGTCTAGCAAAAGATGACTTGGCATAGAAGGGTGCAAAGGAGAAGGCCCAAGGGTGTGCATGGAAGAAAGAGGCATGGGAGGAAAGCAAAAAGAGGTGAATGAAAGCACGTGAAAGGGAAACAGAGGGAAGGCACAAAAGAGCATGCGTGATGTGCGCGAGGAGACTAGGAAAACTAGTGAGCAAATAACATATGGTTAAGGTGCAGCTATTACAAAGTAATGGGCACGATGCACGAAGGGCCAAGGACTTAGCTGATAGAAGTAAGTGCAAGGAATGCAAGAAGGGAAAATGGAGGAGATAAAAGAATGCAAAGGGGAGCAGGAAGGCACCCAAGGGCACGCAGAGCAACTATAATTGTGTTAAGGTGTTAAAAGAACAATCTTGAGTGCGTGTAACCTGAAATGTGAAACACCAGAGTCGGGATGAAAATATAAATTATCTAGATAACTAGGAGAGTTATTTGGATAACAGTACCTTGATGTAAGATGGATGCAAATGGATAGACACAAATTAGATGACCTCATTGCAAATCTAGTGAACCTACACAAAAAAGGGGACTAGAAATAAAATGTATTATATGGTAGATGGGGGGGTTGCCCAACAAAGTTGGTTCTCAGAAATATTAACTTCCTTAGCAGATGTCAACCCCCATGTTTGATAAATAGGATATAATAAAAGAAATGAAAATGGACAAGATAATATGCAGAATATAAGGTACATAGAAACTGAAAGATGTAGAAATGTAAGGAACATAAAAATTGGATATAGATTGATATAAAATAATGTATACATCGTTGGGTCAATAGTGACCTGAGCAGATGGAGCAGAATAGTGGATAAAATGTGGATCTAAAGAGCACTGAATGCATATCTGATGATAACAAAGACCTGTAAATACTAATAGAAACCTACATAAGAGAATCTGAGACATGAAAACAAGAAGGATGTAGGGAAACAGAGGCTTAGATGGATAGGATGGAAATAGGGCTCAGGTTAATGGCAACTTGGCTGGGTTGGCGAGGACTATAGATGGGTAGAATAGATTTGGACAGAAAGAAAGATAGAGTGAAAGATATGAGATCTTGACACAATAAGAAACCAGAGAACACATTGATGAGAACCTAAAAGGTAGAATAGGTGACAAAACATGGTTGGGTCGACGGTGACCAAGGAGGAGTGACAGTGACCTAGGAAGTGTAAAACAAGGCCGATGATGGATGATTTGAGTGGACAACCTAAAAACAAAATGACTAAAAGGAAAAGCTGAAGATGAAAATCTAATGGCAGTTGAACCTGTAAAACGTTATTTCCTGAAAGAAAATAGCAATATTAATAAATGATATCATAAACCAACAAAAATTAAGAATAAACTTCTCAAAGTCTCCATAATTGATGTAATACAAGCTCAAATGGACTCCTAGAAGGCTGAAACAAATGTATCTTGAAGATAAGTTTGCATAGCGCAAGAAAATGCTGATTATGCATTGTTTTGAAGGGGATGAACCGATCTTTATAGGGTCGATAGAGACCCGGGTGGGTCACCACCAACTGTGGGTAATCATCCCTTTGGGTGGTGGATGGGTGATTTATTTTTGATATGGGGATTTTATGGATTAGGATGAGTATTTTAAAGCATATAAGTGGGTTAGGGCTTCATAGGGAAGTGTCATGGGTAGGTGGGAGATAAATATGGGTTAAATAAAATCTATAAAAAGCATAAGGGTATGGAACTAGGTAGTTAAGGATGATAAATAACCTAGGGAGGAGAAATGAAAGCTAATCAGAGATAATTAGATAATAAGATGAGGACTAGAAAATGATTAAATGAATATTAATTTAAAAAATAAAGTTAATAGGTTAATAGGTAGGAAAGGTGAGAATTAAAATATGAATTAGGATTAAAATAAAGGGGGTCTAGATAGGACCATGGTGAAATAAGTGGACACGGGAAACAAGGGTAGCGATACCAAATTTTGGTGTCTACGTATTGATTAGATGTAGGATTAGTTAGGACATAAATGATAGTTGGTTGGGAAGTTTGATTTGATTGGATGGAAATGTGATGTTAATCTCCTTGAGGAGTTAGGTCATGAGTTAGTATTGATTTGGATGGAAGAGGTTATGAATTTACAACATTAGCATGAACGTGTGATGTAGAATGAGAGGTAGTGTGATGTTGTCTGGATATAGGAGGAAACAAGAATGATTCTTGAGATGGTTAAATATAAGGGAGGTGATTGTGGAAGAAATTGAATTGATGGGAATGGGAAAAGGAATGGTAGTATTGACATGAGGTAGATTGGGTGGATTAAGAACCACCAATTGAGTAGTTTAATGATTGGTTGGATTGGAATAAGATGGTTGATTAGGGTAAAATTCATGTTGGGCTTTGGCAATCTCACTCATGGCTCTTATAAATAACATCATGAGTTGAGAGGTAAGCACTTGAGTGGACTCCAGATTAGAATGATAGGCATAAAGTTGTTGTAAATGGGTTCCATCAATGGGAATATTAATGGTCTTACAAAGAAGAGAATAGTGGAGAGCAAGTGGATTTGCATCAAGAAGCTCCTAAAAATCTACAGACCCATGAGGGACGACAGGAGGCCCATAAGCATCGATGGAGAAATTAGATGGAGGGGTGGCTAGTCTCAAAGGGATGGAATGATGAAGAAAATTATTTGTTTCATCATGGGGATTGGATTGAAACATTGCACCTCCTAGTGAGGAGAGATGGTGGCAATGGGTTAGGTAACCGAGGTTGAAATGACTAAAACATTAGAAGTGAGAATGGAAATCATGGAGGTTGGTTGAATGGTAGTGGGGATTGAGACATTGTTTGACATGTTTTTTTCCATTTTCTTATATTGATATCTATTGATAGCTGACATGAAATAAACAATTATAAAACTATGTTGATTTTTACTTAAAACAAGCAAGTCACACAACAAGTTTTTTCTTATCTTGATTAACTTAAGATGTGAAAAAGAAATGGAAAAGATTTGATGGGGTACCTAGGAAATGGAAAGCTATGTATGGTTTTGGGTATTTTTGGTTATGGAGTCCTCAATATACTTGAAGGTACATGAGGCCCGAATCTGTGCTAAATTTATATCACAGCCAAATCAATGTGGAGGCTTTCTTATTGGGTGATGAAATCCCAATCAGTTCCACCTGGTAGGGAGTGTCTAGATGTGTAAGTTAGTTTGTGAGTTTTTTTGTGTGTGATGAAGTTAAATGCAATGTGTTAAACCCCCTAGTTAAACTATATTTTCAAATTAAGGATGCAAGGGTTCATTTTAGATCCAAAACAAAGTTTGTAGTTTGATGAGAACAAGAAATAAAGAAAGGGAAAGTATGATACAAAAGGAGCAACTAAGAAAAAAGGGGAATACCTGGAGTACACTTTTCCTTTTTATCTAATCTTCAAACTAGCACACAAGAAAAATCCAATCCAAGCAATATGTAATGCAACTTGATCAAGCAAGCAACCAAAATGCAACATATACTCCTTCCTTACAAGGTTTGTGGAAATGAAAGGAAATGGAAAAAAAACAACAAGACTCACCTAAAGAGGGTGGTCCCACTGGGTGTGCTAATATGTTGACCAAGATTTCTTATTTTTTACTCGAATTAATGATTAGTAATGAAAGAAACTAGTAACTCAAAAATTTGAAGGGTTTATGGTACATCAAAGTGATGGTATGGATGGGTGCAAATGATGAAAAAATCCTTGTTGCAAGTTCAATGATTTACACAACAAATGACACTAGAATAAAAATGGATTAATGGGTTAGATGGAGGGCTTCCCAACTAATTCATTTCCAAGAAGCATGAACTGTCTTTAATGGATGTTAACCCTCTTATATATGATATGAAATATAAAACCTAGTGATGGATCTAATAAAAGGATGTAATGTTTGATACATAAATCTGAAAATAGATCTGAGATGATAGTGAAGAAATATGATTCAAATATAAAAATGAGGTAAACTTGATAGGGTTCGATGACAACCCAAGGGCAGAGTGGTCTATTCAATGGTGACTAGGGATAGATGAGGAAGATCAATAACAAAAACGGACCTACAAGCTCCTGTGGATGAATTTGAACTGAACAGTACCTGCAAACATATATGAGATGAACACAGACACCTACATAATAGACTAGACTTGCAAATGAGTGAAAGGATGCAAGAAAACTATGGAAAATGGTGAAGTGACAAGGTTGGTCAACAGAAAATAGGGTAAATTGATGGTGACTAGGGTTTAAGGAAATAGATCATAATGATATAGTGGAAGAATGACAAGATCTGGACAACAAAGGCAGACAAAAATTAGAAATAGAGACTACTAAAGATTTGAGTGACTAAAACAAGGTGAATGAAGGTTGGGTTGGTGGATCTCAGACATAATCGAAGGAAACCTTAACTGGTTATGGTATGAATAAGGATGGAGTGACCAAAATGAAGAGCTACAGATAGAACTGAAGGCCGAAATGGAATGATGAGAGGTCCCTATATCTACTTGAACCTGCACAAGATGTTAGGGATAAGAAAATGTAACAATATGATAATGAAATCATGTGAAAATTAAAAAGCAAGAGATATCTCCCTAGATCACCCAAGTAGATTCAAAATATATCTAAGAAGACTTCCAGATGTGTAAGACAAATGTAAGAGTACTCAAAATGGAAACAAGATCGCAAGATAGCCTTAAAATCTCAATGTTGCATCCTTTAGAAAGGAGTGGGCAAGGGAATATTTATATGGTTAACAATGACCTACGTGATTTGCTACCAACTATGGGGAGCCATCCATTAGATCAATGGGATGATCCCTAACTTGAGGCAAAGAAGCCCAAATGATGTCGGATTAGGGTTTAGATGGATAGAGACAAGATAGGGTTTCATAGGGAAGTGAAACGGGTACGTGGGAGGTTATAAAGAGTAAATAAATGCCCTTGATAGGTAAATTTATTTAGTTAAGGCATAGAAATTGAAAATTAGAATCTTAGGGATGAGAAATAGGTGATTTAGGGATGAGAGATGAATTGGGTAGAGATTAAAATTAATTAATGATGATTAAGGGTGATTAGAAGGATTTAGGAAAAGAAAATATAATGAGACGAGGATTATAATAAATTATAGATAATGCATGATTAAAGGTTGGAAAATAATAATTAGTGGGATAAATTGATTTTAAGAGGGAAAATGAAAGTTTGAATGGGTGGCCAAGGTGAATGAGAGCGAATGTGGGGTGAAGGGGAGGAATGATACCAAAAATTTGTTTCTGCAATGTCGCTTCACAATAAGGGGCCCACTTTTTCATCAACCAAGAATAATAAAATGGATCACTACATGTTATAGGCCCCTTTTCCCACTACCACACATGTGATATGTCTATTTTTATCTATGTTAGTGTACCCATTTTTCAGGACATCAAGAATCTCTCATATATCCAAGTTAATAATATAATAGGACTCACAGCCAACTACTAACTAACTCTAAGATGGTACAAATTGTAAACCAATCACTCCCATATCCCTATAGTTAACAGTGTGCCATGTTCCAATACAACTGTATATGGTACTAAGGTAAAAAGGGTTACTCCTCTATCTGATTTGTGCCACAATATATGTACCACAACCATCCTTATAATAATATTCAAGATATCCTAAATCAATTATCCATATATTTCATGTTGTTGGATTATTAGTAATAGCATATGGTATCAATATTTTCTTGTAGCTCATTGTGTTAGAACCATATGCCTAATATTTATTTCTAACATGTCACAAAACATGTGTGCCCCATGTAGAGGCAAACTGGGAATTGCATGAACATTCTTCAATATGAATGTGGTCTCTATAACATTGTAGACATAAAATCTATGCACTAGGTACATTTCTAGGTCCTAAAACATACTAATGTATACATGATTCCTAACAAAGAAAACTAGTTGTTAACGTCTTCTTTTGGGCCCTTTGCTTTATCTTTTACATTTTTATTAGCTTTACACATCTTACAACTTTTCAGAAAACTTGACTTATTTATCTTTTATGGCCTCACACACTAGCGCTCAACTAGGACAGAAGCACCCATGAGCTCTTGTCTCTCTTGGGTGATCCCGACGCTCTCTATCCTTTTCTTACCCTTTTGGGTATCTTTCACTACTTGGGCATATTTTAGTACTTTGGGTTGGCCTTTCAGCTATCAATTATGAAATTCAAATAAGGGAATCATATATATATATACATACTTAGTTATTTCTCTCAAATAAGGGGCCAAACACTGTAAGCATTATCTATCATCATCTAAGCTTACATTAAGGCACAAGAGAATTACAAGGACACATCTAGCACATCCATACAAGGGACAATGGCTACATCACTTTACATACACAGCATAGGAGGGGAAGCCCATTTTATTTCATCTCACACTTTTGTACACTTAGAGAAATCTAGATCTAGCCTACTATCATAGTGCAATTTGCACAATGGAAACCTAGGGTTTTATTACACACACATACACAAAGAACTACATGGATTCTAAGATGTAGTGTAGTATTTTGTTGTAATATCACTCTTCGAGTGAGTGTCAAAGTCAGCTGGCTTCCCATTCTACATCTTCTTTATTGGATTTGAAGTTGTTATGGGCATGTGCAGCTAGTTACCTATTTTGTAGGTTACACGTACGACCGGTGATATTGAAGAGAAACCATAGTGAAAAAAGAGAATCAACATCGAAGCTCTTTAAACCCAAAAAAGGCCACAAATGAATTATTTTAGTGGATATTAGTGCCCAGATAACTCACTAGTGCTCAGGTGCTCCTGTCATCACATAGGCACTCTTGTCTTATACAGTTCTGAGTTTGAGAACCCTTAATGAGCCTTAACAAAACTCATTACAGACTGTTCTAGCAGTTTCTCACATCATATCACTTCTAGATCACTTGGAAATCAGATAAAACACCTTCTCCCTCTCTATTGCTTAGGGTTTCATATCATTGTATTCTTATTGCTTGTGTCTTATTATATTCTATCACTTGTCTATCATTAGTTACAATAGTTAAACTGAAATTAAGGTTTAATTTCATGTAAATTAAATCATTTGGTGAACCCACCATGGATTTCCTTTCCTTAAACCCAAACCCTAATTACATCAAAGTTCATATTCCTATCTATTGTTTATCAGACCTCTGATCTACATAGGTCTTCCTAGGATTTTATCCTTGGTATTATCTTTCTAGGGTTCTTAATTCGCACATTACCTTTCTTTCATGACCTCTAAAATTCCTCAAGTCCACATGTATCAATTAATTCAAATGTACCCACCTTGTAAATAAGTTATTTAAAACTACCTTGACACTATGTACCTCCCTTACAATACACCACCTTCACAAGTAAGTGCAATTTTTTATAGTCTTTCTAACTCCCCTATCATTCATGATACCACAACCAATCAATCCATCTTCAATTCAATTCAAGCTTTACACCGTTTATTTCAAGATAAATCTCAAGCTATGGAAACCACAATCTCATCCCTCATAGTTGAAATCTAACATCTCAAGGCCGCTTCTCATACCCAAGCTAGTCCATCTTCTACACCTAATCTTGATCCCATGTCTAAAACATGTGCTCATACAAGTAAGGTCTGCATCTCCCCACAACAAGCACCTCTCAAGTTTGATAGAAATGTTAAGAAACATGATATTCTCTCTAAGATCCTCAATCATTAGTTAATCACCTTTTCGCATACTCATTACTACCCTCATTATAATCTTACGAAATACAAAATTCACCCATTTTTCAAATATCATAGAATCAATGGATGTCGTGACAATGATTTTTTATGCTTTAGAACGAATAATTGGGAAACTTGTGCATCAAGGATTTATTTCATTTTCTACACAATTGTATACATGTTAAACAAGATAAGCTAATTACTAGAAGCTAACACCATGTAGATTCAATAACTAAGCTAGTTCAACATAAACATCAAGATAAATCCATTAAAAGGGAAAGCTTAAACAAATACATCTAATATTAAAAAAAAAGAAATACAAGCCAATCCTTTGATGTTTTTGATGGGATTTGGATTGTAGATACTTCCTTTAGCAAGCCATACATAGCCACATGTGATCAAAGGATTTATCCAACGAAGAGGAAGATATCTCACCAATATGGCTTAATTGTTATTTTTTATTCTTCTCTTACTACTCTTATCCAAGTATAAATGGAAAAGGGTTGCTAGATCAATAAGCTTTCCAATTGAGAAATGCTCTTAACATATGCAATTTTCCTACAAGGACATGGTGTCAAGGTGTAAACTTGGAAGGGAGGGGGCAAGGTTCTTTATCTAGTTTTCCAAATTGGAGAAAATATCGTTCTCATGAATGTGGGATTATAGAAATTTTTAGATTAGAAAGTGATAATCATGCTTAGAAATGGTTAAGTATGATTAGGTAAGGTTAATTATAATATCTAACTTAAGTGAGTTGGGTGTGATTTAAATTAATCAACTAGAATGATTTATAGACTAAGTTAGGCTTGTAAAAGCCAATTGGAGAGAATTTGATGGATTCTGAAGGATCGGAGAAGTGGAATGACCCAATAAGAGGGTAAATTCTTTTTTAGAGGATTAATTAATCAATATTGGTCAATTAATTAATTAGATTGGATAAGGATTATAACTAACAAAATAGTGTTAATTTATATCTAGAATGAAGGGGGGGACTAGTTAATTAACGAAGTGTCGTTAATTAATCAAGATGAAGAGGAGTGATAGCTAATTAGTAAGAAAGAAACTAATTATAACAAAATTATAGAAAATAGGATATGTAACATTCCCATTTTAAGACTTTAGAAACAAGCGGAAAAAAATTATATATAATCTTCTTTTTTCTAAATAATCATAATTTAGAACACACATTCCATGCCAATCAATCTCATAACATATAACCATATGCAGTTCTAAATGACTCGGTGAACTACCGATCTCTCATGTTAACTCAATGTATTATATACTAGGTATACTTGGTTCTCTTACCCTATTCTGGGTATTGAGTGTTCTGTTTAAGAGGCCTATCTGAATATTTGTTACCAATATTCATCCAATATCTAGCTTCTTAAACTAGGTGACATAGGATAACGCAACCAACACCTTGCGATACTTTGGCCAAATATTTTCACATATTGTTCATGTTTACTATTCCTATATGGCATACTTGTCAAACGGAATACATCCTTCACCCCACTCATCTGCTATCTAGAATGGTCTTCACTAACTCCTATCAGTCCACTTGTTCAAGGTTTAACCCTAACCCAGGTTAGCAACATAGTTTGGTATAGGGAACCACTCGCGGTGACAAAGGGTACATAAACATATTCAATCGACCTAAGTCAATTGCATGTGTCTATTTATCCTAAGTCATCGTGAGCTACCCCCTATACTAAATCATGTTCCTAACCTGACCTAGAGTATAACTAAGATCAATTCCAAGTTTATGTTGATTTAGATGATCCAATTCTGAAGGGTGTTGCAATATGTCAACTGCAACACTGTATCCTCGTGAAGTCCCAAGTCTTCACAAAGGTATAGTTATACAGTTGGCATGTGCTAACATCTAATAGAATTACCCATCTTGATGTAAATACCCAAGAAATAAGTTAATTACTCAATTATTTTTCTTAATTAAGATTTAATTACAGCAACCTTGTTGAACCCCAATTTCTTTAGCCCTTGAGGTTGACATCTGCGGTTGAGTTTTTAATGTTTTGCTAAAACATCATCATTGCTTTTTAATCATCAACTTCTTACTTTAGGTTCCAATTAATTAAAATAGAAGTAGTAAACAACAATAAGATTCACTTATTATACCCAACCATTCTTAGCTTGTTTAAGTTCCAAAACAGGTTCCATTATAATAGACTTCATTTAGATGAAGTCTAATTAATAAATGCACATATTTACCTTTCATTTTATTCACACCTATGAAGGTATTGGTCAAGAGAAATTTCACCTTCATCTTTCTTGTTATGAATTAGGGTCCATTCTACCCTTTTACATTATACAAAACATCATAATTAATTTGCACTTTCATTAACATCTTTTAATAAACCACAATGACTTAGTTAAAATAAAATCTATGAATTCCAACATAATAAGTTGCATTTCAATAAAGGGATAGTGTATCTAATTCCCTTCCATCTAATTTATTTAATTCAAACTGAAAAGGATTCCAAACAGATAAGAATATGAGAAAATAAAGATAAGATTACAAATTCCCTTCACAGAATGCACAAGGAGAATGAAACATCAAGTACAAGTAACCCTAAATATTTTTCCATTCATCTAAGTGAAATACACATTTTAAAAGTACATTCATTTCAGACATCTTTCATGTTAAACAGCATTAATAAGCCTGATTAAGAAACACAGCTTTTCCTCTTACAAATACATTTCAATATTAAATCATAATTCCTCATAAAAGATCCAGTCTTTAGGTAAACAAAGTAACATCATAAAATATATTTTCTTCCTTTATCACTTACAAATATCATCTGCAAAAATTTCTAGCATGGGTCAGTTCATTGAACTAAGCATGATAAGCACTAATCATTCAAATGATGTGCTTTCAACTAACTATTTCATAAAAATAACTCTACTTTTATGAAACAGTAAAGCAATACAAATAGATACATCATAAATAAATAACAATCATAAAAGAAAGAACAAAGTGATCAACCACATTAACATTTAGTAAAGATCATAATATAATCATCACTCTTCAGCCATTGATTTCATAAGAAATTATATCAGATAATTAATATTTCATCCTAATTACTTATCTTATCCTTACTATAGATATTTATAGTTTATTTCTTGCTTCATTCAACCTAATTCTTAAGAAATCCACCTACTCTATTATTTCCCAAAAATAGAGTTATTCTAAAAAGCAACTATCCATCATACTCAGCATTAACATGTTCCATCATAAAACACCTATAGCAAAGCTAATTTAAACTTCAAGAAAGATTTTAGGATGAGCCATCAACATCTTAAAGTAAGAGATTCATATTTAAGGCACTACACCCTAATCCAAAGCCCAAGATAAATCCTAAGTTTTAGGTTAAGCCTTACCGGGTTAGAAATAGGGTATGTATTATTCATTTATTTGCACCAAACATTGGTCACACATTACCAAAAATAGATTCCAATCAACACAAGTCAAGGAGAAGAAGTAAATGATTATCTCCCAACTACTCACTCTGCAATCCCATTAAATAATACAATTGAACATGTCAGATCCTTAAACAAGAGTAATACATGTGAGAAAAAATATGAACAGAGAGATAGAAACAACTTAGAACTTCCCTCAGAGTTTGAAGATAATAGCATTGCATTCCACAACTCAGAGAAGAGAGAGAGCAGCATATAATTCCCTTCAAATTTCAAAGAAAACAGTGATGAATTCCTTAACTCATAAAAGAGAGGAAAGGATGTCAACAACAAGGAAGAGATATAGTCTCATCATTCCATCCTTCAAAAGAAGAAACATAGTTGAAATTCAAAGAGAACTGAAATAGATCCCTACCGATCACCATCCTATTTCAACAATCATTACAACATAAATAGCATAATCGAAATTGAATCAATGTATATAGATATACGATAGAAGCTAGTAAGTAAGGAACCAAAAATAAATTTTCCCATAAAACAATGAGAATATAGTCTTGGTAATACAAAGGCTATCACTGGAATTGATTACACAAATACATTTTGATAATACAAGTTTCCAAAGCAACAAGAACAATAATTGAATATTAAATTCATTCTAGTGTTAATAGCATCCACTGAGAATTTTTCTTATTTTCCAATTAGAGAGTGAAAGAGAACAATGATGGAGTAAAACACCCCATTGAGATTCATATTTATTTTCAAAATACAATACATAAAAATAAAGATATTGAATGCAAGTTTGACTATCCCAACTTACCTACAAGTTATCCCAAACTCCCTTCTTCACAGAAATCAAGGAACAACACACGAGTTTAGAAAGAAAGTTCTAGACTCTAAACCCATCTCAAGGAGAAACAACAAAAGTGATAAGACTCCAACCAGATGCTCGAAGTCGAGTCCAAAAGAGAAGAGAAAACTATAACATCCCTTCCTAATTCCCTAAGGTAGACAAGATTGATCTAATCAATAGTTCGAATTAGATATCCCAACTCTTCAATATCATAAAAATGCCAATTATAGTGCAAGAAAATAGTAAATCCAACCAAATGAACCGATAAGGGTAACTCCTAAAGCACGAAACCTTACCTCTACAAGGACTCAGAAAACAATCGGTAAGTCTTTCCACAATGGTGATAGCAAAAATTAACAACTTTACTTCCAGTCAAATTTATATCAAGGGAGTTCGTTCAGACCTCAAGAATAGTTGGGTCTTTAACAATTCTTTTCAAACATAAAGTGAGAAAATGAAAAAGACATTATATAAATGCAAGCAGGAGCTAAACATGCATGTTTGGAATATCAACCAAAGGAGATCAAACTAAAGCGTAGCCTTTCTCCACATTGACTTCCATTAACTAATTCAGATCAGACCAACATGATTTCACTCCATCAAATCATATCAAGCTCAGAAAAATTAAGACTTGGTTAATGTTATTTCCAACAAGATTGAATCCATAAAACTAAGATTCCTAATAACCATATCAGCAAGGATCAAATAGGAGTAACAAGAATTGAAAACAACTTTGAATAACTATAAAAGATGTCACTCATCTTACATTCTTCCAACAAAGGAAAACAAGTATAACTCGAATATTTTTATCAAGCAGTGCATTCCTCTAACCATTTTGCACAGTCCACAGAAGCATATCTTATTCGACAACATTCAATTTACATAATGGTTAAAGCCAAATTTTTTCATTCTTCCAACAAAGGAACAAACCCAAATCATATCTCATCAAGCAGTAACCAGGAAGGTATAAACAGTGACAAAAAATAAAAGCATAAATCAAAATACACATATTATATAAAAACCCATTTGTTTCCAAGAGCAAAGTTCTTTTAATGAAGACGCTTAGTAAAAATCAGAACAACTTAATGGGTAGAGCCTATCATGCCTAATATAGCTGTAGACACCTATAATTACGCCCAAGCAATTTAAATACTTAAATTGTGCTAATTATCCCCTTTCTCGCAAATCAACGACATATCGTCAAAGGCACTCATTTTCCCTCATATCATCATTAATTAATTTCACTAAGCTAATTAATTAAGTTGCCTATCCAACAAATACCCTAATTAACGACCTTCCGTTAATAAATCACCCCTTCTACCTAGACTAATTAATTATTATTAATTAATTAGCTTTCCCTTCCATTTAACCAATAAATCAATATTTAATTGATTTAATCCCCTTCTAATAGCCTAAATCACACTAATATTCCTCTAATTGGCTTCTATAAGCTTACACCTACCTATTAATTGATCACCTTTGATTAATTAAAATACCCCCAACTCCCATGACTTGTTAAACATGTATTAAACCCTTCTAAAGTAAGGTTACCTTTAATAAAGCAACCTTATCCATTCCTAATCATGTTTTACCTTTATCCCACATTCATGAGAATGTGTTGAATCCTTCATCCTTTGGGCTATATAAAGAGCCCTCCACCTACCTTTTTACTTACACCTAAACTTTCTAAAAGAGTAAATGCAAAGCATATAGCAAAGAGACTAAGAGCTTGGACCTTTCCCTTTTGAGAGTTCATCATCTTGAAGAGTTAAGCCTCTTTCTTAAAGTGCTTGGGTCATATAGGAGGTGTCAAAAGGGTCTTGTAGCCCAACTTTGATTAGCCCCCATTCCTAGGTTCTTGGAGTATTAAGGACAACTATTTTGATAGCCATGGAGCTTACTTAGGTCCATTCATTTATTTGTTGTTAGAGAATAGAGGAGTTTAGATATTTAGCATTGTTAGTTTCAAAGTTTGTATTGATGAATGCTAGCATCTAACCCTTGTTTAATTCTTATCATGATGGTGTTTATGCTTTGTTTTAGCTAAATTGTAGAACTATTTTAGGTGGTAGTTCTTGCTTCATTTGATTTAGCATTAAGCAAAGTATACATGCACACATTTGGCACACCCGGTGGGACCAACAACGTCACGTGCCACTAGATTTATTCGAGAATGACGAGGCTATTGTAGAGTTCATGGGCATAAGGGATACAATTCCCATTGGAGATTACAAGAAGGGTTTCTTTATCGACTTAGACACCTGCACCTACTTCAGCGAGGAGGCTGAACTTCGTGGTCAGCAAAATTTAAAGAAAAGCGAGGGCAAGAGTTCTAAAGAAAAGCCTCCGCAAAAATCAAAGTCCAAGTCGCACAGTGAAAACCTCTTTGAGGCATTGGCTGACAAACAAATAATAAAATCAAAGGACAAACAAAGTGACCACGCCAAGGATGAAAATCTCGTAGAGACATCCTTGGATGAAGATCTCAACCTACCTCCCGATCCCACGCGTATGGAGGATTTATCAAAATTGTTAGTTGAAGAAACCATTGATGTCAATATTGGTACTGAAGAAGATCTCAAGATAATAAAATTGGGAGCATCACTCTCAGCCAGAGAACAAAAGACGTTCACTATGCTACTGCGAGAGTTTATTGATGTGTTCGCATGGTCTTACAAAGACATGCCCGGCTTAGATCCAACTTTGGTCGTGCATAACTTGGTTGTGCACACAGATGATAAGCCTATCAAACAGAAGCTTTGAAAGATGCACCCAAGAGTGGCCTTGTTAGTTAAAGAAGAATTGGAAAGGTTGCTTGCAGCAGGATTCATCAGGCCAATTGCTTATTCTGAATGGATATCGAACATTGTTCCTATCCAGAAGAAACCTATTGGTATCTGAATTTGCACAAATTTTAGGGACATCAATAAAGCTTGCCCTAAAGATGAATTTCCGTTGCCCAACATTGACATGATTGTTGACTCAACCGTAGGGTATGAAATGCTATCACTTATGGATGGCTTTTCAGGTTATAATCAAATTAAGATCGCTGAGGAAGACCAACACAAAACAGCTTTCACAACTCCTTGGGGCACCTTCTATTATCAGGTGATGTCATTCGGCCTTAAGAATGCGGGAGCAACTTATCAGCGAGCCATGATAGTAATATTTCACGATATGATTCATGACATCATGGAAGACTATGTAGACGACATCCTGGGAAAGTCCAAAACAAGAGAGGAACATCCTATCATTTTGCGGCGTATATTTGAACGCCTACATGAATACAAAGTCAGGCTAAATCCAAAGAAGTGTGTCTTTGGTGTGCTATCTGGGAAAGTTCCTGACACATGCAAACTCAACAAAACATGTTAAAAAAAACAAGTTAGATCAACATGTGTAAAAGAGGGTTAGTAACCAAAAATAAAACTTAACTACAAAAACTTGAAATTAAGTGCAAAGGACAATGGAGTAAGTCCCACCGGGCGTGCCAAATGTGTGCATGTATACTTTTCTTAATGCTAAATCAAATGAAGCAAGAACTACCACCTAAAATAGTTCTACAATTTAGCTAAAACAAAGCATAAACACCATCATGATAAGAATTAAACAAGGGTTAGATGCTAGCATTCATCAATACAAACTTTGAAACTAACAATGCTAAATATCTAAACTCCTCTATTCTCTAACAACAAATAAATGAATGGACCTAAGTAACCTCCATGGCTATCAAAATAGTTGTCCTTAATGCTCCAAGAACCTAGGAATGGGGGCTAATCAAAGTTGGGCTACAAGACCCTTTTGACACCTCCCATATGACCCAAGCACTTTAAGAAAGAGGCTTAACTCTTCAAGATGATGAACTCTCAAAAGGGCAAGGTGCAAGCTCTTAGTCTCTTTGCTATATGCTTTGCATTTTCTCTTTTAGAAAGTTTAGGTGTAAGTAAAAAGGTAGGTGGAGGGCTCTTTATATAGCCCAAAGGATAAAGGATTCAACACATTCTCATGAATGTGGGATAAAGGTAAAACATGATTAGGAATGGATAAGGTTGCTTTATTAAAGGTAACCTTACTTTAGAAGGGTTTAATACATGTTTAACAAGTCATGGGAGTTGGGGGTATTTTAATTAATCAAAGGTGATCAATTAATAGGTAGGTGTAAGCTTATAGAAGCCAATTAGAGGAATATTAGTGTGATTTAGGCTATTAGAAGGGGATTAAATCAATTAAATATTGATTTATTGGTTAAATGGAAGGGAAAGCTAATTAATTAATAATAATTAATTAGTCTAGGTAGAAGGGGTGATTTATTAACGGAAGGTCGTTAATTAGGGTATTTGTTGGATAGGCAACTTAATTAATTAGCTTAGTGTAATTAATTAATGATGATATGAGGGAAAATGAGTGCCTTTGACGATATGTCGTTGATTTGCGAGAAAGGGGATAATTAGCACAATTTAAGTATTTAAATTGCTTGGGCGTAATTATAGGTGTCTACATTTGCCCCTCTTTGGGGTGGCATAAGTGATGCCACTTCAAAGATAGTAGACAAAAGAAATTTTGAAGAGATGGAAGAAAAATTAGTAGGAGGGAGAGATGCCCCCTCGAGTGTCGATGGGGTGATAGAAGAACTCGATCGACGATCGAAAAAGGTGAGAAGTAGGCAGAAGAATGGGGACGAGGCAGGATGCCCCAAGGAGAGGGAGAATTAGGGGTGAAAGGGAAGTGGTGTAGAAGAAATATGGATGAGGGGAGAGAAGAGCTTAACCTCTAGCCACTTATGTGTTTGGAACAAATTTGATGTCATCATATTGCCATAGGAACTACATCATCGGTCCTTATGAAAAATATAAGCATACGATAAAGGTAGAATGACATGAAAAGCCATACTACGAACAATTGTCCATTGCTAAAAGTACCAACTCCACGCAACATACAATAATGCAATGCAATACGAGAAGGAAACAAGCTCATATAACAGGGAAAACAAGTACGAACACACATATCTAACCCAACAACGGTCAAGACAGTTGTACAAATGTTTTGTTATCAGTGCTGAAGATATCCACAAGTTCGTGATTGATGACAAGGGTTAAAAATGATGCCCCAAGCAAGGATACATGCAAGGGGAAATGAAAATGGACACGGGGTCCATGAAAAGCATTTGTGCGCAACGAAACAGCACCAGGCAACCAAAAGTGCCCCAGAGTACAGACGAAGCAAGCAGCTAGCTTTTGTGAATGGTTGTGAATCCAGTGATCCGTGAGTCGTATTAATCAGGGAAGATGTGAGACAAACCAACAGGATATGGAGAAAATACCATGCGCAAGACACAAGTTTCAGCCGTAAGAAGCAAGTTACCATTTTGTAGGGTGTTTTACTTTTCAGGAATTTTTTGAAAAATTTTGCCTTGTTTTTGGATTTTTTTGATATAGTAAATGTTTGTATTGTTTTTGTTGTTTTCTCGAAACAATGTTGTATTGTTTTTGTGTTTTTATCGAAACAATGTTCTATTGTTTTTGTGTTGTCTGAAACAATTTTCTATTGTTTTTGTGTTTGGTGAAACAATTTTCTATTGTTTTTATGTTGTCTCAAAACAATGTTCTATTGTTTTTGTGTTTTGTGAAACAATTTTCTATTGTTTTTGTGTTTTCTCAAAATAATGTTCTATTGTTTTTTGTGTTTTGTGAAACAATTTTCTATCGTTTTTGTGTTTTTAAAAGTTTTCCAAAGCTATGTGCAGGTAACCAAGAAAGCATGGATGCCCCCAGCGTTAGGTGGAGAATATACAAGGGCAGAAGCCACGCGCTTATGAACAAGAAGGTGAATTCGTTGAGTTGCCCCTAGCGTAAGATGGGAAATAACGAAAGACCACGTCCCTTACAGACGAATAGAAGAAGGCAAAGCCGGATCAAGGCTGGACTAGATGGTGTGCACAAGGAAACTCGAAGGTAGAACCAGGTCCAGGACAAAGACAACTACCCTTCTAATACAGAATGCTTGTGAACAACAAATCCTCCCAAGGTGCCGGAAACCGGTTTTCACCCAAGGACTTGTCCAAAGTGCCACAATTGCGTGGTTTTCACTAGTGGACGACCTGTTTTCTCTTCTTTTTTTTTGATGTTTTTGATTTGTTTGTGATTTTTATGACTTTCTTGTGCCATGTTTAGGCATAAAACCTCTTAAGATGCATGGAATTCATGGGCTCCCGGAGCTCATCACCATTGGGGTGAGCCAACTTGTATGCCCCTGTGCCATACTTGGCAATTATGACATAGGGTCCTAACCAGTGTGGTTCGAACTTCCCTTTCTTTTCTCGCTCTGCTCTGGTGTTGAACTGGTTCTCCTTCATAACTAAATCACCCACCTCAAACTGGCGAGGGATGATTCTCTTGTTGTAGTTGCAGGATATTCTGTGTTGATATACTTTCAAGTGATTAAGAGCGCGAATGCACCTCTCATCCAGGAGCTCTAACTCAGCCAATCTTGCCACTCGGTAATCTTCATCCTTATCCAAATAGTCCTGAAGAGAAATTCGCAGGGATGGGAGTTCAATCTCTAAAGGGATGATAGATGCTGTCCCGAACACGAGGGAATATGGCGTCACACCTGTAGGAGTGCAAATTGATGTTCGGTAGGCCTAAAGGGCTGGATGGATTTGTAGGTGCCAATTTTGACCAATTTTGCTAACCATCTTCTCCATTATCCTTACCAAAGTCTTGTTTGTTACCTCAGCTTGTCCATTACCCTGAGGGTAATATGGCGTGGACCATTTCAATCTGATTTGGAACCGTTGGCAAAGACCTTTCACAATTTTGTTCTTAAATGACTTCCCATTATCTGTGACAATGGCTGCAAGGATACCATATCAGCAAATAATGTGATTCATGATGAATTTAGAAATCTGTGCTCCTGTGACATAGGTTAAAGGGACAGCCTCCACCCATTTTGTGAAGTATTCTGTAGCTGTGATGATATGTGTATGACCATTAGATGAGGTAGGAGTAAGCTTCCCTATTAGATCAAGTCCCAACTTGGAGAATGGCCACGGGGTAGTGATTGGTTGCAATGGTTGCGATGGAGCATGGATGAAATTTCCATACTTTTGGCATAGCACACATTTTCTAACATAATTACAACAATCAGTTTCCATGGTGGGCCAATAGTAACCTACTCTTAACAGTTTATTAGCCAAGACCATTCTGTTTGTATGTGCTCTGCATACTCCTTCGTGTACTTCTTTAATTGCCTAGATTGACTCCGGCACATCCAGACAATGTAATAGATTCCCATCGTAGCCACGACGATAAAGTGTACCTCCTAATAAGGTGTAACGGGCTATCTGGTGAATTAGGCTCTGCTTTTCAGAGTGGGAGATTTCAGGAGGGAATGTACTGTCCTTAAGATAGGTGAAAATGGGTTCATACCATGGTGAATGGGGACCAACAACCTCACAAGCCAAGCAAGATTCTGGCATGTCATACACGGGCTGGCGTAGATTTTCTACGAAGAATGGCATATCATTGTTCCCTAGAGGAATACGAAGCATAGATCCCACCGTTGCCATAGCATCTTCCGATCTATTCTGCGCTCTTGGGATTTTCTCAAAGGTAATGCACACAAAATACTCCTTCAGAGTTTCCACCAACTTCTTATAAGGTATGAGCTTGTCATCCTTAACTTTATACTCATCATTAACCTATTTGATGATTAGCTGTGAATCACCTACAACCTTCACATGTTGAATATTCCACTTAATGGCCAACTTCATCCCTGCAATGAGTGCTTCATATTCCGCAATGTTGTTCATGCAAGGGAAGGCCAGGCAGAAAGCCTGTGGTATAGGATCACCTGAAGGAGTAATAAGGACCACTCCTGCACCTGAACCATGAAACATAAAAGATCCATCAAAATGTATCTGCCATATGACAGATTCTTCAATGTAGAGCAAAGATGCATCTGGAAGATCTAGACTCAAAGGTTCTGTGCTTTGCAAAGGTGCTTCCGCTAGCTGGTCAGCAAGTACTTGTCCTTTAATTGATTTTTGATGGACAAATTCTATATCAAATTCACTGAGTAGAATGATCCAATTAGCCATTCTACCTATGAGGGCGGGTTTGGACAACAAATACTTGAGTGGGTCGACCTTGGATATGAGCTTGGTCTTAGTATTTAGCAGGTAATGGCGAAGTTTCTGAAAGGCAAAAACAATAACCAAGCAATCCTTCTCAATCTGAGGATAATTACGTTCATAGGTGATGAGGGTGTGACTCAGATAGTACACTACTTTATCTTTATGGTTAAGGTCATATTGGGCGAGCAGTGCACCAATAGCATATTGCGTAGTGGAAATATAGAGCAAAAGTGGTTCTCCCGGAGTGGGAGGCATGAGGACAGGTGGATTAGCAAGGTACTGTTTAAGCAAAGCAAAGGCTTGTTATTGCTCAGGTCTCCAGATGAAAGTGATGTCCTTCTTAAGCAAATGAGTGAATGAGTGAAATTTATTTGCAAGCTGGGAGATAAAGCGGCGAATGGCTTGAATTTTCCCTTGCAAGCTACGCAATTGCTTGATATTCTCAGGTGAAGGAATTTCTGTGATGGTAGACACTTTAGTAGGGTCTACCTCAATACCTCATCTTGACACGATGAAGCCTAATAGTTTCCCAGATAGCACACCAAAGACACACTTCTTTGGATTTAGCCTGACTTTGTATTCACGTAGGCGTTCAAAGATACACCACAAAATGATAGGATGTTCCTCTCTTATTTTGGACTTTCCCAGAATGTCGTCTACATAGTCTTCCATGATGTCATGAATCATATCATGAAATATTACTGTCATGGCCCGCTGATAAGTTGCTCCCGCATTCTTATGGCCGAATGGCATCACCTAATAACAGAAGGTGCCCCAAGGAGTTGTGAAAGCTGTTTTGTGTTGGTCTTCCTCAGCGATCTTAATTTGATTAGAACCTGAAAAGCCATCCATAAGTGATAGCATTTCATACCCTGCGGTTGAGTCAACAATCATGTCAATGTTGGGCAACGGAAAGTCATCTTTAGGGAAAGCTTTATTGATGTCCCTAAAATCTGTGCAAATTCGGATACCAACAGGTTTCTTCTGGACAGGAACAATGTTCGATATCCATTCAAAATAATCAATTGGCCTAATGAATCCTGCTGCAAGTAACCTTTCCAACTCTTCTTTAACTAACAAGGCCACTCTTGGGTGCATCTTTCGAAGCTTCTGTTTGATAGGCTTAGCGTCTGTGTGCACAACCAAGTTATGCACGACCAAAGTTGGATCTAAGCCGGGCATGTCTTTGTAAGACCATGCGAACACATCAATAAACTCTCGTAGTAGCATAGTGAACGTCTTTTGTTCTCTGGCTGAGAGTGATGCTCCTAATTTTACTATCTTGGGATCTTCTTCAGTACCAATATTGACATCAATGGTTTCTTCAACTAACAATTTTGATAAATCCTCCATACGCGTGGGATCGAGAGGTAGGTTGAGATCTTCATCCAAGGATGTCTCTACGAGATTTTCATCCTTGGCGTGGTCACTTTGTTTGTCCTTTGATTTTCTTATTTGTTTGTCAGCCAATGCCTCAAAGAGGTTTTCACTGTGTGACTTGGACTTTGATTTTTGCTGAGGCTTTTCTTTAGAACTCTTTCCCTCGCTTTTCTTTAAATTTTGCTGACCACGAAGTTCAGCCTCCTCGCCGAAGTAGGCGCAGGTGTCTAAGTCGATAAAGAAACCCTTCTTGTGATCTCCAATGGGAATTGTATCCCTTATGCCCATGAACTCTGCAATAGCCTCGTCATTCTTGAATAAATCTAGTGGCACGTGATGTTGTTGGTCCCATTCAACAAGGGAGGGGTATACAAGGTCAAGGGTTAGTTCATTGGGGGTGATGGTTAGGACAGCATTATTCATGAAAAGGTTCATGGAGGCCAGATCCTCATATTGGCTACAACAGGAATCCGTATCGCTGTCTAGATAATCGGAGCTATCCTCATGCTCAGAACAAGTCGCATCTTGATCGTTGGGGTGTGCTTCATAAGGGTGAATCCCAATGCCATATCTTTCTGTTTTGAAATGTGGAAGAGGGACTGGTTCTCTTTGTCCTTGTTCATTCCTCCCACATCCTAGGCCTTTGTAGCCCATGGAGTACATCATTCTGCTAGATTTTTCATATTCTGGGGTTTGATAACAAGATGGTTGAGTGTCCTCAGGGACCCAAGTAGTAGGTGGATCAAGTAATTTTTCCTCAGCTAACAAGCCTCCAGGTAGGAATGACCCAATAGTATGTTCCTCTCTAGGTCTCCTGAAGCGGTAGTTGGGTCGACCTCTAGTCTTGGGCGACAAGGAGAGGTTAGAAACCAAGAGCGTTTGTTGTACATTATACTCCCCACAGCCATATTCTAGAATTTTCATCTCCCATGAATTAAATGGAGATGTTGAAGTAGATGCCCCATGAGTGCAAGAACTAAGAGAATTTGAATCTACTCGAGATTCCATGGCCTCAGAATGAAGAGGGACAGCTTTATCTGTGGAGGGACATGCATATGTACCCTTTCGTGCAAAGCTATTAAGAGCTCTACAATGAGCAAAGGGCTCTGAGTCTCCTGGTATTGTTACTGTATGTCCCTCATGCTTTAGCTTGATGCATTGATGAAATGTTGATGGCACTGCTTGCATGGCATGGATCCATGGTCGGCCTAGAAGCATATTATATGGAAGTTCCAAGTCTAAGACATGAAACTTTGTCTGATGGCAAGTGGGGCCCACCTCCATTGGCAGCGTAATGGTGCCTGCTGACTCTCTTTCCGCATTGTCGTATGCGGTGATAGTGATGATATGGGACTCAAGATCTGCCTCTGTATGTCCCAATTGTTTGACCAACTTAAGTGTGCAGATATTCAATCCTGATCCATTGTCCACAAGCACCCGTTTGATTTTCCTGCGGGTGACAACTACCTCAATGTATAAGGGAAGATTATGTGTAGGATTCTCAGTAGGGAACTCCCTATGGTTGAAAGTGAGATGATCACTTGGTGCAATGTTTGTCACTATGGCTTGAAGGTGCACAGGATCGACTTCTAAAGGCACTCCTAACCCTTGAAGAGTTTGATACAGAATGTCCTTATGCAAATTGGATATCTTGAGAAGATCTAAGATCAAAATCTTAGCAGATGTCTTCTCAATTTGTTCTAAAAGGTTATATTTACCAGTTTGTGGGGTCAACAGAAAGGGTTCCAGAATCATGAGGCAGGCACGCCTTGTTACTGTAGTGCATTCCTTTCCCTTGATCTGGATGGTATTGACGAGGTCAGCAGGGGAGAAAATACATTTGATAAGTGAATCATAATGATTGTTATCTCTTTTAGTATACAAGTAATTCGTAGCTTTATAGGTTTGGGATGACTCTCCCCGATCCAGCTTTATCTTTTCTGACTTATCATGCTTAGGGAATGGTTCCTTATAAATCCCCATTTTCTCATTAGGTGTTTGCGTTTTTCCAGTGTTATCCACCTCTATCTCCCCATTGTCAATGAGGTCCTAACTATAGTGGTGAAGCCATAGACATTTTTCTGTCTTATGACCTTTAACGTGATGCATTTTGCAATATTCATGCTCCTTATACCATGAAGGTTTCAGAGCATTGTCGTCAAATGGTTGCGTTGTAGGATAAGTCATCATGTGGGCCACATCCAACTATTTTAGTATGACTAGAGAACAATTCATTGAGAGGAGGTGAATGTTCTGTCGCTTTGGTGGTGGTTGAATTGGGCCCTTGGTCAGTTTAAAAGGTTGACCAATTTAGACCGTTTGAACATGTTTGGAATCAGTGATTCCGTCTCCACCACATTTTTGTTTTTGTTAAAGATCTTCAGATTTTCCGTGGGTTTGACGCTTTGGTTGTCTTTAGATTAGGTTTTTCGGGTGCCTTTGGCAATGAGAGCCTTTTCTATCTGAATCCATTTCTCTATAACCTCGTCAAAAGTACAGACACAATGCATTTAGAGATGGAAGGCTATATCTGGGTTGAGATTGGGAACGAAAATACTGACCAGCTGATTTTTAGGGAAAGCACAAGGGAAGCAACTAGCTATCCCCCTCCACCGTTGGAGGAAGCTGGCGAAGGTCTCATTTGGGTGTTTCTTGGCTCCACACAAGTCTACCATGGTGATGTCACTCTCTATGTTCTATGAGAAGTGATGCACGAATCTTTCTACCAATTTTGGCCAGGTGAAAAGTGATCCTTGTGGTAAGCGCGTAAACCAATCCAATGCTTGACCTCCAAGACTCTTGGGAAAAAGTATGATGAGGTAATTATCACTATAAGACACCTCTTGACATGCCATGTAGAAATCTTTAACATGATCCCTTGGGTCTCCCTTTCCTTTGTATTTGTTGAACTTTGGCATATCAAATTTCTTTGGAAAGGGTTGAAGGGTCATTGTCTTGTCAAAAGGATAGGGGCATAATTCTTCCTATTGATATTTCCTGATTCTCCCTATATTGCTCTCTTATAAGCTCGGAAGTGTCACTTTCATAGATTGCACTTCCTGTGTGAGCAATTTTTATTTAGTGGGAGAAGAGGGGATATAAACGTGATGATATCCTATGTCTTCCTCTCCTTGTTTTTCCCGATGGAGTTCGTTGATCTTAACCTTAGGCCTCAAATTTTGAATGTTATTTTTTTGTGTCTTTCTGTACATGGGAAGAAAACAAAGCTAGTTTCCAGCTTAGGTTACTGATTTTTTGTTGGATTATGGCTTGGTTTATAGCCTCTTCTTCTAAAGGTTCCTCCTCTTCATACTATGGAGGTTCTTCCCCTGTCTCATGTTCTATCTTGTTTCTTCGTGGCACTTTGATGAGGGGTATTCTATGCCCTACCACTTTATCATTTTCTACGTAAGAAGTGGAAGCATGCCTGCTTGTTAAAATATCTTCCATATTGATAATGGGGTGTTCTTCCTCAGTAGTGTCATTTATAGGTAATATTGGTTCATTCTCAGTGGGCAATTTGGCCCCTAATTCCATGACCCATGCCAAGACTCTATCTTTGTTTCTAAGGAGAAACTCATCTAGTAGAGTGGGGTCAAAATCAAAGTCTGCGTGTGGTGATTCTAATTCATTTCCACTATGATCGACCATCTCTTTAGTTTCCTTTTCTATAGAAAACAATGGTCCTTGGTCATGTCCAATGAAGTGGTTTGACCCTTGTCTGTTAGAGGTTTCCCAAGCTTATGCTTGTTGTTCCTCATATGTCTGTTTCTTTAACCCTAGATGTGTTTTAGGAGCCATGCTTTCATGATAGTTTCACTAGGGTAAGTTGTAAATGTGTGTCAAAACTTCAATGATCACCCCCAAGTGAAATGTAAGATGTACTTGTTAAGAGTATGAATAAGTCAACAATGTGAGAATACCAATGTGATAGAGTGATAAATCACCCGTGATACAAGAATTTGGTATTGAAACCTGATTAAATGAAGTACCTCCTAGACTACGTTTCAAAAAGTAGTTTGCGTTACAAGATGATCAACAAGATGTTTTCACTTATGCCAAGTTCAAGGAAATGAACAAAATGTAAGTAAATGTGTGTAAAACTTAATGATCACCCCCAAGTGAAATGTAAGATGTACTTGTTAAGAGTATGAATAAGTCAACAATGTGAGAATACCAATGTGATAGAGTAATAAATCACCCGTGATACAAGCATTTGGTATTGAAACCTGCTTAAATGAAGTACCTCCTAGACTACGTTTCAAAAAGTAGTTTGCATGGAAAGATGATCAACAAAATGTTTTCACTTATGCCAAGTTCAAGGAAATGAACAAAATGTAAGTAAATACAAGAAGTCAATGTGATCTCCCAATCAAGATATACGATGAGTGAGCTAAAACTCGATTAAGACCTATATCTCAAAAAATGCCAATTACAATTCACAAATGACACAATAATATCACCAAGATATGTTAACCCACTTTACGAGAAAGTGAAGTATTGATATCGAGGTGTTATTGATATAACACACACAAATGGTAACACCAGGCACTCTTTGAAATTGAGGTAATAATAGAACCGAACTAAAAAGATCAAAGTATAGCTAGGAATAGTTAAAAATGTGTGTAACGTAACCGTACAATATATGTAGTTATGTCGAGTTTACAAGAAACAAGACGTAACTATCAAAATTGTAGTGATACAATACAAACAAGCTAACTCTTCTAAGGAAGTCCATGGTGATGAACCATGCCTAACTATAATGACAACCTTGACATGGGTATCAAGATCACAATGGCTACCAATGACGTAAAAATGCCTCCACACACTTTAGATGTTTAACTAACCCAGCCGCAAACATGGATGGGCATAAACAAACATAAAAGTGAGAGAAACAGTCGATTGGTAACACAAAGCTAGTCACCCTTCTTTTGATCAACAAAGTGTCAAAATCATGTGAAGGAAGTAAATAAAAAAGGATGAAAAATGTTGGCTTCACTTCGGAAGAGTTTCACCTCGCCCTAAGGAAAGTAAAAACTAGGTGATAGTAATGCATCACATGTTTCTCAATGAAAATATGGTTCACAACTCAACACTATTTTAGAATGGTCAAAGTGGGCTCCTGGCCAAAGTATATCTTCCTAGGTGGTTTTCTCGTCCTAGGTGTTATAAATATTATCCATGAGCGGGATGATTTACCTAAAAAATTGTAATGACTAGTTTGGGAGTATCTTGACTTTGCCCCCTTCAAGCACAGTGGGCAATAAATGCATTCAAATGTGTACTTAAAAGGGTCGCCACAAGGGACAACTTGTAACTCTATCTCACAAAGAATTTACTAGTCAGATAGATAGTGCGGAGCATTTCCTGTTTCATCCACAAGGTTCCCTCTTGCGTGTACTACTTTGGGGTTCTTGGAACCACCCCCATTGTTGTAGATTAAGGCGTTAGACCAAAGGGGTTATGTTCCAGTTGAGCGGAGAAGGACGTACCCTTTTCTGAAACTTGCAATATATTGTTTTGAATATGTTGTTCTTTTTATCTTGTTTAATTAGGTGTGGTTTGCTTGAAAACCTTTTGGCAACCTGTATAACAACTATATTAATAGTTTTTGATTTCATTTTGATTCCTCCTTTCTTTGACAAGCATTTTTAGGTCCTGCACTCAAGCGTTAGTAGTTCTCCAAGAAAATCACATTATTTAAAAGAGGATTAAGAGTTGCTTTTGATTCTTAAGATCATCTAAGGATGCAAGAGAAGAGCATACACAACAAATAATCCAACTAAAAAGTAAATAAAATCTTTTCAATCAATGAACCATACAAAATTCTTGATAAATGTTCATTCCCTTAAATCAAAAGTGAAAGATGAAGTTTCCAATTTACCAAATGTTATAAAATGAAGACTAAAGTTGGTTTTGATTCTTAAGATCACCCTAAGGTGCAAGAAAATAGCATACACAAACTTTATCCCAACTATATAGAAATGGAAAACTTCAAATCAAAGGACCATTGAAAAATGCTGTGTAAAAGATTCATTCCCTTAAGCAAAATGAATAATCAAATTTCTAAGTTTAATCCCAATGTTAACAAGATAGAGATCAAAGTTGTTTTTGATTCTCAATATCACCAAAAGGTGCAAGAGAATATCATACATATGCTTTGGTCTAAATCAAGTAAGCATAGAAATACAACATTCATCAAAACATTAGACATGTTTGAAAATGACAAGTTTTAAAATAATAGAAAAACCTATAATTTCTATAAGTATAAATCCCTAATTTATGTTTTCATTGTATAGTTAACTTCAATACCTTTCCAACGCAAAAAAAATGGAGTCATTTCAAGTTTGGGAGCAAAAGTTATGGCCTTCGGAAGATGGGTTACGCATATGCTCTTATGCTCACGGGTATGCACTTGACATGCACTCAAAAAATGTCAAAAAAAAAAACGTCCCTTAATCTGCAAAATGGGAAAAAATTTCCAACCAAGATTCAATTTTGACAACAACCCATCACATTAATATATGAATAAAAGACTCAACGCTATCAAACATTAACATAGATGCTCAAGAATTTAAAATTTTCAAGAAATTGACAAAACTAGCATGTAGAATGATGAAAAAGTAAGCTCTAAAAATAAAAACATGATGAAATATTGAAATTTTCTCACCAAGATTAAATTTTTACAGAAACTCACCACATTAATATGTAAATAGAAGACTCAGCACTATCAAACACTAACCTACATGCTTAAGAATTTAAATTTTTTCAAGAAATTGACAAAACTAGCATGTAGAATGTTGAAAAAGTAAGCTCAAAAAATGAAAACATGATGAAATCTTGAAATTTTCTTCCCAATATTAAATTTTGATAGCAACCCACCATATTAATATGTAAATAGAAGACTCGGCACTATCAAACACTAACCTACATGCTCAAGAATTTAAAATCTTCAAGAAATTGACAAAACTAGCATGTAGAATGTTGAAAAAGTAAGCTCTAAAAATGAAAGCATGGAGAAATCTTGAAATTTTCCCATCAAGTCCAATTTTGAGAGCACTTCACCTCCTTCATAGCTACAAGGAAGACCCAACACATGCAAACTCAACAAAACATGTTAAAAAAAATAAGTTAGATCAACATGTGTAAAAGAGGGTTAGTAACCAAAAATAAAACTTAACTACAAAAACTTGAAATTAAGTGCAAAGGACAATGGAGTAAGTCCCACCGGGCGTGCCAAATGTGTGCATGTATACTTTGCTTAATGCTAAATCAAATGAAGCAAGAACTACCTCCTAAAATAGTTCTACAATTTAGCTAAAACAAAGCATAAACACCATCATGATAAGAATTAAACAAGGGTTAGATGCTAGCATTCATCAATACAAACTTTGAAACTAACAATGCTAAATATCTAAACTCCTCTATTGCTCTAACAACAAATAAATGAATGGACCTAAGTAAGCTCCATGGCTATCAAAATAGTTGTCCTTAATGCTCCAAGAACCTAGGAATGGGGGCTAATCAAAGTTGGGCTACAAGACCCTTATGACACCTCCCATATGACCCAAGAACTTTAAGAAAGAGGCTTAACTCTTTAATATGATGAACTCTCAAAAGGGCAAGGTGCAAGCTCTTAGTCTCTTTGTTATATGCTTTGCATTTTCTCTCTTAAGAAGTTTAGGTGTAGGTATACAGGAAGGAGGAGGGCTCTTTATATAGCCTAAAGGATAAATGATTCAACACATTCTCATGAATGTGGGATAAAGGTAAAACATGATTGGGAATGAATAAGGTTGCTTTATTAAAGGTAACCTTACTTTAGAAGGGTTTAATTTATGCTTAGCAAGTCATGGGAGTTGGGGGGTGCTTTAATTAATCAAATGTGATTAACTAATAGGTAGATGTGAGCTTATAAAAGCCAATTAGAGGAATATTAGTACGATTTAGGCTATTAGAAAGGGATTAAATTAATTAAATATTAATTTACTAGTTAAATGAAGGGGAAGACCAATTAAATAATAATTAATTAATCTAGATAGAGGAGGTGATTAATTAACGGAAGGTCGTTAATTAGGTTATGTTAGCTAGATAGGTGACTTAATCAATTAGCGTATTGTAATTGATTAACGACAACAAGAGGGAATATGAGCGCTTTTGACGATAAGTCATCAATTTACGAGAAAGGGGATGATTAGCGCAATTTAAGTATTTAAATTGCTTAGGCGTAATTATAGGTGTCTATAATACCGCCTCCATCGATCCTTGCCTAAGTATTTCCGGCCGTGCCTCCCAGCAATAGATTGCATTATTTTCATGCTACATCAATAGAGTAAGCTATAACTTAAATTATTGCCTTGCATGCTTTTATCCTTCTTTAGATCCTATTATTAGCTCAGAGGTGGAAAAAAATAACAATGCATTGGTATTTGAACTGCTTATTTGCGATGAATCCAAAATTTTCATGCAGATTATAGATCACTTTGTGTGGATGACCAAGACAACCCCTCCAAAATCCTTTTGTTTATGTCTTCTAAGGCATCTTTCTTGAGCACCACTGACCAAGGCTCATTAATGCAAGGACAGCCAAATCTCCTTCATAATTCTCCAGTTGCCACCGTTTTGGACAAATTAGTTAAGCTCCATTTAAAACCTGTGTGCCCATGCATTTTTACCTTCGCGCGCCATGACCCTTAGCTAAGCATGCTGCATAGCTCCCCATGTCTCCATCACACCTGGTTGTGTGTGACCTCTATTAAATTCAAAATCAAATGGCTCACCACTTAGCCATTGAAACTACTCACCGCTGAATCACCACTTGTCATGCAACCCTAAAGGTATTTCCCGTAGCTTGGCAATATTTTAAGCTAGAAACTCACTTAGGTTAGGATTCAACCATAATGAATGAGGTACACATTAAATATCTTATGTTATCTTCTAAGATCCATAAGAACTTAGGTTAGGGTCATAACCTCATGAAATTTAGTAATCAGTAATAGTTAATTCACTGTAATAGGTACACATCCAAAATCAAGCTTGAGGTGGCTAGAGATCCAGCATATGATAGAACTCCCTACCCAACTAAATGTTCTAACTCTTTCCACCTTTGTGAGCTCCCTTACATAGGCCCTAGTTCTTATTACGGCATTGAGCCTCAACAATAACAGATATTTTATCAAGAAGCGCTATCTCATCAACTTTATCGATTCCAGCTACATGCTAAGCAAGGAAACCAAAAGAAGGGTCCTCAAAATTATAACATAATCCAAGGCAGTCCCTTATTACCTTCCATATCAGACCATGTCAGTTTGATCAAGTTCCTCAAGTAAGAAGAACCTTAAGTGCATACCTTGGGTCAATGGAATTTGATCCAAGCCTCTCTGCTACCAATGCATAATCTGAGAATGTAATTTATAGTACAGGTTCACGTCCTTACATTACACATAGAATTTTTTCTTGAATTGTTCATGATATTCAGAATCACAACAAATTCACAACTATGTGCACTAATATTTTATCCATAGGATCAACATGATTTTGGCTACTTAGTCAAAAGGATACACATTCCTTAGACAAATCTTAGTGGCCTACATTTGCAATCTCAAAAGGGAAAGTGATCAATGCCTCATAGTTCTAGACAATGATCTTGGCCTCAAATGCCTCCTAAAAAGAATTATCATCCTCAATGATTAACTTCAGCCATATTATTCTACATTAATGGAAAAATCAAATTATCTATTCTTCCTCATCCTCGATGCATCATGTGCAAACTAGGTCCCTTAAATACTCCAAAATCAGCATTGAAGTATACATGTCCATGTTCCTGTGATAATATGTAAGATTGGAAGCATGCACTTGACATGATGATATTTATTATTTCTCCTAATTTTATCATATGCATCAATAATTAACTTCTTACGATCCCCTACATGTAGGGAAAAGCATGTATTGATTTCTTTAATATTTTCCCAGGTGGCACTTATCAGCCTTTAAACTTATCCCACTAAGACCTTACACTCTTGTTTATGTTTCTGCACACCACTTCAGCTGCCATCTGGTAGGTTTCCAACGCATCGATAGGGCTTGCTCATCTATGATGATTCCTTGGTCTTGATGACATTGTAAGAATGCCCATGGCTACTTCTGAAGTCTTAATTTGTGAGTAAGACTTTTCGCTCACCTCAAACTCTGTCTCTTCTTTGAGCATATGCATGCTCCATGGAATACATCATGCTTTCGTGATAAATAAGTGAGGTAAAGTCCTCCATCCTTGTTAAGCTGCAGGGTCCCATTACCTCAACAATTATTCATTTGGGTCCCACATACTGAGGTGATAAATTGGCATCCTTGCCAAAAGTTATAGAACTTTTGTTAGGTTTAACTTCAACGAATGACATCACCAATGTGATTGGGGGGTCAACCTTATTCTTCATTTTTACTTTAAGTCCATGCCTAACCCTGGTGTTTCTTGTGCAACATCTTCTTTCAAGCATTCACGCGTTTTCTTAGCTCATCGTTTTCCCTTATCCTCCTTGATGACATACCTGTCAAGTCACCTTTTTCTCTCTATCCTACCTTGGGCATACTCTACTAACATTGCGTTCCCCCTTCTTCTTGTACGTATAATGCTTCAAAAGGTGTCCTTTTCATATGGGCATTATCTATGTCTATTATAGCCCCACATCTTGCCCCTTTCCATGTGAAAAATCCTCATGCTCATTCCTACTGTTGGATCCATACAATATATTCCTCTAACATGTCCTCCTCATCGTTAGAAATTAACTCTTTCAGGCCTCTTGTGGCCCTTCTTTGTCCTGGATAATATGCAGATTACTTTAGTTGTCACTTAGTCCCTGAAGGAGACTGCCTTAAGTGTTGGCTATGAATATCTTTCATGCCTTATTCTTGGATCTCTATCACTTATGACTACATTTCAGGTTCTTCATGTAATCTAAAAATTCCAGCGCAACTGATATTATTGCTTAATCAGGTGACTCCTCCTTTCTCCACTTACCTACCATAAAATGGAGCTATCCTCTTGCCTTCTAGTTTTTCAACAACTCACCATGAATAACTTCATGTCAGATTTGATGTATATAGGAAACCCTTGTCACACACTTCATGTTTATCACTTACCATTCTATACGTATGGTATGCTGTGAGGATTAACAATAAACCAGCTGGATATACCATACTGCTTAATTTTCATCACACATTAACATTCTAGGAACATTGTGTCATAAAATCAATGGGATCATTGTTTGCAGTGGGGTGTATCTAGACATATTGTCTGTGTTATATCAACAAGCATCTTGGTACATGCCAGGATCTCCTGAAAATATGATCAAAAAATTGATGAAATTCAGCCAAGTTATGTTCTCCCCTTAAATCATTTGACAAAGGTATGGATGCCCTATTCCTCAAACTGCATGATTCCTTCCTAGTCAAAGTGAAAACCTTGTATATCTCCCATCATTTGTATATGCAGTAAGTTTATGTCTCCACATTGTGTGTAATATAAGAATGAGATTCCATAACACTTGGTTTACCTCACCCCAAAACATAGAGTTCTGCTATGCTTGCAACTAAGACCATAACATTTACTTCTTATGACTTGTGGCAGGGTCAACAACCTTATCCACACTCATGGCCCTATTTACCCTCTCATACTATAACTTATTGTAGCTATTTCATACTGATCTTGGTATTCTATCGCATAGATCATAGGTCTATGTCATTCAGCATTTGTCTAAGTAAACCTTGTCACTATTCCAATCAGACCAAGATGATCCATTCTCAGTCCTCAAAAGGTTTGACAAACTAAGATAATGCCTCCATAATTGAAGTGCATGAACAATGAGACTGTAGAAAAAAAATTTCCATGCTTGTTACCTGTCCAAGTTAATGTACCAAAATAAACACAAAAACCTTGAAAAACTCAAATGAAATCAATACCTGATAGATAAGACAACATCTGAAGATGTAGATGGAAAAGAAATCCGATGTAGACAAGATGGGTGCACACGAGCGATCCTGCAAAGTAGATCCAAGAAACTTATGAGACACAGATGCTTGACAGAAAAAGACCATGTTAAAATATATTTGGGTGAACTGCCCAAAAATTGGGTCCGGGAAGCGATAAGCTCCCTCAGCGGATGTCAGTTCACGTTTTCAATTAAGGAAAGAAGTATACATGATAAAAGATGTAAGTAAATGTCTATATCTTGATTAAAAATGACAGAAACCGATAAAAAAATTAAACAGCAGACAGAAACCGATAAAAAAAATGGGAAAATGTGAAAATAATGTTGGATTTGTGTTCCCTAAATTATTTTACCTTTCCGCAGGTAGATCGGCATCGATTAGGAAAATTGACATTGACTGAGAAGAATCAACGTCGACTGAGATAAGTCGCCGTCGACTAGATAGAATTGGTGTCGACTGGGTAGGGTCGGTGTCGACTCGGGGAAAATTGGAGGAATATTGAGAAACAAACAGTGGAAGCTAGATCATCAATCTCTGCTGGATCTGCAAGAGCCGTAAGGATACTAACAAGGCTCCACGTGCGCTAGATGCAAGAACAGAGTCACCAAGAGATCAATGAAGGCTCACAATGTCGATGTGGTAGGAGTAGAGTAATAGTACTCCTCTTAGGGATTGATTTAGACAAGATTCACTCTTGCTTGATAGATAATGCTCAGACTTGATGCTCAAAACTCTCTCACTCTCTCTGTCTAACCAAAACTAAATTCTAGCCCTGTATTTGTAATTGGCGCCGATTGAGATGAAATCGGTGCCGTTCTAAAAAATCGGCGTCGACCGAGTACCATTTGGCATTGATCAAGGAACAGTCTCCTGAAATGGCCAAAAGAGACAATTTTTGGAAAGATGAAGTGATCCTTCCACCTCAAATATGGGAAACATCTCGTTTTTCAGTTTGGTAGGAGGAGAAATAGGGGGGATAGATGGATAAAATAGATATGGGAGGTTAGGAATTGATATGGGGTAGATAAGTGGTTAAGATATATGTAGAAAATATAATTAAATAGTTAATATTTAATTATCTATGGATAAAACATAATGGGGTGAAATAAACTTAGGATAGATGTTTAAATCAAAAATTAAATAATACCATAAGGGAGAAATGGTGATGTAAACGTGCCCCAGGTTACCCGAGAAGACAAATGCGCACAGGGGACACTAAATTGGATAACCAATTTTAGTTGTCTACATTTTTCCCCTTTTTGTCAAGTAACTTACGATAAGCAAGGTTGCGAGACAAAAACAAAGAGTTGGAAGAAAGGAAGAAAAAGTGATGATGTGATCCCCCTCAAACTAGGGATGGGAAGGGCCCTAAAAGAGCAACCGATCCCAAGTTTGAAAAAGGTAGATGAAAATGCAAGATGCCCCAGCTAGATGCCTAGAGTAGATATGATCATTAATGACACACAAAATAATAATAAACAGGTATCAACCTAAGGAACTCACATTGGTAGGGCAGACTAGACGGTCTCCGTAGGAGACAACGTTAGTACCTACAAACCCGTGAGTGTAAGGAGGGCTGCAAAATAGTAGCACCTAAAGAGAGACACATTGGTAGGGACAACCAGACGGTCTGCGAAGAAGATGATGTTAGTGCCTATAGACCCGTTAACTCTAAGCTGCCAAAAAATGTGAGTGCCCCATGTACAGGGAACAGGCTCAAAATGGGTGATAATATTGAAAGTATGTGCCAAAAGGAACACCTAGGGCACAAGAACGACCAGATAAATAAGACAAGCATCAACACTATGACAAGAAGATCATGAGATGGAAGAAAGTGATGTGGAGAAGCCAAACTACAACTCATTGGAAACAATGGGCCTGAATCGGCGTCGATCAAACAAATCGGCGCCGACCATAAAAATTGGCACCGACCATACCAATCAGCACCGACCGTGCCGAGCACATATAAATATGCGAACAGAAAACGTGAACGATTTATTTAGACCGTGATGATTGATTTAGAGAGAGTTAAAAACTAATTTCGAATAACATGGAAGCCTCTAGGAGCAGTCAGAAGTGGAAGAGGACACGACCTGAGGTAAGTGGTTCTACCCGAACTTGTCATATAGTATAATAATTTTATTATTATTTTTTGTTTTTGAAAAAAATGGAATCGGTGGGAGGCTAGAGTGTTTTTGACCCGCTGCCTCCCAATCGTCGTCGATTAGAAAAATCGACGCCGATTGGATTAAATCGGCACCGATTCACTTTAATCAATGTCGACTATATGTTGATCGATGCTGACTAAAATCAATCGACACCGATTGGACCGAATGAATTGATAAGATGATAAAATGTGTTTTGGATGTTCTGATTTGGATAAATAGGAGGCTAACATTGCTCTTGATGTTATGGATGTATGCACGAGAGGCGTTACACATGCAGGATGCTATTCTCGAGCTACTGGAGACCATTCTCCCTAATGTCACTGACATAGATTGGCGCCACTTAGAGCTAGTCGGGCTCATGGGCTTCTGGTACTACCGACGAGTGCCTCGAGATGTAGAGTTGATGCGAGCACTATTGCGACAATGAGATAGCTGAACTTGCACTTTTTGGTGCAAGACAGGTGAGATGACCATCACCCACGAGGATATATACAGGATCCTGAGGCTGTCGATCACTGGGACCCGATAGAGATAACTCCACGAGAGCAGCAGCAGAGGGCCCTAGGATGATTGTATGGAGACAGGGCAGACGATTCAGAGATAGTGTCTGGGGCAGTGAGGATAGCCTCACATTATAGATAGGATGATGCCAGGAGAAGACGGATAGTGCTGATTCAGATGGCGACCTCCTCTTTTGCTCTGCTAGATTCAGGAGGTGGGAGATTTCCGTTGTTGTTACTAGATTATGTTTGTGACATCCTGCAGTTTAGACAGGTGTTCACGTTTTTTGATGCCCTGATAGCTCAGATTTATTATGAGTTATGGATGTACACCACCGGTAGGAGGATAGGCATCGATGTTAGTTTTGTGCTCCATTGCTGGGCATATGAGCACATAGCAGTGATCAGGCCATCCAGGATTCCATGGATGCCAGCAGTAGTGGGGGTGGTCGATTATGGATTCTGGCGATGGCGGGTTTGACATGGCCCTAGGAGATATAAGGAGATCTACAGAGTGGTACGTTGATCGTTTCAGGATGCTGACACAAGAGCGGGTCATTTGGAGACCATATCGGGTCTATCCTACATGGGCCGGTCAGGAGGCTCACCTAGTGGGGTTGATACGGAGTAGAGTGGTTAGGGACCGTAGGCTAGATATGTGGGAGTGTATCCCATTTTTCTGGGTATTGAGACAGTTTCGACCACTTACAGGCCATACAGGTGAGATAGCAGAGAGACTGATCTACCGATTCTTATCCCGGTAGATCCATTGAGGGAGGCCCCACCTTCCACCGACAGTGATGATGATGCCGGAGTGGATGATGGCTATGTGGCATGGTATTTGATAGAGCTACCACGACACCTGCTAGCATCTATAGATGCCGATGAGGAGGACATAGCCACAGTGTTGGAGAGGCTAGAGGGAGAGCATTCTACCCTGACGCAGACACACCAGGTGGCCCTCGATGTGATCAGAGCTCTGACAGAGGATAGGGATGCACTAATACTAGAGAGAGATACAGCTCGTCAGGAGTCAGATATAGTGATACAGCAGAGGGATCGCTACCACCGGCATAGAGAGGCCCTCAGGGCCAAATATGGTGAGACAGGCACTATGTCAGAGTCTGAGTCACAGGGTATGACCATAGGAGGGCCACCACCAACGGCACTAGTAGTGTCATTATGAGCACCTGGTACGATGAGCCTGAGTACTTATCAGTCTCTCCTTGTCGAGGTGAGATACTACGAGGACGCCCTAGCACAACATGCCCCTGATGTGCCCCGTTACGGTGCAAGGAGGAGATCAGCGATAGTTGCAGCTAGTGGTGCATTAGAGGGAGGAGCACCGGGAGAGACTGAGGTGGCAGCAGGCCCCCAACAGTAGGTGCCTCTAGCTTGATAGGTGGTGGCCAGGAGAGACAACCTGGACCAGAGGAGGGTGGAGGAGATAGTGTCTTCCACTTATCAGATTTTACGATATAGAGATTGGTGTATTTTTATATCGACATATTGATGTAGCCTCGATTTGAAGGAATTTTTATGTATGATATAAATGGCTTGATTAAAAGCCATCCATTCTTTGTTGTACAGATACTCATGTATATATATAGATTCATCATTTTCTTTGTCATATGATTGTACTCATGCTTTTTAATTTCGATATACATGGATAGATGTAGCGTAATTATGATGGATATAGACATATGCTGATAGATGATAAATAGATGTGATTTGATGGGCATAGACATAGAGGATAGATAGACGTGATGTGATTTGATGTGATTGATATGTGGATTTAATTTTGATGAAAAATAGATATAGATATATATAGATAGATATAGTGTAACTTGGATGGTCATGTTTTTTTTAGATTGATAGATTTGATATGTTTAAGATGTTAATTTAGTTTTGATGAAAAATAGATATGTAGATCCACATGTGTTGACAATACATGCTTTTGGGACAAAGTAGATAGGATGAATATAGATAGATGATAGATTTTGACTAAATTAACATGTTAAATGTCAATTTAATTGGATGAATAACAAATAATAGTGGGAAATACTCTCTGTGAGAGAAAAGGACATAATGAAATGACCTTGATTAGAAATAAAGGAAATACACCTAGATAAGGAAAATAATGATAAGCTAGGCCCCTAACTGACCATAAATAGAGACTTTGATAGGAAACCAAAAGACCATGCATACAAGGCCATATATGAGGTTAAAATAAACCTGACACTAGCTAGTCGCCAACCAGATCTAGAAGGTAAATGGAAGGAGAAGTAAGTATTTATCTTGTCAAAATTTACAAAGGCAAGAATACATGCTCACATTGGGAGAATAGGGTTCTCCATTTGATCAACAAAAGGTCTTATGTCTCAGCTTCATGATTTTTGTTTTGACAGAAGAACAAACTGATCAATGTGGGAAGTTTGCTAGATATCGAAAGACTGATCGATACGGGAAGTCTTTCAATAATGCTAAGAAACAAACAAACATCCATCCTTCAAGGGAACGGTCTATATTTCGAATGTAGCCATCCTTCAAGGGCATGGTATATATCTTTTGATTCATTTTAAAATGCATAGATAGCTATCCTTTGAGGGATCAATCTATCTTTTAGGAATTTTTAGGATAGCATTTTTTTATTATTATTATTTTGAGCTTTTGGAGTTTTTTTTTAAGGAAGCTGAGTGTATACCAAATAGATCAGATAGAGGGGAAGAAAACATATAAAAGCACTTACTCATGCCCCGAGTAGATTTGATTAAGATAGATACTTGGGACCGATGAAGAAGTGATTAAGGTGTCCTTACTAGGAGGAGGAACATATCCATAAGAAAAATTCCATGAGTAGAGCCATGATACTCATATTTCAGGTAAAAAAGACATAACACGGAGAACCACATAGTTTCAAATCACCATGAAAATATATGACTGGTTGTTAGATGGATGAAAGATCTGTTTTGTGACTAAAATCGTGTAAGATAGATTTTAACAGTAGAAGGGCCTTAGATGCAAGGCATTAAGAGGTTCCATTTCAGGTACACCATCCATAGAGGATAGACGATAAGCCCCAGACCAATATTTATGAGTGACTACGTATGGATCCATCCAGTTAGGAGCAAACTTACCATGCTGACTTTGTTCTAGTGTAGTGACATTTTGGTTTTATTTAAGAACAAGATCACCAACTTTGAATTCACAGTGTTACAAGTGCTTGTTATAAGCATGTTTAACACACTCAAGATAGATTTTATGATGCTCAAGAGCATTGAGACGCCACTCATCTAGCAACTCAAGCTGCGCTAGACGATTTTGACGATAGTCCTCATCAGAGACAAATTCTTTGAGAGAAACACAAAGAGATGGGATCTGCACTTCCAAAGGAAGAACAACCTCTGACCCATAGACTAGAGAGAAGGGAGTAGCACCCGTATGAGTACGAATGCTAGTCTGATAAGCCCAGAGAGAAAAAGGGATATGTAAATGTCAATCCCTACCAGCTCGACTAGTTACCTTTGTGAGGATATTACGTAAAGTTTTATTGGAAGCCTCGGCCTGGCCGTTAGCTTGGGGGTAGTATGGAGAAGAAAAGCTAAGTTTGATATTGAAAGCATCACAGAGGTTCTACAAATCGACATTTTTAAAATATTTACCATTTTCTGTGATGAGTTTGTGTGGAACACCAAAGTGACAAATGATGTGTTGATAGACAAAATCAACTATGGCTTTAGCTTTGGTCGATGAAAGAGGAATAGCTTCCACCCACTTAGTAAAGTATTCTATGGCAGTAATGATAGAATGATGATGCTGTGAAGAGTGGGGATTGATGAGAACGATGAGATCAAGACCCCATTGTGAAAAAGGCCACAAATCTGCTGCAGGTTGCAAAGCATGACTGGGGATATGTGTGAGATTGGAATGTTGTTGACACTTGACACATTGCTTAGTGTATTCACAACAATCTTGATTAAGAGAAGGCCAATAATAGCCTAAACGTAAGATACATTTAGCTACAGCCAGGCCATTAAAATTTCCACCACATATACCATCATGGAATTCCTAGATAGCTTTAGATGATTCAGGGGTTTTGAGGCACCGAAGCAAAATACCATCAAAACCACGTTTGTAGAGGATTCCACCTAAAATAGTATAGTGATTAGCACGTAGGATAAAATATCTTCTACCATTGGAAGTCAAATCTAGAGGAAGCACTGATTGAGATAGATAATCAATGATGTGTTGATACCACTCATCTGGAGTATTGGTTGTGATGGCATTGATTGAAGTTAGTTGCCTAAGATGAGATGGTTGATCTAATCACTGTACAGCCACATAAAGTCATGAGTCCTCAGTAAAAGGTGGAATAAGTGAGGCTAACAAAGCCATTGTATCTGTAAATCGATTCATAGTGCGAGGAATAGCTTAGATGGTGAATTTATCAAAAGATTGGAGTTGAAAGAGAACGATATCATGATATTTTTGGAGGATATCATTCTTGCATTGATAGATACCCGTGACTTGATTAACGATGAGTTCAGAGTCACAAAAAATGTTGATATGGCGGGTGCCAAGATTAATGTAATTTTGAAGACCTAAAACAAGAGCTTCATAGTCAGCCATATTATTGGTACACTCAAAGTTAAGTTTGTGTGTAACTGGTATAGGTGCACCCCAAGGAGGAATCATAATGAAACCTACACCTCTCCCTTGTTGGAATTTGGATCCATCAAAGAAGAGTTTTACTTTAAATGGAGAAAGACTGAAATAAATTTGTTAGATATATTCATCGGGGAATTGAGCAAGGGGACTTGAGTGTCCGGAAGAGGAGCATCAGCTAATTGGTCCGCAATGACCTGACCCTTGATAGATTTTTGCAGAATAAACTCGAGATCAAATTCTGTCATGAGCATGAGCCAATGAGTGATACAATCATTGTGATAAGGCTTCACATGCATTATCTTGAGTGGATTGACACTTGTGACAATGTAAGTTTTGTGATTGAGGAGGTAGTGACGAAGCTTAGAAGTTGCAAAGAAGAGAGCACAACACATCTTTTCAGCTTCAAAAAAATGTGTTTCATACTCATGGAGAGTGCGACTGATGTAATAAACGGCCTGTTCTTTACCGTTAGCATCTCGATGTGAGATCATGGCTCCCAAAGCATGGTCAGTCACAAAAATATAAAGATAGAATGTTTCTCCCTCGCGTGGAGGTGTAAGCACATGTGGGGAAAGAAGATAAGCTTTGAGATCATCAAAGGCCTTTTGGAAATGCTCATCCCATTCAAAATGAACATTCTTACGGAGGAGATGATGAAAAGGTTTACAACGGTCTGACAGTTGCAAGATAAAATGATGTACTGATTAAAGGTTTCCTTCATGACCATGGAGTTGCTTTAAGTTAGAAGGGGGAGGCATCTCAAGGATAGCTTTTATTTTCATGGGGTCTACTTCAATACCCCTAATAGAAATGATAAAGCCTAAGAGTTTACCAGTGAGAACGCCAAACACACACTTGGATGGATTTAGGTGAAGAAAAAAGTGAATGAGCCTCTCAAAGAGAGGTGCAAGAGTGAAAATATGATCCTGACAGCGTTTGGATTTACCGAGGAGATCATCGACGTAATCTTCCATAGTTTTGTGTAAGAGATCATGGAAGGTGTAGGTCATTGCTCGCTGATAGGTTGCTCCTGCGTTCTTAAGACCGAAAGGCATGACACGATAACGAAAATTCCTCCAAGGAGTTATGAAGGAAGTCTTATGCTAGTCCTCTGGTGTGATAAGAATTTGATTATACCCAGAGAAACCATCCATAAGAGAAAGCATCTCGTGACCTGTCGTTAAATCCATGAGTTGATCGATATTAGGTAGAGGAAAATCATCTTTTAGACAAGCAAGATTAAGATCCCGGAAGTCGGTACAAATTCAAATTTTCCCAGTAGCTTTGGTTACTGGTACTATGTTTGAAACCCATTGTGGATAACCAATGGGTTGGATGAAGTTAGCAGAAAGAAAACCTTGCAACTCTTCTTTAACAAGAAGGGCTACTCGAGGGTGCATTTTACGTAATATTTGCTTAACCGGTTTGATGTCAGGAAGAGTAACAATATTGTGGACCACGATATCGGGATCGAGTCCTGACATTCCTCATATGACCAAGTGAAGGCTTAATGATGGTTGGAAAGAAAAATGGTAAAGTCTCCGAACTCCTATGGATTAAGAGATTGGCCGACCTTAATGATGTGAGGGTCTTCAGAAGTCCCTATATTAAGATCGACAGCGGCTTCGTTAAGAAGCGTAGACGTGTCAGAAGGAATGGTTTTAGGATAATAAGAATCCTCTGCCCCTAGATAGGTGAGGATAGAATCATCATCCGCACAGTGGATAGTGTTGATAGTAGGATAGTCATCTCCAACTATTTCAGGGAAGACTAATGGTATGGAAGTGGATTTGTTATTAGTTTTATAGGTCAGTGGCCCTAAGGAAATGGTATTGACTAAAAAAGTTAGATAGGATAGAAATGGCATCATCCACATCAAATGATGCTTCTGACCTAGCAGGAGAAGATGGTTCCTCAATGGGAAGAGGCTAATCGAGAATAGTGATGGTGGCTTTTGAAAGAGGTTTAAATCCTAAACCAAATTTTTGATGTGGTTTGAGAGTTGGAATGGACGCGAGGTCATGCACACCCTATTCATACTTTCCCAGGCCAAAACCCTTCCATGCGCATCGATATAAATAAGTTTTTGCAAACACAGGATTCTGTAGACAATTAAACCCTGCTGAATAGGGTTTGGCCCTAGGAGGAGAATCTAGGTGATAGTGAGGTGTATCAAGACCACCGTAAATGAAGTTAGTCTGTTGATTGGGTAGACCAATGGTGATGACATGACCAAGACCTGGCTGATATTTAGGTTATTTTTCTGGTCTACCATACTCATTAGGTTTGAGATGGGTGTCAAAGGAGAGAAGAGGAAGCTCTCCTAGTGAGAAATTCTGCAATGTCTCTTCTAGATTTTGTAAATCTGGTAGTTTTGTTACAGGTATGGAAGAGGATGAAGCCTTGTCAGGAGAACAAGCATTCTCATTTAGAGGGGTAGACCCTGTGGTCATGTCGCATTGTGCAAAAGGAAAAGCATCTCCTGGATGAGTATAGATTTTTCCCTCATATTGATATTTTAAACATCGATGGAGGGTTGATGGAATGCAATGCATTGCATGAATCCAGGAGCATCCGAGGATCATATTGTAGTGGAATTTCCCTTCAACAATGTAAAAGAGTTCGTGAAGCAACTTCTTACCTACTCGAATGGGCAAGACCACAGTTCCTAAAGTAACTGCCAGTTGATCATTAAATGATTGAAGAGCGAAAGGCGGGGGTGACACTACGTTCTTTGTGTTGGTTGGATATTTTGTCAAACCAAAATATGAGGTTCAACCACAGTATATGGGATAAAATCCCTCCTCAAAGACAGGTGAGGCTGCCTGCTTATTGCTAATCTAAAACACAGTAAACAATATATACAATATTCACACTAATCTAACCATTGGGGGTTGGGATGAAATCCCGAAATCCACATTCACACGATTCAAGGATATTGCTTTCGTAAATGAACTAGGTTAGAAATTGTTACGATGAAAGAAGTAGAAAGGAAATGGGAGAAACGTATTTTCTTTCGAGTAAACATAGAGCACGAAATAATCATATGAGTTTTAGATCATAAATATAATGTCCGAGATAATTAGAAACACTAAGATTCTATGAAAATAATAGCTTAAGATCATGAACATAAGAACACTATCTTAAGTAAGATATATTCCACAACACAAAGTCTGCCAAATAATATCAAATCCTATTCTTCAAAATGATTGAAAGAAAACACAAAGTTTTTCTCCTTTCCAATAGCCCCTAGATATACCAAAAATTCTCGACCCTTTGGAATGCAAAAGCATCCCTTATTTATAACAAAAAGAAGTAGAGATAAAATAGGGCAGATCATAAAAAGTAGCAATTTAACTAGAGTTCAGTTTTGCATGATTCTCACACAGGAGATCAAGTCAAAATATTGATTAAAAAATGTGACGAAACAGAAATGAAAAATACATGTCAATTTCAAGATTGAAATGACATGAAACGTTGGGACTTAGTCTGAATCGTCATCCTTTGCTACTTCCTCTTTTTCTTCCTCCAGCTGAGACTGTTTGCTCTGAAATTCCTGGAACTTCCGAATTATGCCTTGCATTTCATTCTCATCAGGCGCAGTGGAATGATCATTCCAAATTTCGCAGGTCTCATGAATGTCGCTGGCATTACCGGGAAGCTTTTTCAATCTTTTGCTGAGTTTCCTTAAGGCCTCCAAAGTATGCTCAACCCTTACAAAACGATCGATGATTTCAAGACCAAATCCTTGTATTGATCCCTGCTGAACAGACTCTCGAATTTGGTTGAAGAGATCATCTACTAATAGGATACCTGAGTTCCCAACTAACACCTTTGGACAAATCTTCAACAACTCTTCTTCCAGATCACTTTTCCCATCGATCAATTTATCCCTTGATTCCCTCAACTTGCTACAGGCTTAATTGAGAATCTTTATTCTGAATCTGATGGCCTTGGTCAGCTGGAAATGCTTATCTGTATGTGGAAGAACACCTTCTTCTACCAAGAGATGTGCTGGGATTTGCTTTAATACATGGAGAGATTCAAAAGTCAAATCAAGCTGTCCAATCTCCTGAGAGAATTCTTCATCCATCTTCTCTCCCTCCACCTGAATGTCCCCTAAAGACTGATGAACTTTCACCACGTCTTGAATCACTTCCTTCCCCTGTTGGAGCAACCTTTGGATCCATTCATCAACCGCCCTTCCTTGTTTGGCAATATTTTCAATTGTGGGCACTGATGAGAAATCGAATCCAACAGAAACAGAAGAAGGTGGTATGGATTCAAGGGGTTGTGAGAGTTTAATCAAAACCTCTGTCAATTACTCCACTTTTCTCTTAAGCTCATCTCTACTGTCCTTTGTTTCTTTCAACTTTTGGCACAGCACGTTTATGGAATCCCATGCATCTTGTTGCACCCCTTCTGCTGTCACTTTCCCTAGAGCCACCCTGGTTATCTTATAATCAGAGGCTGTTACATCCTCTCTAGTTTTGTCAGCCGAGGGAGTGGCAATCTCTGCGAATTTATCTCCTGAAGCATCCACCAAAACCCTTGAAACTGTTTTGGGTTTCTTGGCTGATTTCATAGTAGAAGCCCTGAGTGAGCTGAAATCAAAGGCTGGTAGGGGTACAATCACATTCCTCTTCCTCGAAGTTTTCTCGAGTAGCCATTGTGGCGTATCAGAGGAAATTGCCCATGTTGTAGTAACTGGTATTCTACTCTCAAGAGGAGAAGATTCTACTATTGAAGGGGGAACAGTTGTTAATGTGGTAGTAGATTCAATAAAGAGAGGCACAGGTTGTGGGGGAGTGTTGGTGATCACTTGGGTTCCAGCAGAGAGGGGTGAGAGTCCAGAGAAAATACCGGCCATGCTTGAAGAAGTGGATGGAGAATGAGGAGGTAGGAGTGGTTGTTGAGGGGGAGGCACAGATTCAGATTCCAAAGCCTGGGATGTAAGAGACAAGGTCTCTTCGGTTTGATAATCAACAAATGATGAAACCAGAAGTTGGCTTCCTCCTTCTTCCAAATTAATTTCTCCTATTTCTGGTGGTGTTGGTGATTCTGGCACATCCACCGTTTCAGCTGGAGAAATAATTGAAGAGATTTGTCTTTCTTTCCTCTTCTTGACAATCTTGACTTTTATAGGCGCCCTAAAAGATCTCTTGTCCTTTTCCTTTTTGGAGGGCCCCGCCTCTGAAGCAGCCAACTTTGAAAACTCATCATCTTTAAAATTCATTCCCCAAGAGGAAAGCCATGCTTTGGTACGAGCAAGGATTAGAGCTGACCTATCTGTAATAGAGGCCTTCTCGCTGGCTGACCAATCAATAGATGGGAAAACATATTGGTCTTCATTTAGTCCATCATAGGAAGGATCCAAAACACTTTCATTGTCACTCGTTCCTTCTGGCAAATCAGAAAGCTCCAGTGTTTGAATCTCAGCAATAGTTAATCTGCTATTATCTTTCCTGCGAACAGCAACCTCGTTACGCAGATCAACCCAAATATCCTCTATGTTTGGCCTATGTAGATGTTGGGTTCCATATGCTCTGAGCACTCCTCGGATGTCAAAACCATCTCGAGGCTTCATATGCTTTTTCAATTTGTCCTGAAGTTCGCATTCAACATTTTTGGCCTTTATTACTGTTGAGCAAGTATATCTCCCAATAGAAATTGGGAAGGACACAGCGGCCTTATGTTTGCTTTGTTGGAATTTATGAAAATCCAACAGCTACCTAACCAATTCTATTAATATCAGTCTATCCCCTGGATAGCGGGGTAGGTGAAAAGGTTCCCCCGAGTACATGAATTGTCCGAAGATATGTAAACTTCTTGAATTGTAAGAAGATACATCCCCATTTAGAAACTTCGGCCCAAGCCTCGTCTGAGACTCTTGTCTTCCTCAGCTCTGGGTTGATCCTGCAGATATTTTCATAGAAGAAGGCATCATTTACCCTTCTGAAATGTTCTTTAGACCCCTTTTTGGTCAATTGAGGGAAATATTTATAAACCGGGTTCACCGTTCTGCTTCCCTTAGTATCCAGCCCGGGATAGTTCCTCATCCCGGCTGCTGCGTATGCGATATATGAAAGCATATAAAACTTCCCAGTTGACAAGACCATTGTCATTTGGGAATCAATCTCATTGCTGATGAGAGTGCCCCAGTCAATCCCTTACTGATTTTTCTTGATGGTGACCATAAATTGATACATCCATCCATGAAATACATTCGATTCGGGCAAGCCAAAAACCCGACTCAGCGGGGTGATAATATCATTGATTTCTTGGATGAAATCACTCCTGGGGATAGTCCTTGGAAATCTAGAGACCGCCGGTTTGGCCTTGATCAGGAACTTTTTGTTTACATCCTTGATGCAGTCTTCCTGATTGTTGTCCCAGGCCTTCTGAGCTGACTTGATGTTCAACTCCCCATATTCTTCAAAATTAGGCAATTTTAGGAGATCATCAAAGTAAACTCCATCCAGTCTGATTACTACCTCACCAGACTGACTCTTCACAGAACGAGAAGCTGAGTCATAACTGGATGCACAAGCTAAAATGAATTCTGGACATTGGGCGGACATGGGAAAACCCGCTGCGAGAGGCAAGCCACTGTCAGCTATAGCTTTCATCCATGGAGTTTGGGAGGAACTCCTCACCCTACTCCAAAAATCTTCCATGTCTATATTTCCGAGTTCAGTGTCTCTGATGTCATAGTTGCAATCAATGTATGATGGAGATTCCGGCTTCTTGAACTTGTATTTCATTCTGCCAGACTTCTCAGCCTTTTCCTGAGATGGACCAGGGTCCGACATGAAGGACGTTGAACGAAGAAAGGTTCGAAGCTCAGGAGATGTTGGCCACACTGAAAATCCCGATCTGCTGAATATGCCGGAAGAACAAAAGAGTCCGACACGCTGAGGAGGATGTCAGAATATCCTGAAAGTCCGATGTGTTGAAAATGTCGGAACTTCTGAAAAACCTGACACACTTGGTAATGCCGGAACTTTTGGAAAAGCCCGGCACGTCTGATACTGTCGGAACTCAGGGAAAACCCGACGCTTGCGTTGATGACGGGAACTCTGGGAAACCCGGCACTCACTGTGGAGATCAGAACTTTGAGAAACCTCGACGCCTCAAACTTTCGATACACTTCAGGTCTTCGACTCTGCAAAACAATCTTCAAAACCCGAGAAGAAAAACAGGGTTTTTCATTGAATTCCAAAACATGCAATCTCCTTTTTTGTCATTCATGTTCCATGCATATAATAAAACTTGGAAGAAATAGCACCAAGTGGTAGTCTCAGAAGAGATAAACCCTAGAACCTAAAACCCTTTTCAAAATAACTCCAGAAAGAAGAAGGAAGGAAAACCCTCAAAACCCAGTGAGAAATTGAGAAGAAACCACGTGCAATCGATCCATAAAAACCAAGAACAAAGAAGGGAGAAAGAAATACCTTCAATCAAAGAAATGGAAAATCGAAAACAGGCGATTCAATCGGGCAAGGCGAGCTGTCGGGTTTCGAAATCGGAAGAGCATGCGCGAAAAATCCACGAATTAAAAATAAGTCCGGTAACAATGACGTGGAAATCCGCGTATTTATAAGAAAATTGGCAATTAATACACTTGGGCTCGGCACGTGCCAATTCACCGACAACTCGGCATGAATGCCATGTCAGCATGTTTGAGAGGTCCGAAAACCCGACACGAGGGGACTTAGTGCAATTCGGGTTTTGGGTATCGGAAAGCATGAGGCACAAAACATGAGGTGTTTAGATGTTACATAGCTCCGAAAACCCGATACAAAGGACTAAGCGGACTTTGGGTATCGGAAAGCATGAGGCGTAAAACATGTTTTAGGTAAGGCATGTTCCGATGCACCGGAGGTCCGAAAACCTGATTTTCACAATAGGAAGCGGGTTTCGGGTTTCGGAAGACACAAGACATAAAGCATGTTAAAACTCATGTCGAACTGTTGGTAAAACCCGAAAACCTGAAATTCGCTAAAAGAGGCCATAATGCAAAATCAACTTCAAAAATTTCGTATGGGTTATCTAATCGTTTTGTCGTAAACTCAAAACGGAGATAACAGCTGGCTCTAGCTGGGGACTTTCTTTGTAATACCAAAGGAAGAGAACTCAGAATCTCTGGTCTTATTCATTGGGCTACGGAGAAAAGAAGAAACCAAAAAAAAATGAAGAAAGAAAGAAAGAAGGAAAACCAAAAGCAAACACACAACAAAAGCAAAATATGTACAATGCAAGAGAGCATCTTGCATCAATGGTGGAACAGCTTTAGATGTTGTCCACTGAAAGGTAAAGGGAGTAATCCTCCATCCAGATATGATAGAAGGAAACTATTTTCACCATTCAGCTCGTGGATCTTGAAAGGTCCTTTCCATAAAGAATCAAACTTTCCATGCATTCCTTTCTGTTCTCTCCTCTTATCCCAAAGCAACACCAGGTCTCCAATCTGGAAGTCACGCTGCTTTGATTTCTTGTCAAAAATTTTCTTCACTCTGCTCTGATGATCTGCGATGCGATCAACTACCTTGATTCGTTCTTCTTCTAGCCTGGTTAGGTACATAACCCTCTTTTCGATAGAATTCTGAAAAGCTACATCTTCAACCGCTTTCGCCAACTGCAAGGCCGGCAATTCTACTGAGATAGGAATTTCAGCATCAATCCCGTATAGCAATTGAAAAGGAGACATCCCTATGGCTCACTTTGGAGTGATCCGATCAGCCCACAATGCATCATACAATGCTTTGTGCCATGTCCTCTGATTTTCATCCACCAGTTTCCTGATTATAGTAACCAGATTCTTATTGCTGGACTCAGCTTGCCCATTACCCTGAGGATAATAATCAGATGAGTGAGCCAGAGTGATGCCGAATCCATAGAAAAATTCTGTCAACTCATGTGATGAGAAGTTAGAGGCATTATCAGCTACGATCTTATGAGGCACACCGAATCTGACGATTATATTTTCTTTCAGGAACTTGCAAACAGCTTCAGAAGTTGCTTGCTTGATTGGTGCGGCTTCTACCCACTTGGTAAAATAATCTGTGGTAGTCAGCACATAGTTATGTCCAGCACTGGAAGCAGGATTCAATGTTCCGATAAAATCAATCCCCCATTGGCGAAAAGGTTCTTCAATCACTACAGGCTTCAGAGGAAGAGCTGCTAGCTTGGGACGACCAACGAAATGTTGACAAGCTTCACATTTAGACACCCATTCCGCTGAATCTCGGAAAAGAGTAGGCCAATAGTACCTAGCCCGTAGGATCTTATATGCTGTTACAGAGGATGAAAAATGTCCTCCGCATGCTAGGCTATGAAAGGACTCCAATAACTTTTCCTGTTGTGATTTATCAACACAACGCAAGAAAACACCATCAATACCTTTCTTGTATATTGCATTATTCCACAAAAGGTATTTTGCAGATCTCAACTTGACTGTTCGCTTCTCCTTTTGATTTAAATGCGGGGGGCATTCACCATAAGTTAGGAAGAAAGCAATGTCCGTGTACCATTCATCGGTCGTACTCACGAATAGCACCATAGGCAGCTCTGAAGAAGTATCTTGAGTCTTTTCACACTCTGCTTCGGCATGATTTTCTGCAATTAATTGGCACAGGCCCCTTCCTCGTACCAACTTGGTAGGCTTGATGTCCAAATCATACTCCTGAACCTTAGCTATCCAAGTACCTCGTTGACTTCCCAGCTCTTGTTGAGTTAGAATGGATTTAACAGCAGTATCAGGAACAAGAACGAGAGTATGGGAATTCAGCACATAGTACCTGAAATGTTTTACTGCTCGTACCACTGCGTAAGCATGTTTTTCAATCTGTGACATCTTCAACTCATGTTCCTTCAGCGGGCAACTCATGAACGCGATAGGAGCTTCGATGCCTTCTCCATTTTCCTGCATCAGGATGGCTGACACTGTGTGGGCAGAGGCGTAACTGTACATGATAAAATCTTTCTTAAAGTCCGGACATACTAAGACAGGAGCGCAAGCAATTGCCCTTTTGATTTCTTCGAATGCAAGCTTCCCTTCTGCACTCCAATGAAATGGAACTTTGCCTTTCATCATTCCAAGGATATCCTTGGTTTTGTCAGCAAAATCAGGTACAAATCTTCTCAAGAAATTGACCTTTCCGAAGAAAGAATGAACTCCTGTTTTACTTGTGGGCAAGGTAAGGCTCTGAATAGCCTTTACCCTTTCCGGGTCAATTTTGGTTCCTTCCTTAGTCACAATATGACCCAGCAATTTTCCCTCGGTCACCCCGAACATGGACTTCTTGGGATTCAATGAAATCCCGTGACGTCTGCATCTCAAAAGTACCTGTTCTAAATGATCATAATGATCACTCCTGTTTTTTAGAGAAAACAGTCAAATCATCCAAATAAACAACTATAACCTTGCCCATCAGATCTCTGAATGCTAAGTCCATAGCTCTCTGAAAAGTGGCTCCGGCGTTGATCAAGCCGAAAGGCATCCTCCTGTAAGCAAAGGTACCCCATGGTGTCGTGAAGGCCGTTTTGTGTTGATCCTCTGTGGTTACCTCGACTTGATTATATCCCGAAAATCCGTCGAGCATGGATAGCATTTCTGATCCGGTAACAGTTTGTAATACCTGATCCATGATAGGCAAGGGATAGTTATCCTTCAACGAGGACTGATTCAAGTTTCGGAAGTCAACACAGATCCGGATCTCACCATTCTTCTTCCTGACAGGAACAATGTTAGCAATCCAAGTGGAGTGATGGATTGGGAAAATAATTCTAGCATCTAACATCTTCTGAATTTCTGCCAGTATAGTTCCTGAGATCTTTGGATTGTAATGTCTTTGCTTTTGTCTGTACGGCTTCACATCAGGCTTCAAAGGGATACTGTGCTGTACATCTTTGGGCTTGAAGGATTTCAAATCTGCATAAGACCAGGCCAACACATCGATATATTTCTTCAAAAGCGAAGTGAATCTTACCTTCTCTTCAGGAGAACAACATTTCCCTGATATTCACCATCCGAGGTTGATCAGACGAACCTAGATTGATTTGATCTACTTCAGAGGAAGAAGCTCCTTCGACTTGCCTTTTGTTTTGAATAAAACGATCATGCTTATCGAACAAACCTTCCAGGGAAACCAGACCTTTCGGTATCTTGTTGCCTTTCAGCTGGATGAATTCACCATCAACCTCTTGATACGGATCTGAAATAGTTTCACGAAAGGCTGATTCCGAACCTTCAAAATATAATTCGCTGAAATTGTCAGCCTTTTCTAGAAAAGCCAACACCTGTCGATCATCGTTGAACACTTGCCAGTGAGTTGCATTATCTGGGACGCTAGGGCGGTACACAATCTCGATAGAGTATGTATCTTGCTTAAACTGAGGATGAGGAAGAAGAAGAGATGCAGACACGGCCAAAGAATCAGCCTTGTCATTATAATCTCTTAAAACTGCCTTGATAGAAAATGCATCAAAGCATTCTATACTATCCCAAACTTTATTCCGGTAATGTTTCAACCGATCATTTTTCACCTGATATATACCCCTGACCTGATTGACAATCAGTTCCGCATCTCCCTGAACCTTGAGATTTCTGATTCCCTTCTGTCTGGCTAATTCTAATCCTAATAACAGGGCTTCATATTCGGCCGTGTTGTTAGTATTATCAAATTGCAACTTGTAAGCTGATGGGAAAATCTCGGAGCTAGGAGATATAAGGACAACACCAGCACCTGATCCAGAGGTTGAGCAGCTACCATCAAATTCGAGCGTCCAAATAGCATTGGGATCTTCTTCTTCAACATCTACAATGGGTATCTCTGAAGTCATGAAATAATTCCCAAAGCTAGCATCTTCGAAAAGGATCTGAGCCTTTGGATCATCTGATTTGGTCACCAAATACTTCACCTGTGGTTCAGGATGAAGAACCTGATGAACCCCATTGACCGGGATCTTAGCTTTGGTCCAATCCATATTAATTTCTCCTCCGACGTCTTTACAAAATCCTCTACCCAAGAGGATACCGTAGGCTGCAGGAATGTCAGCAACCAGAATAGTCATTTTCACTCTCTTCTCAGGGAAAGCAACAAATGCAAACTGTGCGTCCTTGATTTGACCAATCAGAGGGACTTGTTTAGTTTCCATGGAATAGCACCGTCCATATGACTTAGTCAAAGTAAGCCCAAGGGCATGAGCCACTTTTGCGGGCATAACATTATCAGAGGCCCCTGAGTCAATGATGCAATTGCTGAGTTTGAACCCATTTATAAGTAGAGACAAATAAAATGGTTCAATCTTTCCTGAGGAAGAAGCAGAGGTCAGATTATTCTGAGGTGGGAGTTGAGTAGGATTTGGAAGGAGACCTTTAGAAGGTGACGGAACAGCCGCTTTACTTCTGATGAACTTAGCCAGCTTTTCAAATTGTTCAGGATTCGACTGAAGGTATTCTGCTTCTGACATTTGAATCTTGGTTCTCTTTGCATGATCAATAATGTCAAAAGCAGTATAAGAAGGAATGATGGTAGGCTCAGTTCTAATTACATGAGCTTGTGCTGAGGCACTGATCTTAGGAGAAGCAGAATAAGGAGCAGCTGCCTTTTTAGTAACCTCTCTTTCAGTCTGCGCCGAAATAGGAGTACCCCTCTTAACTATTGATATGGGAGGTTCCTTATTTTTCTCCTTAGTGTTTTCAAGAGTTTTCCTGGGATTCTGAGATTGGGACCGAGTGAACACAGCAAATGACTGACCATCTGGCTCACATTCATCTTCATCATATTCCAAATACCCAATGCTGGAGTTGCCAGCTGACTCGTCATAAGACTCATCAGCATATCCTGAAGCTTCGAAAGCCTCACGGGAATCTTGTTCTTCTGGTTCTTCATCTTCTTCAATTAGTTCTACTGCTGCATTGACGGGAGGAGCTTCAATTGCTAGTCTTGGTTGAGCAGGAGTTAACCGTGGCCTATCTCTGGCAGGAGCACCATTGTTGTTATTAAAATTCCGTCTAGGGATATCCCGATACGGAACGTTGTTCACCTGCTGGGACATTTGCTTCTTCAAAGCAATCAAATCATTAGCCATTTTTTGAAACATGGGATCAGTGTTACCTTGAGAAGAACCTTGATTTTTGAGTTTAGGCACGTCTTTCTTGATCCTTCCAGCCAAGATGAGATCATCCTCTATTTCAGTAGCCGTTGACTGAGCAGTAGCCAAATCTGGGATAACCGACCTTCTTAATAAAAAGCTTATATCAGGAGGTTGAGCATTGATAAAGAAGCATTTTTGGTTTTCCAGAGTAGGAACAGCTATTTCCGGAATCTTCCGGATCAGCTTGTTGAACTTTGCCACGAATTCCCGCATAGGTTCATGCGACTCCTTCTTCATATGCGTGAGCTGAGCTAACAAAGCATGAGAATCTTCAGCTGGTTTGAAACGTGCTTCGAACTTAGTCCGCATGGTAGCCCAGTTTGGGATGCATGCATTCGGGAGGTGATAAAACCATTCAGCTGCTGCTCCCTGCAACGTTTCGACGAAGAGTCGAACGGAGACATCCTCGTGGGCTACTCCGAGGACACCGCATGCAACAAAGAAAGATGCAATGTGCTCATCAGGATGCTGTTTCCCATCCCCATTGAACTTGGGAATGTTTTTACGAGATCCACGTGGTAACTCATTCAATGGAGGAGTCAAGGAAAGAGGACCAATAACTGCACCCCAAGGCACAGGTTGAACCGCCATCCTTCTGAAAAGAGTGCGTACAGGGATCCGAGTATCAGACAAGAGTAGTGCACGACAAGTTGCAGATGCTTCCCGTTCCTCAGGGATCCGGTTTCTCCGAACAGGCGAAGAACTTCTGGTTCGGTTAGAGACAATGCTGTTGGGAGAAAGACTGAAATTGTGTTGTTGCAGTAACTCAAAGAGTGGATCAATTTCACCTTGAGCTCGGCGAGACCGAGTGAAGATCTTCCTGGCCAGCTTGAACTGAAAGGGGATCTTATTGAAAATAAGGCAAATATGGAGTCGCCAGACACCGAGAGGATAAGCTTTATACTATTGATCAGTATTCCCCAGCGGAGTCGCCAAAAACTGTTGGTTGGATATTTTGTCAAACCAAAATATGAGGTTCAACCACAGTATATGGGATAAAATCCCTCCTCAAAGACAGGTGAGGCTGCCTACTTATTGCTAATCTAAAACACAGTAAACAATATATACAGTATTCACACTAATCTAACCATTGGGGGTTGGGATGAAATCCCGAAATCCACATTCACACGATTCAAGGATATTGCTTTCGTAAATGAACTAGGTTAGAAATTGTTACGATGAAAGAAGTAGAAAGGAAATGGGAGAAACGTATTTTCTTTCGAGTAAACACAGAGCACGAAATAATCATACGAGTTTTAGATCATAAATATAATGTCCGAGATAATTAGAAACACTAAGATTCTATGCAAAGAATAGCTTAAGATCATGAACATAAGAACACTATCTTAAGTAAGATATATTCCACAACACAAAGTCTGCCAAATAATATCAAATCCTATTCTTCAAAATGATTGAAAGAAAACACAAAGTTTTTCTCCTTTCCAATAGCCCCTAGATATTCCAAAAATTCTCGACCCTTTGGAATGCAAAAGCATCCCTTATTTATAACAAAAAGAAGTAGAGATAAAATAGGGCAGATCCTAAAAAGTAGCAATTTAACTAGAGTTCAGTTTTGCATGATTCTCACGCAGGAGATCAAGTCAAAATATTGATTCAAAAATGTGACGAAACAGAAATGAAAAAGACATGTCAATTTCAAGATTGAAATGACATGAAACGTTGGGACTTAGTCTGAATCGTCATCCTTTGCTACTTCCTCTTTTTCTTCCTCCAGCTGAGACTGTTTGCTCTGAAATTCCTGGAACTTCCGAATTATGCCTTGCATTTCATTCTCATCAGGCGCAGTGGAATGATCATTCCAAATTTCGCAGGTCTCATGAATGTCGTTGGCATTACCGGGAAGCTTTTTCAATCCTTTGCTGAGTTTCCTTAAGGCCTCCAAAGTATGCTCAACCCTTACAAAACGATCGATGATTTCAAGACCAAATCCTTGTATTGATCCCTGCTGAACAGACTCTCGAATTTGGTTGAAGAGATCATCTACTGATAGGATACCTGAGTTCCCAACTAACACCTTTGGACAAATCTTCAACAACTCTTCTTCCAGATCACTTTTCCCATCGATCAATTTATCCCTTGATTCTCTCAACTTGCTGCAGGCTTCATTGAGAATCTTTATTCTGAATCTGATGGCCTTGGTCAGCTGGAAATGCTTATCTGTATGTGGAAGAACACCTTCTTCTACCAAGAGATGTGCTGGGATTTGCTTTAATACATGGAGAGCTTCAAAAGTCAAATCAAGTTGTCCAATCTCCTGAGAGAATTCTTCATCCATCTTCTCTCCCTCCTTCTGAATGTCCCCTAAAGACTGATGAACTTTCACCACGTCTTGAATCACTTCCTTCCCCTGTTGGAGCAACCTTTGGATCCATTCATCAACCGCCCTTCCTTGTTTGGCAATCTTTTCAATTGTGGGCACTGATGAGAAATCGAATCCAACAGAAACAGAAGAAGGTGGTATGGATTCAAGGGGTTGTGAGAGTTTAATCAAAACCTCTGTCAATTGCTCCACTTTTCTCTTAAGCTCATCTCTGTTGTCCTTTGTTTCTTTCAACTTTTGGCACAGCACGTTTATGGAATCCTGTGCATCTTGTTGCGCCCCTTCTGCTGTCACTTTCCCTAGAGCCACCCTGGTTATCTGATAATCAGAGGCTGTTACATCCTCTCTAGTTTTGTCAGCCGAGGGAGTGGCAATCTCTGCGAATTTATCTCCTGAAGCATCCACCAAAACCCTTGAAACTGTTTTGGGTTTCTTGGCTGATTTCGCAGTAGAAGCCTTGAGTGAGCTGAAATCAAAGGCTGGTAGGGGTACAATCACCTTCCTCTTCCTCGGAGTTTTCTCGAGTAGCCATTGTGGCGTATCAGAGGAAATTGCCCATGTTGTAGTAACTGGTATTCTACTCTCAAGAGGAGAAGATTCTACTATTGAAGGGGGAACAGTTGTTAATGTGGTAGTAGATTCAATAAAGAGAGGCACAGGTTGTGGGGGAGTGTTGGTGATCACTTGGGTTCCAGCAGAGAGGGGTGAGAGTCCAGAGAAAATACCGGCCATGCTTGAAGAAGTGGATGGAGAATGAGGAGGTAGGAGTGGTTGTTGAGGGGGAGGCACAGATTCAGATTCCAAAGCCTGAGATGTAAGAGACAAGGTCTCTTCGGTTTGATAATCAACAAATGATGAAACCAGAAGTTGGCTTCCTCCTTCCAAATTAATTTCTCCTATTTCTGGTGGTGTTGGTGATTCTGGCACATCCACCGTTTCAGCTGGAGAAATAATTGAAGAGATTTGTCTTTCTTTCCTCTTCTTGACAATCTTGACTTTTATAGGCGCCCTAAAAGATCTCTTGTCCTTTTCCTTTTTGGAGGGCCCCGCCTCTGAAGCAGCCAACTTTGAAAACTCATCATCTTTAAAATTCATTCCCCAAGAGGAAAGCCATGCTTTGGTACGAGCAAGGATTAGAGCTGACCTATCTGTAATAGAGGCTTTCTCGCTGGCTGACCAATCAATAGATGGGAAAACATATTGGTCTTCATTTAGTCCATCATAGGAAGGATCCAAAACACTTTCATTGTCACTCGTTCCTTCTGGCAAATCAGCAAGCTCCAGTGTTTGAATCTCAGCAATAGTTAATCTGCTATTATCTTTCCTGCGAACAGCAACCTCGTTACGCAGATCAACCCAAATATCCTCTATGTTTGGCCTATGCAGATGCTGGGTTCCATATGCTCTGAGCACTCCTCGGACGTCAAAACCATCTCGAGGCTTCATATGCTTTTTCAATTTGTCCTGAAGTTCGCATTCAACATTTTTGGCCTTTATTACTGTTGAGCAAGTATATCTCCCAATAGAAATTGGGAAGGACACAGCGGCCTTATGTTTGCTTTGTTGGAATTTATGAAAATCCAACAGTTGCCTAACCAATTCTATTAATATCAGTCTATCCCCTGGATAGCGGGGCAGGCGAAAAGGTTCCCCCGAGTACATGACTGTCCGAAGATATGTAAACTTCTTGAATTGTAAGAAGATACATCCCCATTTAGAAACTTCGGCCCAAGCCTCGTCTGAGACTCTTGTCTTCCTCAGCTCTGGGTTGATCCTGCAGATATTTTCATAGAAGAAGGCATCATTTACCCTTCTGAAATGTTCTTTAGACCCCTTTTTGGTCAATTGAGGGAAATATTTATAAACCAGGTTCACCGTTCTGCTTCCCTTAGTATCCAGCCCGGGATAGTTCCTCATCCCGGCTGCTGCGTATGCGACATATGAAAGCATATAAAACTTCCCAGTTGACAAGACCGTTGTCATTTGGGAATCAATCTCATTGCTGATGAGAGTGCCCCAGTCAATCCCTTGCTGATTTTTCTTGATGGTGACCATAAATTGATACATCCATCCATGAAATACATTCGATTCGGGAAAGCCAAAAACCCGACTCAGCAGGGTGATAATATCATTGATTTCTTGGATGAAATCACTCCTGGGGATAGTCCTTGGAAATCTAGAGACCGCCGGTTTGGCCTTGATCAGGAACTTTTTGTTTACATCCTTGATGCAGTCTTCCTGATTGTTGTCCCAGGCCTTCTGAGCTGACTTGATGTTCAACTCCCCATATTCTTCAAAATTAGGCAATTTTAGGAGATCATCAAAGTAAACTCCATCCAGTCTGATTACTACCTCACCAGACTGACTCTTCACAGAACGAGAAGCCGAGTCATAACTGGATGCACAAGCTAAAATGAATTCCAGACATTGGGCGGACATGGGAAAACCCGCTGCGAGAGGCAAGCCACTGTCAGCTATAGCTTTCATCCATGGAGTTTGGGAGGAACTCCTCACCCTACTCCAAAAATCTTCCATGTCTATATTTCCGAGTTCAGTGTCTCTGATGTCATAGTTGCAATCAATGTATGATGGAGATTCCGGCTTCTTGAACTTGTATTTCATTCTGCCAGACTTCTCAGCCTTTTCCTGAGATGGACCAGGGTCCGACATGAAGGACGTTGAACGAAGAAAGGTTCGAAGCTCAGGAGATGTTGGCCACACTGAAAATCCCGATCTGCTGAATATGCCAGAAGAACAAAAGAGTCCGACACGCTGAGGAGGATGTCAGAATATCCTGAAAGTCTGATGTGTTGAAAATGTCAGAACTTCTGAAAAACCTGACACACTTGGTAATGCCGGAACTTTGGGAAAACCCGGCACGTCTGATACTGTCGGAACTCAGGGAAAACCTGACGCTTGCGTTGATGACGGGAACTCTGGGAAACCTGGCACTCACTGTGGAGATTGGAACTTTGAGAAACCTCGACGCCTCAAACTTTCGATACACTTCAGGTCTTCGACTCTGCAAAACAATCTTCAAAACCTGAGAAGAAAAACAGGGTTTTTCATTGAATTCCAAAACATGCAATCTCCTTTTTTGTCATTCATGTTCCATGCATATAATAAAACTTGGAAGAAATAGCACCAAGTGGTAGTCTCAGAAGAGATAAACCCTAGAACCTAAAACCCTTTTCAAAATAACTCCAGAAAGAAGAAGGAAGGAAAACCCTCAAAACCCGGCGAGAAATTGAGAAGAAACCACGTGCAATCGATTCGTAAAAACCAAGAACAAAGAAGGGAGAAAGAAATACCTTCAATCAGAGAAATGGAAAATCAAAAACAGGCGATTCAATCGGGCAAGGCGAGCTGTCGGGTTTCGAAATCGGAAGAGCATGCGTGAAAAATCCACGAATTAAAAATAAGTCCGGTAACAATGACGTGGAAATCCGCGTATTTATAAGAAAATTGGCAATTAATACACTTGGGCTCGGCACGTGCCAATTCACCGACAACTTGGCATGAATGCCATGTCAGCATGTTTGAGAGGTCCGAAAACCCGACACGAGGGGACTTAGTGCAATTCGCGTTTCACGTATCGGAAAGCATGAGGCTCAAAACATGAGGTGTTTAGATGTTACATAGCTCCGAAAACCCAATACAAAGGACTAAGCGGACTTCGGGTATCGGAAAGCATGAGGCGTAAAACATGTTTTAGGTAAGGCATGTTCCGATGCACCGGAGGTCCGAAAACCCGATTTTCACAATAGGAAGCGGGTTTCAGGTTTCGGAAGACACAAGACATAAAGCATGTTAAAACTCATGTCGAACTGTTGGTAAAACCTGAAAACCCGAAATTCGCTAAAAGAGGCCATAATGCAAAATCAACTTCAAAAATTTTGTATGGGTTATCTAATCGTTTTGTCTTAAACTCAAAATGGAGATAACACTTTGGTAACTTAAGTTGCTCGAATGTGTGCGAGGAAATGACATTAAGTGCAGCACCACTATCAATCATAGTGCGTTTTAACATAGTGTTGTTGATTTGAACTATGATAAAGAGGGGAGCCTCCAAATCCTTGGAAGAAATGGAAGGAATTTCTGAATATTCAAAAGAAATGGTGGTTAACAGTTTATTCAATCCAACAATCATCTCAACTGGTTGGGGCTCATCTGAATTCACTGCTATACGGCATAGATTATCAATCAAATCCTGGTGATGCTGTGGAGATGATTGAATGAGGTCAAAAAGATACATTTTGACTGGAGCATGGGTAAGTTGTTTCATAACACTCTCCTCTACTGACACAGGAATCTGAGCCTGAGGTGAAGCATGAATAGAGACCCTAGGTCTCGAGGCTGATGTGGAAGGAGGAATGCCTTTAGGGGCTGCATAAATGACAACCCGTGGCCGAGATGTAGATGATGATAGATTATCATATTGTTGTGTTCTAGTGGTGATATGAATCGTGTCGATTTGAGAAGGTGGAAGACCATTCGTCGTGGAATTAATAGAACTAGAGGCCTGAGTAGATCATTGAGGCTCAGATGTGGTTGAGATGACAGGAGATACTTGTTCCTCCTCTTCTTCCAGCAGAAGATCACTTTCTTCCAAAATACTGTTAACGAGAGATTGAAGGGCTTTACATCCCTCGATGTCATGTCCTAGAGTGCAATGGTAAGCACATATCAAATCAGCATTGAACTTGGAAGGTTTTACTCCTTTAGGATTATAGGGTTTGATCAGAGGAAGGGATATGGATGAAGACTGGATAAGTTGGTGAAGAATTTCAGTGTATAATCCGGTAGACAAAGATGAGGACAGAGATGATGGAGATGCCTCTTTTACCTCCACGGACTGCCGAGGTAAAAGAACCTGCATGTCTGGTTTGAAAAGCTTTGTAGGGATCATTTTACTTTTTCAGACATCGGGAGGAGTGGCCTTGGACACTTGAGATGGAAGCAAGTGAGGTATGATTGATTTCTGTGGAGGAGGAGCTCCTAAGATAGATTTTGAAGATAATGAAGATGTGACAAGTGTTATGGTCCTCAGAGATAGGGAAGGCTGCTTGATCGAAACAGATGACGATTTAGATAATGCTGATTTAGATGAGGGAAGAGCTCCCAAAATAGGTCTGATCAGAGGAACAGAGGGTGTCTTGGATTTTGGTGATGAAGATGATGGTCCTGATAAGAGAGGTGATGCCTCTCTAGTCCATGCATTCACTTTACAAGGTACCAGCGAAGAAGGTGTTGTAGAAGAAGAAGATGATGGTTTCAATGGTATTATAGAAGAAGACGCCCTCCTAGTAAAGAAATCCAATCTTTTATGAGGCGCGAAGAGATATTTTTGAGGGAAAGCACCAAGGGTCTTAATAGTCCGAAATATGGGTTTTCCTTTTTCAGGGATGGTGACAACTTCAACCGCATAAGGTGATTGTAACCTTTTCAGAGGAAGGAGATGAGGAGGTACTAATGATGTAACATTAGACTTTAGTTGTCTCAGTTTAATTTCAGGAACCGAGAGTGTAGGTGTCGGTGCTATTTCTTTAGATTTTCCCTTAACAGGCAAAATAGTATCGGTGATGGAAGAAGTGGATGATGAAGAAGCAGTTACTTGCGAGGGAGGTACTTCTGGTACAGTAATTGTGGGTGTAACTACTATGGGAAAGGAAACATGAAGGGTCAAAATTGAAGATGTTTCCATTGAAGTTGGTACAACTATAGGTATGTTTACCAATGGCATAGTCGCAGCAAAAATGGGAGATACAGAAGTAGATGTATTCACGGTGGAAACTCGAAGGGATGTAATTGCCTCGAGCATTGAAAGAATATCTGATGATGAGATAGATGAGGATGACACTGTCTCAGGTATAGACAGAAGATCAGATAAAGAGGCAGAGGGAGATGAATCCATCTCTAACAATGTGGGAATATTCAAAGATGGGGTGTCTAAAGATGATGGAATCCTAGCGATTAGTGGAGCGGAAGGAGGTTCTGATTCAGTCGATGTGTTCATAGGTGGCTTAGTTTTAGAAGAAGATTCTTCAGTAGAAATGAAGCTATTAGTATGAGTGTTTGGTTTTTGAGACTCTGAAGCCTCATGGTTCGGGGAATGATTGGGAAATGGTTGTTTAAAAACATCAAGTGCCTGATTTGGGGGAGCATTTGGGTTATCCAGGATGAGCTCACCTTTATCAATGAATTTCTGGACCAGATTTTTGAAGGTCTGACATCGTTTAATGTCATGGCCTTTGGTTCTATGATAATGATAGAAGTCATTTTCCCTATACCAGAAAGGACGTTCTTGGTTTTCATCAAAATTTCTAATAGGAGGAAGTTCAATCATGTGAACTTCCAACATTTTTCCAAGATAGAAGCATATGATTCCCCTAATGAAGTAAAATATCAAGAGGATGAGGGTCCTTTTCGAGAAGATGATGAGTCTCTCCATAGTGTTTGATTAGAAGTGTTATCGGTGCGTGGTGTTTTTAATACAACAGTGTTAGTGGATCCCTGATTCTTGTCTTTAGAAGTGGAAGGGTTTGATTTTGTAAACCGAGAAAAATATGGTTTAGATTTAGAGCAAAGTTTTAACTTCCCTTGTTCAATGCCACGTGACTCAAGTTTACATGCCATCATAAAGGCTTCTTCAAATGTATGAAAAGTTTGGATCCTTAAAGTGGAAGAAATATGATTAGCACAAGATCAAGTAAACAACTCAATCTGTTGAGATTGAGGAAGGGAGAAATACAAGTGGTTTATTATCCCTCTCCAATGAGTGACAAAGTCTACAATAGACTCATCATCGAATTGACGAATGTTATAAAGATCTGTAATAGAGATCTCATGTGTAATGTTTATTGAAAAGTTTTCAACAAACATCTGGGCCAATTGAGAGAAAGAAAACAAGGAATGTTGAGGAATGTTATTATACCAGTCTAAAGTAGGCCTTGCTAGAGACATAGGAAAAGTACGAAGCATAAGCTCCTGATCCTGTACTATCATGTAGCAAGCATGTTTGAATACTCGCAGGTGCTATTGAGGATCCTCCTGACTATGAAATTTTGAGAACTTAGGAAGTTCCCATTGGGGAGGATAAGGCTTAAAAGCCATTGATGGATGAATGGGTTCATTACACACTTCTTCAAAAGAGTATGAAGGATGAGCCCCTTTGGTGGAGGCTTTTAAGTCTGTGATTTTCTTAAAAAGAATTTGGACCGCATCAGATTGAGGAGGAGGTATACTGGTATGTCCTACATAAGAAGTGAATGGTGGATTTTGTTGAGGCATCAATAGGGGATTCATTTGTTGGCTAACAGGATGAAAAGAGAAATAACCAGGTGTTATGGGTGACGCCTGGTGAGGTATTTATTGTGAAGGAGCATGTGTATAAACAGGTTGTGAGATGACAAGTGGTTGAGAAAAAGGTGGTTGAATGAAAGCCGGAGCCTATGATTGGTGGGCTCCTACACTTGTTGACTGAATCAGAATGGATTGAGGAACATGGGTATTGATTTGATTGGATATGGTGGGAAACAAGGTCTGGATGAGGCTTTTGACAACCAGATTGGTTATTAAGGGCACCGACGCTAGAGGATGGGTGAAGGTCAATGTCTCTAGAACATTAGAAGAAAGAACAAATGGAGGACGAGAAGCAGGAACCAACTGACTCGGGGAAGGGGGTTGATTCCTAAAGAGGTACTAACCCTGGGATGCAATGGATGGCATAGAAGAATTAACATCAATCTATGGGTGTGCAGGTGCTCCCATTATAGCCAGAGAAGAGGGCTTCTCAGAAGTAGGTTGTGGAATAGTCGATGTAACTACGGTGTTAGGAATAGGCAAGACTATTTGAGAACTAGTCGACATGGTCGGTGGAAGAGGAAAAGGAGGCACAGGTGTGCCACCCTCTTCCGTGGTTCGAGGCGAGAAAAAGGATGCTAATTTTTCTAAAAAATCCTAGGATGATTCACGAGGATAATCGTAAACTTACTGATTGGTGGTCCCTAGTCAGATATTCGAATGGACTTATGTATTAGATAGTCCATAAGGGCTACCGGATTGTGATCAAGGAGCGACTGAAATTTAGGATCCCCGCGAGGAACATACTCTATATCCGAAGCAGATGATATTTCTGAAGGACTGTGGGAAGCTAGACGTGATGGGATTGCTTTAGGCTGATAGAAAGGATTATACGACCAAGATGGGGAACCAACTAATAGTGGTCCCGAGAAAGACCCGAGGGGTGCCGAAACATCCACACTAGTGGTGATCTCGGAGGAAAGAAGGGGCTAGTTGAGCCATCCTTCTAGATTGTAACTGAGTGATGACCGTCATAAACAAACAGAAATATAGAAAAAGAAGATTGACCTAACTAATGCACAGATAATTCAAGCAGCATAAGTGATTATCTCTTTTAAATTTTCCTGCTTTTAAGAAAGAAAATATTAGGGAAGGCTTTTTAGAACAGGAACTACTCAGATAACCAAAATAAGGATGGTTTGGGGAATATTTTGGTGAGGAGTCCCGAAGGCACTTCAGTAAAAGACTAGTAAGTGGCTTGATATAGGGGCCCACCACTGCACTTCACACACCGCTGCGATAAGGGAGTCGGGTGCTTTGCCAATATATACCAGAACTTCCGTGAATTTATAGCGCAGCCCGAGTACCGCGTAGGCTCTTCCTCTTGGATGTCACTTCCAAGTATGCAAGGCCAGGGGAGGAATTTTTGTTTTGATGCTTTATACCTAGTGATTTTGGCTTTGTGTGCAAGGGTGAAAAATAAAAATCAAATAGTGTCACTACCGATTTTGATTAATTTTTCTAGCCTATTTAGAAAACTAGATGAATAGCATACAGCAGAAATGACAAAGGAAAAATTCTTCTTAAGCACTAATAATGAAGTGTTGGATTTCGATGAAGACAAGTCAAACAAATTCTTTCCAAGATACGATTAAATTCTTTTTAAGCACCAAAATCAAAATGTTTGAATGTGATGGAAAGCAAACAAACAAATTCTTTTTAAGTTCTTAAAAAGGAGAAAACACCATAAAAGAGGAATACCTGTAAATTTAGCTCTCCAAGGTGTGTGGACTTCAAAAAGCGCGTTGTTGAGCTCTTCCCCTCGAACAACCCCATGAAAAAGCAATGTGCTCCGCAAGAATAGGTTAAGCAAACACCCAACAAATCCAGAAAGATATATCCAGATGATAGTAGAATGAAAATTTCTATTTAAAGAACTAGAAATCTTTCAATAAAATACCAATTTTGCAAAAAGAAGACAGATCAAAAATGCAATTTTGAAATCAAATGAAATATTTATAGATCTTCATAATAGGAATTGGAATTTAGTTTTACAATAAATAAGAAACTTTAACTTTGTGAATTATAGGTGAAAGAAGCAAGACTAAAATGAATGAAGGAAATGTTACGGAGAACTGCTGAAAAGCAGTAAAGAAACAAAAAAAAAGATCAAAACTGGAAAAAAAATGAACTTACCAATAAGGGAAGTTGCTTAGGTCCCACTGGGCATGCCAGAATGTAGAACAAGAATTTCTACACTTGTTACCTATCCAAGTTAATGTACTAAACGAAACACAAAAACCTTGAAAAACACAAATGAAATCTATACTTGATAGATAAGACAAGATCTGAAGATGTAGATGGAAAAAAAAGCCGATGTAGACAAGACAGGTGCACACGATCAATCCTACAAAGTATATCCAAGAAACCTACGAGACACAGATGCTTGACAAAAAAGACCACGTTAAAAGATATTTGGGTGAACTACCTGAAAAGCGGGTCCAGGAAGTGATAAGCTCCCTTGGCGGATGTCAGTTCACGTTTTCAATTAATGAAAGAAGCATACATGATAAAAGATGTAAGTAAATGTCTATATTTTGATTAAAAATGACAGACAGAAAATTAAACAGCAGATAGAAACCAATAAAAAAAATGGGAAAATGTGAAAACAATGTTGGATTTGTGTTCCCTGAATTATTTTACCTGTCCATAGGTAGATTGGTGTCAATTAGAAAAATCGACGTCGACTGAGAAGAATCAACGTCGAATGAGATAAGTTGGCATCGACTAGATAGAATCGGCATTGACTGGGTAGGGTCGGCATCAACTCGGGGAAAATTGGAGGAAGATTGAGAAACAAACAGTGGAAGCTAGATCGTCAATCTCCGCTGGATCTGCAAGAGTCGTAAGGATACTGACAAGGCTCCACCTGCACTGGATGCAGGAACAGAGTCACCAAGAGATCGATGAAGGCTCACGATGTCCATGTGGTAGGAGAAGAGTAATGGTACTCCTCTCAGGGATTGATTTGGACATGTTTCGCTCTCACTTGATAGATAATACTCAGACTTGATGCTCAAAACTCTCTCACTCTCTCTGTCTAACTAGAACTAAATTCTAGCCCTGTATTTGTAATCAGCACTGACCGAGATGAAATCGGTGCCATTCCAAAAAATCGGCGTCGACCGAGTACCAGTTGGCGCCAATCAGGGAACAATCATCCAAAATGGCCAAAAGAGACAATTTTTGGAAAGATGAAGTGATCCTTCCACCTCAAATACGGAAAATATCCTGCTGCTCAGTTTGGTAGGAGGAGAAATAGGGGGATAAATGGATAAAATCGATATGGGAGGTTAGGAATTGATATGGGGTAGATAAGTGGTTAAGATATATGTAGAAAATACAATTAAATAGTTAATATTTAATTATCTATGGGTAAAACATAATGGGGTGAAATAAACTTAGGATAGATGTTTAAATCAAATATTAAATAATACCCTAAGGGAGAAATGGTGATGTAAACGTGACCCAGGTTACCTGAGAAGACAAATGCGCATGGGGGACACTAAATTGGATAACCAATTTTAGTTGTCTACAATGGAAGCAAGCTCTAGGTCATGTGGAGCATAATTCAGTTCATGTAACTTGAGTTTCCTACTTTCATAATCTATGACATGATCATTTTGCAACATAATACCTTTGATTCCTTCCCCAGATGTATCTGTTACAACAGTAAAGTCTCCATTAGGATCAGGTACAGCCAAAATAGGTGTTGATGTTAACTGATCCTTCAGAGTCTTAAATGCAGATTCTCATTTTTCATTCCATATAAATTTTGTATCATTTTTCTGTAATGAAGTTATTAGTGTAGCAACTTTTGAAAAGTCTTTAACAAACTTCCTATAGTAACCAGCAAGACCCATGAAGCTTCTAACTTCATGTACATTCTTTGGTGTAGGCCACTCAATTATAGCTACAATCTTGGAGGGATCTACCACTATTCCTTTCTTGCTTATAACATGACCCAAATAGTGCACTTTTGTGTCATAGAAAGAACATTTAGACAAATTACCATACAAACATCTCTTTCTCAAGATTTCTAAAACTATCTTCAAATGCTCATGGTGTTCTTCAATGCTTTTAGAGTATATGAGAATATCGTCCAAGAATACAAGCACAAATTTTTCCAAGTATTCTTAAAAAATATTATTCATTGAATTCATAAAAGTGGTAGGTGCATTCGTTAATCCAAAAATCAAAACTATGAATTCATAATGCCCATGCCTAGTTTTAAAAGTTGTTTTATGAATTTCTTCGTCCTTTATTCTTAACTAATGATATACAGATCAAAGATCTATTTTGGAATATATTGATGCACCATGCATTTGATCAAACAAATCATCAATTCTAGGAAGTGGATACTTGTTCTTAATTTTTTCTTTGTTTAACATCCTATAATCAATGCACAATCTAAGTGTTCAATCTTTCTTTTTCACAAAGATTACTGGTGCTCCCCAAGGTGATACACTCAGTCTTATTAAACCCTTCGACAAAATATATTGTAACTGTGCCTTAAGCTCTACCAGTTCAATGGTAGTCATTCTATAAGGTTCTTTGGAAATAGGTTCGGTTCCTGGTTTGATCTCAATAGTGAAGTCAAATTCATGTTTGGGTGGAAGACTTGGTAACTCTTTCGGAAACACGTCACTGAAGTTTCGTAACAGCAAATATATTTCCATGAAGTCACTATTTTCTTCTGTTGTTTTAGAAATTTTTACTGCAGATAAGGTGTAGCCTTTATTTTTGGCCTTTTAAGTTGCATCGTTGACAATTTCTTAACTGAAATCTCACCTTTTGCACCCTAAATGTCTGTTGTTTTATGCAGATCATCTAAACAACTAATATGTTTTTTAAAATATTCAACCTTTTCCTTATGCTCATCTAGCCAATTAACACCTATTATTACATCACAAGATCCTAAATGAGCAACATAAATGTCAACCTCAGTGGAAAAACTAGGCAAGTCAAGGACTGTTCCAAAAAGACACATACTAACTGTGTGAATAGCATTATTCCCATAATTTACATCCCATAATTTATCTATTTTTCCAACTTTTCTTTTTAATTTTGATGTTAATCTAGTAGAAATAAATCATTTAGTAGCTCCAGTATTAAAAATAATAGTTACATGTATGCCAAATAAATTCCCTGGAACCTCTCTGGGTATGACTTTTTTTTCATCCTGTTTGTCAATTATTGCAGAGTGTATCTTGTGTTGCTAATTACAATCATCCTTCTTCAAAGTACATTGATTTGTGTAATGATATTTGCCACAATTGTAATAGCCTCCTATAGGTCCCTTTTTAGGCTCAAATTTATTTCCATCCTTATTACATCCATAGGAATTTTTTCTGTTATTATTGTTCTTGACAAAGTTATTTCATACATTAGCAGCAAGTTTATTTGCTTCTAATTTCTTGTTGTTTTCTGTTACAAACTTATTTTTCATACCAAACTTCTTCCATGGTCCCTTCTTAGGTGCAAGAGATGATGAAGAGTTTGGAATTTTATTTCTAATTTCCTCCTTATGGGCAGAGATTGTTTCTATTTTTGTTCCTTCCTTATGGCTTTTTTAACTACCCCTTCCATAGTGGTTGGGCTATGAACATCCACTTCACCACCTATAATGGGATTTAATCCCATGATAAATTTTGTATCCTGAACTTCTCATCAGTTTGATACTGAGGTACATACTTAAGGATTTTAGTAAACCACTCCCAGTACTCTGTTACAGTTAATTTTCCTTGAGATAAGTTCTAAAATTCAGTCATTTTCTGATCATAATAAATTTTTGGCAGCCATTGTTGCCTAAAATAACTTTTAAATTGATCCCAAGTAATATTTGTTTCATCAATGTTTAACTCAGCCGTGTGGTTGTTTCACCAGGAAGATGCTTCATAGGAAAGTTGATATGCTCCTCTAAGAAGTTCCGTATTGCAAAGTACTTCTCCATTTCACTGAGCCAATTCTCATCTCCATCTCCTAATGTGGTGCCATCAAACTTAGGTGGACTTATTCTTTTTATATCATTAGTGAGTTCAGCTGTCAGCCTTGCCTTTTTATTTTTAGGCTGATTAGGTGAATTAGTTGTATTATTATTATCAACACCAAAATTTCCAACAGTAGCGTTGTCTACAGGAGGTGGTTGATTGTTATTACAAGCATCTTATTCCTCCTCCTAATTTCCCATTACTTGTTCAAGTATAGCCAAACAATCTCTTGTGTCCAACAGGGAAGCAAGTATCTCATCAATTTTTTGTGTAGTAGTTGCTTCTCCACTATTTGGTGGGTTGTTTAAAGTATTTCCTATTATTCTAACCATTTTCTATTAACAAGAAAATTTAAGTTTTATCAGATTTATGGACACAATAGGTCCAAGAGCTACAACCTTCAGCTTTGATGCCAAGATGTAACATTCCCATTTTAAGACATTAGAAACAAGGGAAATTATATATATATTGTTCTATGTTCTAAATAATCATAACTTAGAACACACATTCCATGCCATTCAATCTCATAACAGATAATCATATGTAACTATAAATGACTCGATGAACTACCAATCTCTCATTTCATGACTCGGTTTCTAACCGATCTCTCATGTTAACTCAATGTATTGTATACTAGGTATACTTGGTTCTCTTACCCTATTTTGGGTATTGAGTGTTCTATTTAAGAGGCCTATCTGAATATTTGTCACCAATATTCATCTGATATCTCGCTTCTTAAACTAGGTGACATAGGACAACACAACCGGTAGCTTGCGATACTTTGGCCAAATATTTTCACATATTGTTCATGTTTACTATTCCTAGACAGCATACTCATCAAACAGAATACGTCCTTCACCCCACTCATCTGTTATCTAGAATGGTCTTCATTGACTCCTATCAGACCACTTCTTCAAGGTTTACAACTAACCCAGGTTAGCACCATAGTTTGGTATAGGGAACCACTCGTGGTGACTAAGGGTACAAAGACATACTCAATTGACCTAAGTCGATTGCATGTGTCTAGTTATCCTAAGTCGTCGTGAGTTACCCCATATACTAAATCATGTTCCTAACCTGACCTAGAGTATAACTAAGATAAATTCCAAGTTTATGATGATCTAGATGATCCAATTCTGAAGGGTGTTTCAATATGTCAACTACAACATTGTATCCTTGTGAAAACCCAAGTCTTCACAAAGGTACAGTTCTACAGTTGGCATGTGCCAACATCTGACAGAATTACCCATCTCAATGTACATACCCAAGAAAAAAGTTAATTACTTAATTATTTTTCTTAATTAATATTTAATCATAGCAACCCTATTGAACCCTAATTTCTTTAGCCCTTAAGGTTGACATCTGCAGTTGAGTTGTTAATGTTTTACAAAAACATCATGATTACTTTTTAATCATCAACTTCTTACTTTAGGGTCCAATTAACTAAAATAGAAATAGTAAACAACAATAAGATTTGATTATTATACCCAACCATTCCTAGCCTGTTTAAGTTCCAAAATAGGTTCCATTATAATAGACTTCATTGATATGAAGTCTAATTAATAAATTTACATATTTACCTTTCATTTTCTTTACACCTATGAAGGTATTGGTCAAGAGGAAGTTCACCTTCCTCTTTCTTGTTATGAATTAGGGTTCATTCTACCCTTTTACATTATACAAGACATCATAATTAATTTGCACTGTCGTTAACATCTTTTAATAAACAATAATGACTTAGTAAAAAGAACATCTATGTATGCCAACTTAATAAGTTACATTTCAATAAAGGGATAGTGTATCTAATTCCCTTCCATCTAACTTATTTAATTCAAACTGAAAAGGATTCCAAACAGATAAGAATATGAGAAAATAAATATAAGATTACAAATTCCCTTCATAGAATGCACAAGGAGAATGACACATTAAGTACAAGTAACTCTCAATATTTTTCCATTCATCTAAGTGAAATACACATTTTACAATTCCATTCATTTTAGAAATATTTCATGTCAAAAAACATTAATAAGCCCAATTAAGAAATAAAGATTTTCCTCTTACAAATACATTTCACTAGTGAATCATAATTCCTCATAAAATATCCAGCTTTAGGTAAAAAAAGTAACATCATAAAATATAGTGTCTTCCTTTATCACTTGTGAATTCCATCTGCAAAAATTTATAACACGGGTCAGTTCATTGAACTGAGCATGATAAGCACTAAGCATTAAAACGATGTGCTTTCAACTAACTATTTCATAAAAAGAACTTTGCTTTTATGAAACAGTAAAGCAATACAGATAGATACATCATAAATAAATAATAATCATAAAAGAAAGAACAAAGTGATCAACCACATTAACATTTAGTAAAGATCATAATATAATCATCACTCTTCAGCCATTGATTTCATAAGAAATTATATCAGATAAGTAATATTTCATCCTAATTACTTATCTTATTCTTACTATAGATATTTATAGTTTATTTCTTGTGTCATTCAACCTAATTCCTAATAAATCCACTTACTCTATTATTTCCCAAAAATAGAGTTATTCTAAGAAGCAAGGATCCATCATACTCAGCATTAACATGTTCCATCATAAAACACCTACAGCCAAGCTAATTCAAACTTCAAGAAAGATTTTAGGATGAGCCATCAACATCTTAAAGTAAGAGATTCCTATTTAAGGTACTACACCCTAATTCAAAGCCCTAGATAAATCCTATGTTTTAGGTTAAGCCTCACCGGGTTAGAAATAGGGTATGTATTATTCATTTATGTGCACCATACATTGGTCACACATTACCAAAATTAGATTCTAATCAACATAAGTCAAGAAGAAGAAGTAAAGGATTATCTCCCAACTACTCACTCTAGAATCCCATTAAATAATACAATTGAATAGGTCATATCCTTAAACAAGAGTAATACAGGTGAGGAAAAAGATGAATAGAGAGAGAGAGAGAAACAAATCAGAACTTCCCTCATAGTTTGAAGATAAAATCATTGCATTCCACAACTCAGAGAAGAGAGAGCGCAACATATAATTCCCTTCAGATTTTGAAGTAAACAGCAATGAATTCCTTAACTTAGAAAAGAGAGGAAAGGATGTCAACAACAAGGAAGAGATATAGTCTCATCATTCCATCCTTCAAAAGGAGAAACACAGTCAAAATTCAAAGAGAACTGAAATAGATCCCTACCAAGAACCTTCCAATTTCAATAATCATTACAACACAAATAACATAATCGAAATTGAATCGATGTATATAGATATACGATAAAAACTAGCAAGTCAAGAACCGAAAAGAAATTTTCCCATTAAATAATGAGAATAGTCTCAGTACTACAAATTCTATCATTGGAATTGATTAAACAAATACCTTTAGTTAATAAAAGTTTCCAAAGCAACAAGAACAATAACTGAATATTAAATTCATTCCAATGTTAATAGCATCCACTGAGAAATTTTCTTATTTTCCAATCAGAGAGTGAAAGAGAATAGTGATGGAGTAAAACACCCCTATGAGATTCAGATTTCTTTTCAAAAGACAATACATAAAAATGAAGATATCGAATGCAAGTTTGATTGTCCCAACTTACCTTCAAGTTACCCTAGACTCCCTTCTTCATAGAAATCAAGGAACAACACACAAGTTTGGGAAGAAAGTTATAGACTATGAACTTATCTCAAGGAGAAACAACAAAAGTGACAAGACTCCAACCAGATGCTCGAAGTCGAGTCCAAAAGAGAAGAGAAAACTATAACGTCCCTTCCCAATTCCCTAAGGTAGACAAGACCGATCTAATCAATAGTTCGAATTAGATATCCCAACTCTTTAGTATCATAAAAATGTCAATTAGAGTGCAAGAAACCAATAAATCCAACCAGATGAACTGATAAGGGTAACTCCTGAAGCACAAAATCTTACCTCTATAAGGACTCGGAAAACAATCGGTAAGTCTTTCCACAATGGTGACAGCAAAACTTAACAACTTTACTTCCAGTCAGATTTATATCAAGGGAGTTTGTTCAAACCCCAAGACCAGTTGGGTCTTTAACAATTCTTTTCAAACATAAAGTGAGAAAATGAAAATGACATTATATAAATGCAAGCAAGAGCTAAACATGCCTGCTTAGAATATCAACCAGAGGAGAACAAACCAAAACGTAGCCTTTCTCAACATTGACATCCATTAACTAATTCAGAGCAGACCAATAGGATTTCACTCAATCAAATCATATCAAGCTCAGAAAAAGTAAGACTTGGTTACTGTTATTTCCAACAAGATTGAATCCACAAAAAATATTCCTAACAACCATATTAGCAAGAATCAAACAAGAGTAACAAGAATAAAAAACAACTTTGAATAACTACAAAAGATGTCACTCATCTTACATTCTTCCAAAAAAGGAAAATAAGTTTAACTTGAATATTTTTATCAAACAGTGCATTCCTCTAACCGTTTTGCATAGTCCACAAAAGTATACCAGATTCGACAACATTTAGTTCACACAATGGTTAAATCCAAATTTGTTCATTCTTCCAACAAAGGAACAAACCCAAATCATATCTCATCAAGCAGTAACCAGGCAGGTATAAACAGTGACAGAAAATACAAGCATAAATCAAAATACACATCATATATAAAAATCCATTTGTTTCCAAGAGAAGAGTTATTTTAATGAAGACGTTTAGTAAAAAGTAGAACAACTTAATGGGTAGAGCCTATCATGCCTAATAGAGCTTCTATCGATTTGTAGAATATTTCCAGGCAAGCCTCCCACAATATTTTCCTTTTTCCAAGTGACATCAACAATTCCAAACTTCCTATTACCTCTTATACTTCCACTGGATCAAAAATAGCTCAGAGGTGGAAAAAATAACAAATGATTGGAAATAGAACTATTGGTTTGAAGAACCCAAAACCTCCATGCAGAGAAAAAAATGCAAAGATTAAATGACCAAACAACCCCTCCAAAATCATCTTGCATGTCTTCCAAGGTGGTTTCTTCGCCATGACCGAGGCTCATTAATGCAAGGACAGTCAACTCTCCCACCTAATTCTCCATGCCACCGCCATCCAAATTTGGTGAGCTCCATTTCAAACTTTACATGCATTTTTAATTTTAGAGTTGATGTCAGCTAAGCATCCTTCTAGCTACCCATGTCTCCATCAAAACTGGTTGTTCAGAGCTTATTAAATTCAAAATCAAATCTCATAAATGCCTTCGAAACCATTTCCACTAACTCACCAGTTTCCATGCAACCCTTAGGTACCCCTTAGCTTAGTATTAGTTTAGGTTAGATTGTCATTAGGTTAAGATTCAACCATAGTCCTAGGTACACATTATTTTCCTTAGGTTATTTCTAAATCCATAACCCTAAACATAACAACTTAGGTTAGGGTGTCACTTAAGCAATTTAGTAATAGGTAATAGGTAGGCCCTTATTACCTTAGCTTAGAATCCACATAGCATAGAACATTCCAACTATGGTTAAGGTATCCACCTTAATAGTCTCGCAATATGCCCTAGTTCTTATTATGACATTCAACGTCTCAAAAAATATTTATCAAGAAGGTCCAAGCTTACCGATTACAACAAGATGCAAAGCAAGGACACCAAAAGAAGGGTCCTTAAAATTATAACATAATAAAACTCAATCCCTTACTACCTTCCATTTCAGAATGTCAGTTTATCAAGTTGATCAAGTAAGAAGAACTAAAGCATACCTTGGGTCAATGGAATTGATCAAAGGTTTTGTTGTTAACATAAGATAAGAATGAAAATGATAGTACATGTTCATGTCCTTGCAGAACACAGTGAATAATGACTTCATTTTCAAGTAAATAGAATCACAGCAAAATGAATCTCTGTATAGTAATATTTTATCTATTGCAAACATGATTTCCAACAATCAAAAGGATACACCTTCCTAAGACAAATCATATGTCTAAATTTGCAATGTCAAAAGGGAAAGTAATCAAAGTAATAGTTTAGACAATGATGTTACAGGATAAGAAGTACAAATGTAGTGTTAAAATTGTGTAGTCATATTTAGGTGTCTAAATTTTCCCCTCTTTGATGTGGTGTAGCACGAGCGATGCCACTTCAAATATAGTAGACAATTACAGACAATTAAATTTTGTAATGGTAGAAGGTAAATTAGTAGGATGGAGGATGCCCCTCGAGTGTCAATGGGGTGATAGAATAGGTTAATGGATGCTCAAAAAGAAGAATATAAAATTTTATAGCAGCAGATAATCCCATCATAATGGTGAGGTAGACATCGATATACCGAGTATGAATATACCAGTATGAACTCCTATTTTGGGAAGTCCATAAGGAACTGTTATTTATTGCACGGTATGTTTTTCTTAACAAATCCTATAGAAGAAAAAGGGGTTTAGAACCAAAAAAGGGATTTGAACTGGGCCTGGTTGGCCATTATCTTGATTTAATTAATTGGAAAAAAATAGATCCCGGTCCTCTTTATGTGGAAGAAACAAGGGAGGGTGGGAGGGAAGAAAATTATAGGTAGAATGGATGATAAGATAGATGGGAAATGGGGAGATCATGACGTAGATGACATATCATCTAGCTTGGAAGTAGCTATTTATTTGATATAAGCACACAAAAAAGGGGTAAAATGACATGAAAATCCATAATGTGATTTTTTTTCCATGCTAAATAACTGACTCAATGAAAAATACATAAAGTAATGTAGTACGATAAAGTAAAAAATCATGAAAGTAAATAAACATGCACCAACAAACATCCTTAAACAATCAATGCTCAAGAATATTTGTACCAATATTCTTTTATCCAATTTCAGTTCCCAAATGTTTGAGTTATATGACAAGGGTTAAAATGATGCCCTAAATAATGATACATGCAAGGGAGTAGGCAGAGGACATAAAATTCCCATGAAAAAGTAACATGCACTATGAAACTACCCCGAACAATGATATATGCAAGGGAATATAAACATAGTAAGAAAACCAGATTTTTTAATGAAGGAAGATCATAAGATGATCCGCATGTCATGCATTAGAACAAGAAATCACTCAAGTAACATGTTTTGTAGTATAGTTTCCAATGTTTAGTGTTTTTTTAGTTTTTCACTATTTTTGGATTTTTATGATTTTTAAATGTTTAGGATTTTCAAAGGTTTGTGGATTTTGATATTTACCAAAACTATGTACAGGAATAACCAAGCACCAAGATTCCCCCAATGAGAAGTGAGAATATGCAAGGGAAAATATTGAGCATATGTACAAGAAGAGGATCAACCGAAACAAGTCCAAGAGTGATAGGTTCAATAGTACAGCATACAAACGATAATGGGGAAGCTAGGAAGAAGTTACCATGCCCCAAAGATGAGGTTATTTTGAAACACATAATCCTCCTATGGTGTCGAAAACTAGTTTTCACCAAAGGACATTTCCAAAGTGCCACAATTGTGTGGTTTTCACACTTGGACAAATTGATTTCTCTTTACTTTTTTGATTGGGCTTTTTTTTTACTATTTTGACATTTGGATAGGTCATCATGATTAGACTAGAAAGTGTTTTAGATGCATGGAATTCATGGATTTCTAAAGCTCATCACCATCAGGATAGGAAATTTTATAAGCACCTGAAAAAAATTTATCCACCATAATTTACAACTCTAACTAGTTTGGCTCAAATTTACCTTTCTTTTCATGTTCCTTGATGGTATTGAACTGATTCTCTTTAAGGAAAAGGTCTCCCACATTTAATTCATGAGGGATGATGTGATTTTTGTAGCTCTTGTGAACTTGGTTCTGATATACTTTGAGGTGATCCAAAGCATGGAGGAATTTTTCATCAATTAGTTATATCTCTGCTAGTTTATCCACTCTATAATCATCATCATTATTTATAAAATATTGCAAGGAGATCCACAAAGAGTGAAGCTCAATCTCAAGGGGGTTAATGGATTCAATTCCAAATACAAGGTAGTATGGGTTTGCACATGTAGGTGTGTGGATGGAATTGCGATAGGCCCAAAGGGAAGAACGGATTTAAAGGTGTCAATTACGGTCAGTTTTACTAACCATGTTCTCCATGATCTGAACAAGAGTTTTATTAGAGGCCTCAACTTTCCCATTACCTTGAGGGTAATAAGAGGTAGACCACTTTTGGTGATTTTTTAAGTGTTGGCATAGTACCTTCACTTGTTTATTTTTGAATGATTTACCATTATCATATATAGTGGCAGAAGGGATGTTATAGAGGGAAATGATATGATTCATGATGAACTTATATATCTTAACATTAGTGACATAGGTGAAAGGAACAGCCTCCACCGATTTGGTAAAGCATTCAATGGCATTGATAATGTGCTTCTGGCCATCAGAATAGGTCGGTGTGAGCTTCCTTATGAGATTGAGTCCCCATTTTGAAAATGGTCACGGCATAGTGATAGGTTGCAAAGATTGAGATGGATCATGTATGATATTACCATGATTTTTTACATAGTAGAGCTTTCTTTACATATTGACAGCAATCTATCTCCATAGTAGGCTAATAGTATTTGATACACAAAATCCTCTTTGTGAGGACCATACCACTAGTGTGAGCACTATAGATTCCTTCATTCACCTATTTAGTTTCTTAGATAGCTTCCTCATAATTAAGACAGCATAATAGAGTCTTATCATAGCCTCAAAGATAGAGAGTTCCCCCAAGTAGGTTATAACGTACTATTCATTGGATAAAGGATTTTTTTGGGATTGGAAGATGTCATGAGATAAGGTATCGTCTTATAAGTAATTGAAAATGTCAATGTACCATAGAGAAAAGGGACCAACAACTTCACATACCAAACACAATTATGGCATTTCATATGCGATCCCACTATTAGATGATCTATAAGGAACTGAAATTCCCTAGTATCCAAAGATAATCATAGCAAAATATCCAATGGTATCCATAGCATCCATTGATTAGTTCTATGCTATTAGGACCTGTTGAAAGGTAATTTGAACAAAGTATTCCTTCAGAGTTTCTACCATTAGTTTATATGGAATGAAATTCTCATCCTTGACCTTGTATTCATCATTGACATGTTTGATGATCAGATGTGAGTCACCTATAGCCTTAACTTGTTTGATATTCCATTTTATGGTGACTTTCAATCCTACAATGAGAGCTTCCTACTCAAAAATATTGTTGGTACATGGAAAACCGATCCTAAAATCTTGAGGGATAATATCACCTATGGGGGTGATAATAATAACGCCTCCCCCTAAGCCATTAAATGTGAGTGATCCATCAAAATATATTTTTTAGGTAGAAAGTCTTAAATATACAAAATAGAAGCCTCTGACAAATCAAGACTCAATTGTTATGTTCCTCATAGTGGTGCTTCAATCAGTAGATTAACAAACACTTGTCATTTGAATTCCTTCTTGTTTACATAATCAATATCAAATTTGCTAAGAAATATGATCCAAGTATCCATCCTCTCAATGATCAGGTTCCGATAAGAGGTATTTGAGTGGGTCAACTTTAGACATAAGCTTGGTTTTGTTGTTTATAAGGTAATGGAAGAGTTTTTGAAAGGAAAAAACAACAACCAAGTATACTTTTTCAATTTTTGTATATTTGAGCTCATAAGAGATCAATGTGTGGATAAGGTATCATCTTAAGAAGATGTGTGAAGGAATGGCATTTATCTATGAGCTAGGAGATAAATTTGCAGATGGCTTGTATCTTGCCCTACAAGCTACGCAGCTACTTGAAATTCTTGGGAGGAGGTATTTATGTAATGGCAATGACATTTTCTGAGTCCACTTCAATTCCTCTCCTATAAATGATAAATCCTAATAGCTTACCTAAAATCATGCCAAAGACATGTTTCTTTGGATTAATCCTGACCTTATAATCCCTCAAACATTAAAAGATATGACATAGGATGTCTAGATGTTCTGATATAGTCTTCTATTTTCCCAGGATATCATTAACATAATCCTCCATAATATCATGTAACATGTCATGGAAGATGACATTCATAGCTCGTTGATATGTTGCACCTGCATTCTTGAGGACAAATAGCATGACTCGATAACAAAATGTACCCCAAGGGGTAGTGAAATTATTTTTGTGTTGGTCCTCTTCCATAATTTTTATCTGAATTTCATGACCAATAGTAGAATCAAAGATCATGTCGATATTTGGAAGAGGAAAGTCATCTTTAGGACATACTTTGTTAGTGTCCCACAAATTTTTGCATATTCTGATACCTATTGGATTTTTTTGAACAAGGACTATGTTGGAGATCCACTCTGATCATCAATAGGTCTGATAAAATCAATAGCTAACAATTTCTCCAGCTCTTCTTTGACCAAAAGAGCAATGTGTGGATGTGTTTTTTTCAAAAAAATGTATAGGCATGGCAAATTCATCCACAACTATATTGTGCACCACTAAAGAAGGATCCAAGCCTCGCATGTCTACATAATACCAAGCAAAGACATCCATTAATTCTATAAGGAGGATCATAAAGGTTTTTTGTTCCTATGCTGAAAGAGAAGCCCCAAGTTTGATGATTTTAGGATCTTCTTGGTACCAATGTTGACATGAATAGTATCCTCAACTAGTAACAGAGAACCATCTTCCATATGTGTAGGATCAGAAGGGATATTGAGCTCTTCTTCTATCGGTGTTTCTAGGAGGTTTTTGTTAAGATTATCCATAGTAGATTTTTTATGTTGTTTATTCGCAAGTGTGTCAAAGATTTTTTCACTATAGGACTATTATTTCTTATTATTTGGCTTACTTGAATATATTTCTACCTCATTTACCTTGGTTGACCGAAAAAATTAACTTCCTTACCAAATTAGGCATAGGCATCAAGGTCAATAAAGAAAGCTTTCTTATGATCCTCGATAGGAATATCACCACAAATCCCCATGAATTCTCTAATAGCTTCCTGATTCTAAACAAAGTCGATGGGTATGTGTCATTGTTATTCCCAATTAATGAGGGATTGATGAATAATAGTCGTATCAGGAAATAGGTTCGTGGAGGAAAGGTCTTCGTAAATACTACAAAAGGAATTTGTTTTGCTTTTGTAACCAGAAGATCTATCCTCACATTTAGAAGAGGTGGCGTTGACTTCTATAGAAGGAGAATCGTATGGTCAAATATCGATGTTTTATCTTTTCATCTTCTCATGCATTCGAAGATGTTCCTGTAGGAATTTTTCATTGATGCCACATCCATATCCTTGATATCTCATGGCATACATCATCTTGTTAGGGATGACATATTCAGGGGATTGATAGCAAGAGGCCATCCTTCCATCAGGATACTGCTATGTAGAAGTACTTCCCAATATTTCATCAGCTAAGAGACCACTATTGGTAAATTTTTCAAGAGTGTCAGGTACTTGATCTCTTTGTAGTCATAAGTTACGCATACCACATGTTTGAGGAGACAATTGAAGATTAGACATAAGTATATCTTGTTGAAGGTCGTCTTCTCCACATCCGGTATGAATGATTTTCATTTCCCATGAAGCAAATGGGAATATAGAGGTGGACGTACCACCTTCATGTGGTTGAAGTGTATCTATATCTTTGTGAGAAGCGAGGGATTCTTATTATAATTGAATGACCAAATTAGTGGAAGGACACTTATATGCATCCTGATAATAACTAGCTAATGCTTTGTAGTGAGTAAATGGTTGTGGGTCACCAGGAATGGTAAGTTTTTCTCCTTGGAAATGGATCTTGATGCATTGATGAAAATTTGAAGTGATGTCCTACATGACATGGATCCATGGGTGACCGAGGAGAATGTTATAAGGAATATCTAATTTAATGACATGGAATCTTATAGCATGCGTGATAGGACCAGCTTCTATAGGCAATGTAATGGTTCTATATGATTTACATTTTGCATTTTTGTATGCCTTGATAGTGATCACATCAAGTTCTATCTCAAATGTAGTGTGTCCCAATTTTTTCACAACTTTTACCATGTAAATGTTAAGACAGGATCCATTTTCCACAAGCACCCTTTTGATCTTCTTACGAGTAATGATCACTTATATATAGGGCCAATTTGTGTGTATAATTAACCAATGGAATCTCATTTTGGCTAAAATTATATGCTCTTATGGATTGATTTACACAACCAAGGCTTGAAATCATGAAGTGTTGATGTCAGAATTAACTCTTAACTCATGGAGGGCCTTATAGAGGATATCCTTATGAAAATTATATATCTTAAGAAGCTCCAAGAAAGAAATCTTAGTGGTTTTGTTCTCAAGTTGTTCTAAGAGATCGTAATGACAATCCAAAGGAGTAGACAGAGGGCGTACTAGGAGAATAAGATGAGTGCACTGTGTTGTAACAACACACTCCTGAGATTTGATTCTAATGGTATGAATGTGGGTGTTGATGGGATGGACATAGCCAATAAGAGATTCAAAGGATTGGAGGTTTGGCCAACAACATGGTTGGTACTCTTTCCTTGAGAGGACTGAACTCAATCTAACTTCTTTTCTATATTCTTATGTTTAGGGAATGGTTTTTTTAATCCATATTTTGCCCCCCAGGAAAAATATTGGATCGTCCATGACCTTGTGTGAGAAGAAAGAGAAGAAATGGCTCTGTTGCATGAATCTATGTATTAAATCTATTTGGTAGGCTCTAAAATAAAAAAAAGGGGAAAAGTTCTGCATTTGAGCCGGAGTCAAAGCCAAAGCGGAGGTATAATGACAAAAGGTGAAGCACATTCCCCAGCCAACAAAAGGATGCCACGTGTCCAAGCGGAGCTTCGAGGCTGCGGGAGTATTTTGAGTTTTGTGTTTTCTCTGCAAAAGGGGAAAAGATAAATTTTAAACCTGCAAGTCCAATTTTTGCTCTAAAAGGGGTGCCACATGTCCCATATCAAAAGGGAACCCATTTTCAAACGATTTTCCCCATCCATTCGTATGGACCTGATACAAAATTTGAAAGGGCATTATTTTTGGCTCAGGGCTAGAAATATTGCAAATCTAATGTCATTGGCAATATCTCAGCCTCACCAACTAGATGGAGGAAATGTCTTCGGGCCTTCAATGTAGGATCCATCTGTCTCAAAAACTAGATCAGATTCAATATGTTTCCAATGTTTCCTCTTCCTTCAAGGTGCCGAACCAAGGATTGATGCAGTAAAGATAGATTTGAGGGAAAATTTTATCGGAAGCATTAACAGCAGTGGTTGAGTTTCAACCTACTTTTCCTGCTTCTCCCTCTCTCTTTCTTCTCTCTGATCGAATCTATAAATACAGGGCCAGTATTCATTGTAAAAAAATTTATTCATTTTTCTCCTTTGCCCCCCTCTTCTTTTCTTCCTCAGGGTCAAAAATGGAGTCTAAACCTCCTTTCACAGCTTTGTAATGGCATTTTCTTGCCTCTTGCCCCCTAACTATGTACTGTGTGAAATTTTGGAGAAATAAATTATGTTTTGTGTTGCATCTATCCATCCTTTACTTATTTTATCATCTCTCCTTACCTCTCATCATTGCAGGGTATACTGTACATATTCTGATGTTTGTTGCAGGTCCTAGGAGTTGTGTTTAATGGGTTTTGAATTGGTTTTCTGTGTGAAATCTATCTTTGGTCTATGGTGCATCTTGTCCACCCTCTCCTCTGCTCACCTCTCTCCACTTTAGGTAGTTGAGATTGTAATCAACACTTCCCTTTTCTTGGTGTTATCACCTCTACAGTGTAGGATTTATTTATTTTCATGCTCTCTCTCTCTCTCCTTGGTCCCTTGGAATTGTTAGATTAGGAGTAGATAGTCACATTTCATTCCTTAGGAGTAGTTTAGCATTAGGATTAGGAAGAAGAATCTGGATTTCTCTAGAGGGCCATCTCAAGTCTGCAAGTCCCACATCTTGAGAGATGGTCCCATGTTATGCAATCACACTAGATGATTCTGCCTTAGAAAAGTAGATCCATAAATCATCTGGGGGTGTTGTGTTTTTGCATTAATAGTTCCTTGTAGATTCCCAACTGATTGTTTGATTTTTTGGATCCTTGTGTGTTAAGCTCAATGTATCCTTGATCTAGAAGATCTTGAATGAATTTTTTTAAGCTTCATACACCTATCTATAGCATGACCTTTAATTCGATGATATTCACAATACCCATGGTCTTTGTACCACGATGGTTTAGATACTTCATCGGAAAAATTCTTAGTGATGGGGAATGTGACCATGTTGGTCAAATTCAGTTCCTTTAGGATAATGTATAGTGACTCCATGAGTGGAGTGTATTCCCTATGTTTGAATATGGATTTAAACAGCACATGCATGAGTTTCAAATGTGGTGTGAATTGAACTATTTGTACGTGTTTGAAATCAGTGATCCCATCCCCTATAACATTTTTGTTCTTGTTAAATAATTTAGATTTTTCTATAGGTTTTAAGTCGTAATTATCTCTTTGAAAGGGTTTTGAAATCCCTTTAGCAAGTAAAGAATTTTCAATTTGACTATGACCTCTTCGAATGTGCCAACACAATGCATTTTAAAGTGAAAGGCTATCTCATGGTGTAGGTTGGGCATGAAGATACTGAAAAGCTATTTCTCAGGGATGGAACTGTTAGGAATTAGTATTCACATGGTTAGTTTTATATATATTGTTATAACAAATGTGTAACAATATATTAATACGGGTTGTATATTGTTTATACTTCTTACTTTATAGGAAGTTGGTTTTCCTATTTGGATGGCTATTTAATAGCACTCCATACTTTGTAATTGATATAGAAAATTAATAATATATTCTGTGTTTGTACTGTGTAAATCTGCTGCTATACCAATATTTGGTATCAGAGTGACTATAGATCCATGATATATTATACAGGGAAAATCTTTTGCTATTCACGTTTTCCCTAGTTAATGAGATTTTTTTTGTGAGCATTCTAGATATAGTTCAGCTCGTATGATTTGATCATCATCAAGCTTGAGGCGTCTCTACAGGAATTTGTTTTTGGTTCGGGTGCATCTACAGTCACTGCCTTTTCCATATTCAGATCTGAATTTATGTGGAGGAAGATCTATCATAGATAGAACAGTCAGAAATTGCAGTCATCATATCCATGGCCTTCATGTAGAGTTTGATGCAACATCAATTATATTGTCAAAGCCGTATGTGATATCTTCAACACATGCTTGCGCCTGTTGACAACTCTGGTAAATTCTTGCGTGGTAGATGAGGCAAGATCTACGTGGACTGTTATAGCTCCATTGAAATCTGTGCATGCATGTAGATTTTTTTGTGAGTGTGCAATTAATCGATGATAGTTTTGATCTCCAAACACGTCTGATCTCAAGACTTGGTTGAATGCTTTGCTTTCATTGTCTTCCATGCATCGTTCTTCCACATGCCCTCTGATCTCCACTTTGACACGGAATAGATAATTCAATGCAAAATAAGATCTCAGATTACATTAAAGTTTTTGCATGGATCGTGGTATTTTAGTTTGATGAGGAGCACTCCAAGCAGTTCAGTCAACTAATTTCCTGCAACATCCTTCTATGCATCAGATTCGTTTTTTCCTCCAAGAAAAGTGATCGGCCCAACCTCATTTTACATAAAACGGTTGTAGTTTGATTAATGAGAAAATTCACAATTGTTAGCCACTTAAAATTGTGTTTAGTCGAGTGTTGGTTTATTTGTAAGGTGTTTATGTGTTTAGAGTTTTTTGCCAATATAGCCATTCGTATCATCTTTGGTCCAATTGTTTATTAGGTAATGCCGTACCATTCGAAACAAGTGTAAAATACCCCAATAGTAATATGAGTCTTTAGTGTTTTTTTGTTGTTTAGTTAAATATTATTTTTTATTCTATAGGTAGAATTTTAGTGTTTATTTACTATTCAGTCAATAGTTGTAAGGTATTAAAAAGTAATTTTCTATTATTTTTTTAAATAGGTTGTTTAAAAATTAATACTTTTGGTGTCTAAACCATAAGATACATTGTGTATAAGTATTGTCGGGTCCTTATTTCATTTAGGTTTCACAGTCATTTTTTGCGTCGAAATTCTCAAAAGTTGTATTGTCAACATTGTTAAATAGGTGATTTTAGGATTATTGTCTTGTCAAGTGTTAAAGTCGTGTCATTGTATTAAGTCCGAAAAATAAAATTTTGCCTTACGAACGCATTTTCGGTGGAATCCGACGTTCGGGTAAGGTGAGTAATTTTTGAGCTTCATATCCAAATCCAGCTGATCTAGCAGCATGAAAATGGAGGAAGGAGGCATCGGAGGCTGGAGGTCAGACAGCGACCTCTCGTTAGTCACCAACGATGGGGCCGCACAGAATGATTTGGTGGCACAGGTGTGTAGTGTGAGTATATGATTTTCAGTGTGGTTTCCATTTTCTCAGAGTGATTATGTTTGCAGAGTTCCTGTTTTGTTTGGTATTTGATGGATGTTGGAAAGAAAGTTGTGTTGGAGCGCAAATGACTGTCAGTGATCCTCTGACTGACTTGGTCCTCTGACTGCCGTACTTTGTTGGAAGATGGTCAGCTAGGAGAATACGTTCACTAGCATTAGTGACCATGTGCAGCAAGACCTAACTAGCAAGATCCATTCAGGAGTATGTTCTTCGATGCAATTTGCTTCTCAGTATCTATATGTGTGGAATTTCACATTGTGGGGGGGAATACATACCAATGTTCCATTCCCATTCTGCACCCAAAACGACTTAGTCAAGGAAAGCTTCCAGTGGCAGTGGCAGTTTTCTATGCTGTTTGAGATTGAGTGGCAGCGATCAAAGACAGAGACTACAATTAAGAACATTACGATTCTTATAGGAAGTAATGTGAGATTTTTTCAGTATATATTCTATTGTGCAGTTTTGAGATATGCATGTTGTGTTTCCTACATTATTCCCTGATGTATAAGCATAGTGGTGAACAGTAGCACCAGAGTAAGTCAATTCATGGATCTTGAAAGGGTTTGCGGGAGGATCCAGAAAACCACATGAGGTCGACATTTGATGGGGTTCCTGTCACTTCAAGGTTTGTGGTAAGCCTGTTTAAAACCATGGAAGGAGAGAGCCTTTCTTTTGGATCAAGGTCATGAGTCACAGAATTGGACATGCCACAGGGGTGAGCATACTGCAGTTGAGTGTGTGGATGTTTTTCTACCATGTAAACACTAAGGGGGGGAATGTTAGGAATTAGTATTCACATGGTTAGTTTTATATATATTGTTATAACAAATGTGTAACAATATATTAATACGGGTTGTATATTGTTTATACTTCCTACTTTATAGGAAGTTGGTTTTCCTATTTGGATGGCTATTTAATAGCACTCCATACTTTGTAATTGATATAGAAAATTAATAATATATTCTGTGTTCGTACTATGTAAATCTGTTGCTATACCAATAGGAACAAGGGAAGCGGATAGCTGGCCCACACCATCTTTGAAGGAATGTGGAGAATTTTTCATTGTTTCTTTGTTTTTTGTTACAAAGGTATATCATCTTTATATCACTTTCCATGTTAAATGAAAAATGACAGAAAAAAGCTTCTCAACTAAGTCTTCAAAGGTAGAAATAGACCCTTTGGGGAGATGAAGAAACCATTCAAGTGTCTGGCCTCCAAGACTCCATAGGAATAAGTGAATGAGGTAATTATCATTGTATGAAAATTCTTGGTAATCCATGAATAATTCTTTGATTTGATCACAAAGATTACATTTTCCCCTATATTTATCAAATTTAGGACAATCGAAGCTTGGTGGGAAAGGATTCTACAACATTTCCTGGTCGAAAGGGTGAGGACATAGTTCTTCAAACTGATATTCCTTATTATAAACCAATGAGGTCGTATTTCATAGACTATCATTTATGGTCAAAAATTTAGCCATGTGATGGCATGGCATGTATATAAGTGTGGTTAGATTTGGAGACTTCGCCACTGTGGTTTTCAGTATATCTCTTAGCATAAGTGGCTCTAGGTTTTTCAATCCTAAGATCTCTACCAGTGTCTTGATGGATATGAGAAGCTAACTTTGATATTTTCTAAGGGATTCCAGTTTTCATTACATAGTAGTGTCTCCTTTATGAGGCTCTTGTGCTACTTCCTCATGTATGGGGATTTCATCCTTTTTTTATCAAAGGGATTCATTCTATCAAAGAGTATATGATGATGAGTTCTAGTTGGAGACATATTTATGTCCTCGCCATGATCTCTTGGATGACCAGACATGGATTCATGTTCACAATTTGAAATTTCCTCCTTCATCCTAAGAGGTGGAGGAGGAGTTTTACTCTTCGTTCTGATCAAGTGAGGAAGGAAACTAGGATCAAAATTAGAGGGCAATCTAGCCCTTCACTCAACAATACGCAATAATACCTGGTCCTTATTTTAAAATACATAGTCGTCTTCATGAGCGGAGGTGTTTTTAAAGGGATTTTGAGGTATCTCTTTCTCAATATCACTATAGTCAACAAGCTCTTGTTCCTCCTCGGAAGAGGAAAACATAGGATTTTTAAGGGGATTAGAATCATACTTCCTATGACCTTCCTGAGTTTCAGGTGTCATGACTCACAAATCTTTTTACAAATATACTCAAATGTCTGTAAACATCACAAGAAATATAAAGTAAAATGGGAAGTGTAACGATGATGAAGTGATAAATCTCGAAGTATACAGGCTATATAATCAAGGAGTACCTAAAGAGATCTATGTTAATATGGACTATGTAACAACTGCCAAGTAATAAATCTCTAAGTGTGAAAGATATACAAGAAGGAACCTCTAGATAAATCTATGCCAATGTGGACAACGTAACAACACACTGTCAACACTTAACTCAATTTTTTAGGAAAAACAAGGTCTAAGTACCAAAAATGGGTTGATATAATATGAGAAGCGTAACAATAAAATGTCAATACTTACATCAAGTTTCGAGGAAATAAGATATAAGTATCAAAAGGAATCTGTACAATGTGAGCAGCGTAATGACCACAAAAATAAACCATCCTAGGGGTGAAATGTCCCAATATTGGTTTAAGACTACACCAAAAATATGAAGACGTATCAACACACTTTTAACACTTAAATCTTGATTTTTTAGGAAAAACATATTTAAGTGGGTACAAAAGTAGTTGATACAATTTTCGCAACACTTCAAATTGCTCTTTTTTAACTAAATAATGCCAAAATAACAAGGGAATGTATGAGTGGTGGTGAAAATTATACAGCACAACTTTGGTAGAGTTTCTCTTTATTCGAATAACAAGGTTTTAACTTTGAGGAGTTCTTGATAAGTACGATTCATGATGAAAGATACAAGGTGCAACTTCAATGGACTCTTTCTTTGTTCGAAAAAAATGTTACAACTCCAAGGAAGTCTTGTTTTTTAATGGATCATTTAATCCATAAATAAGGTATGGTAAATTTGGCCCCAATGTCAAATGGCTCCCTAGGATTTTGTTCTCAACACTTGTCAATATATTTTCTAAGAGATGTCCATCTTTCTAGAATAAATCCTAGACAAAGGACCACTACCCCAAAATCAAATTAATGAACTAGGCCTCATATAGACAACTTTTAGCACTCCTCATGAGTTATTTTATTCAAGTAGGTGATGGGGCACTTCCCATTTTTTCAACCGGTTCCCTCAAGGTGTTGACTACTTTTGGGTTCTTGTGGTAATTATCATAATGAGTTTTATGGATTATGCCAAGATACTTCGCTCACTTAAATCAATTGGGCAATAACCTTCTCATTCACACCTGCAAATACATTGTGAGTGAATGGTGTCTATTTTATCTTTATCTCAATGTGTTTTTACACACCATTGACAACCTGCACACAGTGTATCAGTATTTGTTTTGATTTTGTCTTCGAAAATCGATTTGGTCCTACATCTAAATGATTAGTATTTTTTCCTTGTAAAAATAGGATCGTGGTTTTTCTTGATTCTCAAGGTCACTCAAAAGCGCAAGAGAAGAGCATACACGGCGTTGAATACAACTAAGTAGAAATGGGGAAAACATAACTCAAAATGAGTAAATGCTTTTAAATTTTGATTTTTAAATGACAATTAAAATGGTTAGTTTTATCCATATAAATCAAAATGTTAGAATGAGGATCTAGATCATTTTTTATTCTCAAGGTCACTTAAAAGCGCAAGAGAAGAGCATATGTGATATTTTCTCCTACTTTAAGAAATGGAAAACAAAACTAAATCAAAGCATTTATGTTATAAATATGATTTTTAATTAAAACATGCAAGTTCAAAGTCAAGAAACCTATAAAAACAACATGGAAACCAACATTTAGATTCTATAAATCTCTAAATTCAAGTCAAAAATGAAACATAATGCTAACGCATGGAGAAATACCCTAGTCATGCATAATAACACTAGTGCAAATAGGAAAAATGTGTTGGCAAATAGAATACGCAAGCACGTGTAGAGGCTACGCTAGCACATGAATCACGATGCTAGTGCATGTAGGCAGACATAAACACGTGTAGTGTTAATTTCAACACGTGAATACTTTACGCACAAACAAAGAATAACATAACACTAGCATACATCCAGATAATGCTTACACAAGAATAGCAGATGGTAGCTCGTGAAGCATCATGATAGTTCATGCAATATTAACGCTAGTGTGTACAATCCAATGTTAGTGTGTGAGGTTTAATACAGGTGCAGATAGTGTTAATGCTAACGCAAACAACATTAACGATAGTAGAGACAGTCTGTGATTCTTCAAAAAAATGGAAAAAAAAAATTAAAAATATTTTAAAATACTGGTTTTTGGATGATGAGCTCCAATTTTAGCAGCACTTTACCTTATTCTCACCTGCAAGGACACTTAACACATGCAAACGCAACACAAATTGTTAAGAAACATTAGTTAATTAAAAATATGCTAAAAGAGAGGGTTAGCTTGCAAAAATGAAACTCAACAAAACTAGATGTGCGTGAGACAAAGGTGTCTTCCACCATGCATGTCATATGTATGCATGTTAAATAAGCTAAGCTAATTACTAGAAGGTAACACCATGTAGATTCCATAATTAAGCTAGTTTAGCATAAACATCAAGATAAAGCCATTAAAAGGGAAACCTTAAACTAATGTATCAATATTAAAAACATGAAATGCAAGCCAATCCTTTGGTTTTTTTGATGGGATTTAGATTGTAGATACTTCCTTTAGCAATCCATATGTAGCCACATGTGATCAAAATATTTCTCCAAGGAAGAGGAAGGGATCTCACCAATATGGCTTAATTTCCATTTTTGGTTCTTCTCTTACTACTCTTAGCCAAATAGAAATGGAAAAGAGTTGTTAGATCAATAATATTTCCAATTAAGAAATGCTCTTATCATATGTGGATGTCTTACAAGGACATGGTGTCAAGGTGTAAACTTGGAAGGGAGGGGGGAAGGTTCTTTATATAGTTTTTCATATTGGAGAAACTCTCATTCTTGTGAATGTGAGATAAAATAAATTTTTAGATTAGAAAGTGATAATCATGCTTAGAAATGGTTAAGTATGATTAGGGAAGGTTAATTATAATTTCCAACTTAAGTGAGTTGGGTGTGATTTAAATTAATCAATTAGATTGATTAATAGACCAAGTTTGGCTTGTAAAATCCAATTAGAAAGAATTTGATGGATTTTGAAGGATTGGAGAAGGGGGATAACCCAATAAGAGGGTAAATTCTCATTTGGAGGATTAATTAATCAATATTGGTCAATTAATTAATTAATTAGAATAGGATTATAACTAACAAGGTAGATTTAATTTGTATCTAGAATGAAGGGGGATAGTTAATTAACGGAGTGTCATTAATTGACCGAGATGAAGAGTGTTAGCTAATTAGTGAGAAAGATGCTAATTATAACCAAATGATAGAAAATAGGATAAGAAGTACAACTTTAGTGTTAAAATTGTGTAGTCAGATTAGGGTCACCCATTTTACAATTATCAAAGAATCAATGGACATCATGATAATGATTGCTATGCTTTAGAACAAAGAATTGGTAAACTTGAGAATCAAGGCTTTATTTCATTTGCTACACAAAATTCTGCTACATGCTCATCTCTAATTACTAATCCCCAATGGGCTCCCAAATTTAATCCCTCTATGTCTAGTGAGCATCACGCCATAATTCCTAATGTTCCTTCTCCAGTAATTCAAGAGCCACCTATCCAACCTAGTATCATACCACCTTTAGAATTATCTACCCCATCACCCCCTCCTAGTAATTCATCTACAGTGTTACCAATCCCACATATGCAACCGACATTCAAATCATAACCACCGATTCCCTTTCTACAAGCTAAGATTCCTCACCAACCTCCTCTAATTAAACATATAACTCCTCTTTTTATCAAGATAATGCTTATTAGTTTGGTCTCTCTCACATCATTGTATAGATCTCCATCACTTGCACACTTTGGGGCATCAAACTCCCCCATTCTAATCAGCGGTTTCATATCCATACTACTCATTCTTATTAATAGATCCTTCTATTTATTATACACATGTTACTACATATATATCGTATACATCATTTCGTGTACTATACATACTCTGGTTATTCTTACTCATAATGATCACATCTATTTTCTAGTAGCTCATGATATATACACTTGGCTTCATCGCACTTCTCCCCCCACCCTTCATCAACATTCAATGTCTCTATTGTTTACTCTTAGTTCACTTGCTACACTTCATGCTTCGTGTTTCACAATAAATATTTTCTAGCATCTACTCTCAAAATGCATACTTTAGATTCATTATCCAGTTACGCACTCTAGTTCCATGGTTCATACTTTACTATTGAGGGAACAATTCATAAATGAACCTCACTTGTTGCATTCTGGTTACTCTCTCTCTCTCTACTTTTCACACTTTTTGCTTCATGTCTATCTTTCCAAGCATTGTCACACATATTTTACATTCATTACCTAATGACACACTCTAGTTCCATGGTTTATAATTCACTTTTGAGGGCACAATTCATAAATGAACCTCACTTATGGCATTTTGGTTACTCTCTATAATTCTCAATATTTGTGCTTCATGTCTATCTTTCCTATCATTTTCACACATACTCTACATTCATTACCCGATGATGCACTCATGTTCTATAGTTCATACTTGACTATTGAGGGATCATTCATAAATAAACCTCATCTCACCCACATCTACTGGGGGTAATGTTTCTCCTACCATATTTACATCTTACATATCATGGCACATCATCACATTCCCACAACATCATCACATCTCGGTCATATTTACTCTTGCTAGCTTATAGTACTTACATGTTATGTAATTTGTTTCTTATGCTAGTTGGATACTTAGCGTGTCATTATCTTTTTCTATATACACATGCATGTTCACTTGGTATCTTGAGGTAAATGAAAGACCTTTACATATTCTTACACAATGCATTATGTTCAACATTTCTCTTTACCAGTCCCACTAAGGCTCCTAGGGGCATCTACCTTTTGCCACTCTTTTACTCTACACATCACATGTCCTATTATTTTAATACATATTACTTCTACTCACTATCACTTAATTTTCACTGATATATACATGCTTTGACATACTACTTATCCATATAACATACTAACAGGTGATTTGTGTGTAGCATTTTCCTTATAGAATCTATAAAACCATGGTTATCTGTCACTTTTTATCGGTTATTGTTTGCTACTTTTTATAGGATATGCCCTATGTCATGCTTGCTCATTTTTTTCTTATGGTCTCTTCAGCCCAATTGTCTTGTGACATTGTGAGTGACGTACCATTTATGCAACCCAATTTTAGTGGTACTTCTTTTCTTTGTAGTTTCTTGTTACATTGCATTTCATTGTATTCTTTATCTTTTATAATAAAAATTATTTCTAGACTGTCTTGTTTGCATGTGCCTTGGTTTCTACCATGCACATCCCCTACCCCCTGCAAGTATCCACTCTCAAATATGTATATCAGTATTAGGTCCTCTCCTCTAGACCACATTCTCCTACAGTCATTCCATGCACCCCAAACTATGGGGGCATCTATTGGGTGAACAAATCACCCTTACAGTAGCTCAAATCTCTAGAACAAATTAGCAAAATACAGAATTGGCATAAACACACAGTTACAAATTGGTTCAAAATACTTGGACCCAAAACACAGAGTACACATTAGCACCTAGTAGTAGAGATTAGTGGCAGATGTTTGTGTCCCCCTGGGTGTTTGTGTCCTAGGTAAAAATAGTCAATTTCTCACTTTAGCATAGGTTACAGTATAATTATCCAATATCAAGAACTTTCCTCCAGTTACAAAATTTAGTCAATCAAGTTACAATTCAATTAGAAAAGGTTACAACATGTTACAAATCAGGGGTGTGTCATCTACAGTGGCACTTATTTGGGAAATGTCATGGAAGGAGAGAAAAACATACCTCTCTCCCCAACACCCTTCTCTTAGTGTGAGATCTCCCAAAAACTCACTCTCGGAGTGAGATAGCCCAAAAAACTCACTCTTGGCAAGATATTTCCCAAAAACCTCACCATCAGAAACAAGACATTCAAATCTAGCAACTCCAAGTAAACATGAAAGTTTTATATCTCATACTCTCTTACACATCAGGTGCACTCTTTCCTTTACATGCTTTTTACTCACATATACATACATTACTCTAATTTTTCATATAGAGAACTTTTCCTAATTTCTCACTCTTCTTTTACAGGTCTATCCTTAATACATAACAAGAAGTAGCTCACATTAGTAAACACGGGCTCCAGCAAGATGTTACTACGCATACACGTCACCCCTAGGGTCTACCTCCCCTTCCTAGTCCTCACACTTCACTTTTCTACTTGAAACACTATCAAAATCATTCTTCTCTACAGGATTAGAAGGTATGTATCTTCTATATACTTTATGCTATCGAGTATTCACTTAACATCATAAAGTGAGGGAAAATGTAGATAAAACATCTATGCATTTGGGTACATTTCTAGGTCCTAAAGCATACTAATGTATACATGATTCCTAAGAAAGCAAACGAGTGGTTGACGGATCCTTTTGGGCCCTTTACTTTATCTTTGGTATTCTTATTGGCCTTACACATCTTACAACTTTGTCAAAACTTAAATTATTTATCTTTTATTGGCCTCAAACACTAACACCCAGCTAGGATAGAAGTTCCTAGGTGCTTGTGTCCCTCCTGGATGCTCCTGACCCTCTCTATCCTTTTCTTACCCTTTTTGGTCTCTTTTACTTCTTGGGCATCTTTTAGTTCTTTGGGTTGGCCTTTCAGTTGTCAATTACAAAATTCAACAAGGGAATCATATAAATACTTAGTTATTACTCTCAAATAAGGGGCCAAGCATTATCTATCATCACCTAAGCTTGCATCAAGGAACAAAATCATTACAAGGACACATCTAGCACATCCATATAAGGGAAAATGGATGCATCACTCTGCATACACAACATAGGAGGGGAAGTTCATTTTATTCCATCTCACACATTTGCATACTTGGAGCAATCTAGATCTAGCCCACTATCATAGTAAAACTTACACAAGGGAAACCTAGGGCATCATTACACACACATACACAAAGAACTATATGGATTATGAGATGTAGTGCAGCGCTCGGTCATAAGATCACTCTTCGGGTGACCACTGGAGTCATTCAGGCTCCCCATTTTATTACACCTTATTTATTAGGTTTGATGTGGTTTGTGAGAATGTGCAGCTAGTTACCTATTTTTTAGGTTACATGTACGACAAGTGATATTGGAGCGAAATCATAGCAAAAAAAGAGGATCAACAACGAAGCTCTTCCAACCCAGAAAAGGCCAAAACCTAAGTATCTGAGTGGACACTAATGCCCAGATCACTCACTAGCGCTCAGGTTCTCATGTCCTCCCATGGGTGGTCTTGTCTTGTGTGGTTCTGAATTTGATAACCCTTGATGATCCTCAATGACACTCTTTCCAGTCTATTCCAATAGTTTCTCACCTCAAATCACTTCCAGATCACTCAGAAATTAGCTAATTCACCTTCTCTCTCTACTGCTTAGGGTTTCATATCATTGTATGCTTATTTTTTGTGTCTTATTGCATTCTATCACTTGTATATCATTAGTTACAGTAGTTACTATGAAATTAAGGCTTAATTCCATTTAAATTAAATAAAAAATCATCGTCATGGGTTAATTTGACACTCGTTTACTCATTTTTTATGATTTAGCTTGTAATTTTTTTAAATAACTATCATATGACTTAGATATTTAAAATATGAGCATTACTTTATACACACACACACACACACACACACACACACACACACACACACACACACACACACACACACACACACACACACACACAAATTGCATAAATATATATTCAAAAAGATAAATAAACATATATTAATATTTATTATCAATGTATAAAAATACACTCTTTTGTATATTTGAAGGGTTATATTGGAAAATTATCATCACTAAAAAAATTTGACAGACATAAGTGGTCGTCAAATTTAACACCTAATCACCACCAAATCTCCAACTAACAATATCATAATGATACTTCCATATTCCTATCAACATTTGAATTAGGTTTGCATCCATTAATATCATTAACATCTCCTTGATTAACCCAAAAACCAAGAAACTGCAGTTATGTCCTATCTTGGGCATATAATCCATCAGTAAAGTTGATAACCATGTATTTTCTATAGTCTACCACCATTGGACTCATGTTTGAAGCTACAAAACATCAAACAAAATTTATCCAACCAATTTCAGGAAGAGAAAAATATGATCAAAATATCAAAACATGAAAAAACTAAATAAAAACATCATTTCCTATTGCATTGATCATGTTAGTTAAACAACTTCATCCCTATAGTAAAACCTTCATTAGAACCTACTACATTAGTCATGTAAGCCTTCTCCCTACTACATCAGCTCCTGATAGATTAACTGCGTCGACTAAGTAAAAAATATACTTTCCACTATTGCATTGGCCCTTCATGCCTAATGGCATCAATCATGTTGAGTTTCAATAATGCATCATCCCTACTACAATTTTTTGGCCTATCATGACCAATGGTATTAGGAAAACAATCATGTGCCTATTTCTAGCATTAATTACACATTTCCTAAGAAAATAAAAATAATATTTAAAAAATACCACAAACCCACTTATATTTCATCTACAAGTACATTTTGACACGACTTGGGGTGAATCCACCTTTTGGATTTGACCCAACAACTATTTTTTGATTTTTCACCTATCGACCCTTTCCTAATTTATATACAAAACCTATTAATATATCCACTGCTTGACACCATCATCTGCATTCGTATCGTCCACCTTGATCCCCTCCACATACTCATGTCATGGAATCTTATTTTTCTAGTAGAGGTTTAACTCACAAATATCAAAAATGTTGATTTCTCTAATGGAAAAGTGAAAATTAAAAGGTTAGACCTCATTTTTATCAATTTCAAACCAAATTTGAAACGTTTTAATTCTTTACCAGATTCTATAAAAAGTTTTAATTCTTTACCAAATTCTACTAGAAGAAGTGTCCCAATCATGGCATTGTAAGGAATTCTACAATATATTATACCTTTTTTTTCAAAAAAATGAAAAATCACTTATCTTTATTACATTATACATCTTTTATTTACACACCTTATTCCCCCTCTGATAGAACTGTTAGACAAACATATTATTGATGCACCTTATACCCCTATATTTCTACTTTACAACATGTTTAATAGCTCCCATGGGCTATCTGGACCTTTCCTAACCTTCTTCTCCTACCCTATCCTAGTACCGTCCCATGAGCTCCCTTTATTTTGGTTTTTCTTACTTATTTTACACATTTATCTTTCATTGTTTTTCCCTCAGTCCTATATCATTTGGGTTCACTTAGCAGCTTTGTGACCAACTCATAGGAATGTAAGTATATATTTTTTGTATGCGTTTAATATTTTATCACTTATTCATTTACAAGCATTCCTTTTGATTTTGGTGTTTTAATTTTTCTTTCCAGAAAACCATCCAAGATTACACTATTATGGCATGTGATTATATTTTATTGGGGCATATGTATGCACCTTACTCTTATTAATGATTTCTATTTGTGGGTTGTTGGCACCTTAATCTTCTTGAGCATTTACCTTAAGAAATGTACCGATAATGAATGGTTTGGTTATTGATACTCGATGTGAGATTCATTTCATACACCATGTGCCCTAGGTCATTGCCACATGTCATATTTTTACACCCTAAAAATTATAAGAGAAATATTAGCAAATATATATTATGTAAGTGTTTGTGATAAGAGATTATTTTAGATATTATTTTGAATTAATTAATATTCATTAACCATGAACATTCAAAATAATTCATTAATAACTCGTAGCAATGATAAAATGATATGATGATTTCTTGAAAAGACACAAAGGGATAAGAGCTTAGTTGTGAAAAGTGATACATGAAGGAAATCGGTGTGGATACTAGATAAATAAGTTTTTCTTAACCTAGAAATGCTTCATCTTGGAAACCACTTCTATCTAGGACCGTACAACTCTTATTAAACCATGGTATGATTCTACCTCCTTCTGTGCAATTTTTAATCCTACTGAAAATTGGGTTATGTAACTTCTCCTACCGTTTGCTTTCTTAGAAATGATTATAATTTTAATTTCTTAGAACTTGCATAACCTGTAATGACATGTAATAAGTATCAACCCTATATACCTACGACACCCTTCATTAAATCATTAGATAAAAATGTTGCACCCTTAATCATATATCTTACATTGGATGTGTATAGTCGAATTGTGACTATCATAACTTCTTATCATGATGTATCTCTTTCATATGTGTTATATTATCATTAGTGGGTTATCTTGGGTGATGGAAATAGTATAGGAAGAGTATATATAGAGGTTAATAGGTGGTATTTGATGATCATATTGAGCATTTGAGTCTTATTGCATGGTTTGGAGGTTTCCCCCTCAAAGTCTCTAAGCTATTCTACTTGGATGTTTTGATCATTTATCTACAATCTTGTGTTCTTTGGTTTTCTCTTATTTCTAATATTATTATTTATCCAAGTAATTTCCTTACAAGTGGTATCAGAGCTTGATCTCGGATAGAACTGCGTCAAAACGTTAATTTCAAATAATTAAATATATATCCAATTTGGTAGTGAATTTTTCTACAATTATTTTTTGGGTGTTGTGAAATCAATCAAGTAAAATCCTCTCCAAATTTCAATATATTTTGACCTGTTTTGCAAAAGTTACATCAATTTTAGGGTTTTTGATCAATTTTCTCTACCAACTGAAAATTGTGGAATTTTTCTAAGTTCTTTACATTTCTAGAAAGAGAATAAATATTTAATTTGAGTTTTTTCTTTAATTTTTTTCATATTTGGCCGAATTCATATCGAAATCCCAAACCCTAAATGTTGACCTTGATCCATAAATCCTACTAATTTGGGGCATTATGGCGGGGCCTTCTACAAGAGGAAAAAAGAATCCCATCACTCCAAGAAAAAACCCAGATAAGAATGAGATAATTTTTGAGGATTTAGTTTCAAAAGGGGTAACTACAAATTCCTCAGGGCTAGGGTTTACTTCGATGGACCATAAGGTAAGAAAACTTGGGTTTGAGCTGTGAAACCTTGAGTTTAGAATGTCCAGCAAAGAGGATATAGAAAATATTGGACAACAATTAGAGGATTCCATTAACCAATTGAATTCAAATCTAATGGGTCATCATCTTATTCCAAATCATCCACCACTCAATCATACTCATATCAATCAAGGTGGCTCTTCAAGTCAAAGTAATATACAATCTAGTCAGGGTAGATCTTCGAGTGTGCCCAATCCAAATATAAACACTATGCACACTCGTAACTTGATTCCAAAAGTGGAAATGCATAATTTTGATAGAAATTATCCACTTAATTGGATTAACCAAATGGAAATTTTCTTTAATCTACATCATATTCCATTAAGACAAAAGGTGACCATGGCATCCTTGTATTTTGAACTTGACCAATTCATTTGGTATCGATGGTTATCTTCTCAAAGGAAAAAGAGTGGTCTCAATGTTACATGGACAGTCTTGACCGAAGAGTATCATTTTCAGTATAGTTCTAGTGTTTCCAATAATTACTTTAGCCAATTATTAAAGTTAAGACAAACAAGATCAGTTACGGATTACATTCATCAGATCCATAACCTTTCCTTGCAGGTGGAAAATATTACTGAAGAGAATCTAAATGACTTATTTTTTATGGCTATTAAGGAAAACATTGAGAATTAGGTATGTATGTTTAATCCTCATAAGGTTTTAGATTCTATTATCATGGCACGTATGGTAGAGGAAAAATTTCTTTCTAGTGAAAAAAATTCACTAATATCAAAGATCGTAACACCAAGATATAAGTGTTTTGAAAATAATTTTTTCCATGATTCCCTCAGCCAGTTAGACTAACAGTCAACAAATTGAAGGATGGAATGTTTCAATTGTGACAGCAAAATGGACCAAGATATAAGTGTTTTGAAAATAATTTTTTCTACATTGAGGGGCTTAACGATGAAGAAGAGAGTGAATAAGATGAAGAGGTAGATCCAAAGGAGGAATTAGGAGATCACTAGCCAACAATATCATGTCATGTAATTTTAGGTATCAGCACTCCCCAAACCCTCAAAGTGGTTGGATTATTAAAAAATAGAGGTAAAAGTGTTGATTGATTCGGGAAATATTCACAACTTCATCAAGCATAAGTTTTTGGTACGTTCGAACTACTTTGTTTATTCAGCACCAAAATGTCAAGTAATTATCTCTGATGGGGGAACTGTTAAATGTTCAAGAAAATTCCATAACATTAATCTCACCATAGTATATTACTCACTAAATATCCCCATGTATTCCATTTCCATGGTAGGATCAGACATTATGTATTAGGAGTTCAGTGGCTTACCACCTTGGGAACCATTGAAATGAATTTCCAAGATTTTTTCATGCGATTTCAGTCAGAAGGGAGGAATTTTCAACTAAAAGGATTAAGAATAAAGTCTCCATGGTTGGTGAGCTCCCACCATATCCGAAAATTACTTAGAAAAGGTGCAAAGGGGTTTGTTGCACAACTATTTTCATTGGAAGTACATCATTCAAATACATATATGCCATCATATATGCAAGCAGTTATAGATGGGAACTCAATTGTTTTTGGAGATATTCCAAAAGGTTTACCTCCAAAAAGATACCATGATCATGCCATCCAGCTAGTACCAGGGAGTCAACCACCCAACATCAAACCTTATAGGTACTCCTATATGAAAAATATTGAGATTGAGAATATAGTATAAAATATGTTAGAAGTAGGAATTATTCATCATAGTCAAATTGCTTACTCTTCTCCTATAAGGATGGTATAGAACAATGATGATGATTGGCGTATGTGTCCATATTACAGGGAACTCAATAAGTACACAGTTAAAGATAAGTTTCATATTCCTGTAATTGATGATTTTATAGATGATTTGCATGGTTCTATTTACTTTACAAAACTTTATCTTCGTTCTGGATATCATCATATTATAATCAAGGATGAATATGTTCATAAAATAGCCTTTAGGACACATAAAGACCATTATGAGTTCTTCGTAATGCCTTTTGGACTACCAAATGCACCCTCTATATTTCAAAGATTGATGAATTCTATCTTTAATCCATTTTTTGTGGAAGTTTATTTTAGTGTTCTTTGATGTTATAGAAATCTATAGTAAAACATTGGAGGAACACCTGCATCATGTAAATAAGGTTTTAAAAACTCGTAAACAACATCAACATTATGAAAATCCTTCTAAGTTTTCTTTTGGAGTCAAGGAGGTTGAATAGTTGGGTCACATCATCTCTTATGATGGTGTTAAAGTGAATCCTAAAAAATTAAAAACCATGTTTGAATGGAAGGTTCCCAAAACCCTAAATAATCTCAAGTATTTTTGGGACTTATATGTTATTATCATAGATTTTTTTAGAATTATGGCAGCATATCAGCACCACTCATAAATTTATTGAATAATGATTATTTATATTGGAATGAGGAAACTACTACGTAATTTGAGAGGTTGAAGGAGGCCATGTGCACCACTCCATTTCTAGCCACCCCAGATTTTTCCAAAACATTCATTGCTGAATTTGATGCTTCGGGGTATGGTATGGGGGTAGTACTCATACAAGGTTGAACCATTGCCTTTGAGAGCCACCAATTCAAAGGTAATAATATATCAAAACCATTTTATGAGAAGGAAATACTAGCCATAATTCATGCATTGAAGCAATGGAGACCATATCTAATGGGTAGACATTTCAAAGTAAAGACAGATCATGATAGTTTGAAATACTTCTTAGAGCAATGTTTATCATTTGAAGAACAATAGAAATGGGTCTCAAAAATGTTGGGGTATGATTTTGAGATAATATTCAAGAAAGGGAAGGATAATATAGTCTTTGATGCTCTATCTCATAAGGATGAATGAGTTGAGGCATTGTTGTGTGCCATAGCTGTATTTCAAGATGATGGGGTAGAGGATGCAAGGTCTGAATGGGAAAAATACACATGTACACAAAATCTCATTCAAAATCTCTAATAGGATCCAAGAATGTCAAACAAATTTATATGGAAAGGTGATGATGCTTTGTGGTACAAATATAGATTATACCTATGCAAGAATTCAACCCTTAAAAATAAGGTTATATCTTATCTCCATGCTTCACCAGTAGGGAGGCATTCTGGCTTCTTGAAGACTTATCATTGAATCAATCATGATTTCTTCTAGGAAGGGATAAAAGGGATGTCCAAAAAATTGTGGTAGAATACATGGTCTTTCATCAAAATAAGGGTGAAAAATTTAATTCCCCGGGTCTTTGACAACCTCTATTTATTCCTAACCAGAGGTGGGAAGAGGTGTCCATAGACATCATCACAAGATTTCCTAAATCAAAATGAGAAAATTTATAACCCCATGTGTGTCAGCCTATCACACAGTGGGTGCTGGGAACTCACCCGAGGCACATGTGAGCATGAGCCCCTCCTTTATGTGAGCATTGTGAGAAGATCTTGCCTTTATTAGAGGATTAGTTGCAGAGAAGTGAATATTCATGTAAAAGCACAACATGAGCTATCATATCCTTATACCCAAGCATTTAATAACAAGAGAAACATCATGGCATGAAATACAAAGAACATATCTACCATAAAATATAAGGAAATAACACTAGGGTTTGCACCCCTGAACCAGATATTCAAAACAGAGCCATATATTTATATTGATCATAGTCTCAACAACCACATTACATTCAAAAGGGTCGTATCAGACCAAATGTATCAAGACAGGGATCTAACCCATATATCAGAGGTCCTAGCTATGCTTTCTTTATTACAAAATTTTACAGACCCATCCCTTAGACATGATAACATTCCTACAGTCCTCTAATGAGAACCCCAACTCCTAGGGCCTCCTAATATTTTCTGTAGAGCTTCACTTTCCTCATACTATATGTCTTCCATCTATGTCTTCCTCTATGTGTCTGTTCTTTTCTTCCAAGCATCTCTCTTTATAGCACCAACACCCACCACCATGCCTTTTCTCAGGAGTAGATCGGATGCCAAGTGTCCATGTGGTCCTTCAATGGTGCATGCTTATTCTGTTCCGAGCTCTCCACTTTCTGCAATGATGTCTTCTAAGAATATTCCATGCATGGAATATTCTTTCCTTGACCACCAAGTCTTCCAGGCTGGCACCTTATCCACTCGGCATGCCTAGTCGGGTCACATTTTTCCTCAAGTGCCTTCAAAATGCTGAATATGGCTAAGTCCTTAGACCCTATGTATTTCCTTATGCGTGTGCCATGGTTTCTCCTAAACCCTTCTTAAACCCTTGTCATGTGTGCTTCTCCTCACATGCACCCTTCTTCCTATTGGTCCACACTCTCATGTGCCCTTTGGCACTTAGCCAATATTTCGAGGCCCAACATCACCCCACACTAAGCTTGTTCTCCATCCTCAGAAACATACTGCTCCTTTAAATAATAACGAATGGTGGAACCCAGAAAAATTGAATGAAGAAGTAAAGAATGGAAGAATGAAGAATAGAAGAAATGAAAGAATCAAAGATCTTGCTACTGCTGCAAGAGGAGTGGGAACTCCTTCCTTATTGTTGCCTTGATCTTTTCCCAGGCATCCACCTCACCCTACACCTACTGAAGTAGGTCACCCACTAGAGTGCTTACCTCCTCAAAACTTAGTTCATCACCCTTAGCATTCAACGTATCTACAATCCCTTCTAGCTTTTTGCTAAGGTCATCTAGCACATCCATTCTGTGGGTGATCTAGGGATACAATTCCTTAAGCCAATTTTTAATCGATCCTCGTAAGGTTTCAATCACTTCCATCTTATTTTCTACCTCATCTAGGATATTATCCCTCTTCACCCTATTTCCTTTATTCTTATCTTGGTATTCCTTCAGACCCACCTCATGTGTAGCAACTAGTATGCTTGCTACCCTATCTCTATCAGTGCAGTTATCATACAAAACCTCAGCCATCCACGTGGTGGTTTGTACAGTGGCAAGGAGCTCAAAATATCATGTCACTGTCTCCCCAATCTTCTTCTTCTCTTCCTCCTTCTAGCATGTCAATGCCTCTTCTACTAATTCTAGAGCAATTGACCACCTCTCCATGGTAAGGATGCGGGTTAATTCTTCCAAGCATTGCAAGGTTGACTCATATTTCTTCTCAGGTGGTGCTAGGTCTGGGTGTTTCAAAGTGATGGCATCTATGATCATTTCAATCTTCTTGTACACCTCGCACACCTTTTCCTTCTCCTCCCTTAGTTTATGCCTTAATTGTGCATTGATTAGCTCTTCTTGCTTCAGATCCTTGCTCTTCTCAATGAGTTCCTCCTTCTTCTTCTCTAGTTCTTCCTCTAGGAACCTTACCCTGTCATTCCTTCTGAAGAGTCTCACCTCAACCTCAACTGATACCTTGTTGAGGGCATTGCAGACTTTCTCATCAGATAACTGTTGAGTGTTTATCAGGGGGTTCACTCCCTTGTTCTCTGGTATCTTCATCAGTGCTCCTTGGCTGACCTTGAACTCAGGCTCATCAACATGGGACTCAAAATCCCAAGATAACATCTTCCTTGTTCATGGGTACATGCCTTCTTCTTCGAATGAAGACCATGTAAGGAGTTGGTCTGTGGGCATGATACTCTAGAAGTGTGCACATAGTACCTTACTTGGATCATTGATGTAACTCATTCCTTACTCTTGCACCACTACCATGCTCTTCCCTCATGTGCACACTACCTTTGGAAAGCTTACCGCTAGGTTGAGATCTTTGCCCATGCTCCCATACTCCTTTCCTACACTCTCCTCCTCTATCTTCTTGAGTATTTCATTAGTGTTACACTCCACTTCCTACTCCACCAAATCCTTTATTATGCCCACTACTTCTTTGTCTGCGGCCTCTTCTATATATTCCTTGGTGAGGCTTGGGGTCCTTTGATCCTTTGTATTCACTTCCTCACTCTCCCCTTTTCCTTGAGTGCACCTTCCTATTCCCCATCCTTTTCTTCATTTCCCTCATCCTCAGAGCTGTGCACATCATACATAGGATGGTCTTGAGCCTCTTCATGCTCGTCATCATCTCTCTCACCTATGTAGGCCTCTAGGTTGTCTATTCCTTCTGATTCCACCTTCTCCGCTACCTTCTGCCTCTTCCTAACTAGTGATTCCAGTATAGGAGACTCTTCCTTCTCTTCTTCTTCAGCAGGAAACTCCTTCCTTGGTGATTCTTCTTGTGTAGGAGGCTCTTCTTTCTCTAGTGCCTCTTCCTCAGGTGATTTTTCCTTTTCCTTAATGGGGGACTTCTTCCTCCATGCATATGTGCTTGGCTTCATGCCTGACTCCTGCATGCCCATAGATTGTGTTGTTTGCACACTTGGTGCCTTCTTCTCTATCACCTCTTCTCTTTCCCTCTTCCTTGGCATGGCCTTCTTCCTCCTGGTGGGGTCTTCTAGGATGGAGACATCATTCTCCAAGTATTCTCCCTTCTCATACTTGGTCCTGAGCCGCAGGTATACCCTTGTTGCGGTCCTTCCAGCAATTGGCAGTGTCACAGGTTTTTTCATGCACACCTCATGGGAGACATACTTCTCCACATAAGCATGCTTCTTGGGGTATACTAGCTTTCTACATAGCTCACGGTGGTCTTGGTCCACCTTGCTGAGGTCAAACCTTAGTCTTTTGGCCTCCTTGAAGTGATTGACCCCTACTTGGAAATATTGTATGGTGAATGAGAAAGGTAGTTTACACCATGGGCTCTTGGTCCCATATATCAATGTGAATCTGCCAATACAAAAGTGTTGGTAAATAGTGAACTCAGCCTCTCCTTGCACTAGCATTGGAAATTGTTTGGGTATCCTCCATTCAGCCCCAAATGTGTCACACATCCTCTTATACCATTTCTCTAGGCGCGCCTTGTGGGTGTCTGTCATGGTGTCACAAGTGTATTTTTCAAATCTCTTTGCGGGGGAAGGATCTTCATCTGGATATTCCCATACAAACTTCTCTGGCCCATTGGGCACTCCAATTTCTAAGAAGATGATGGTGAGGAGGACATTGCCAAACATGATATTTTCTCCTTCATGTGTGGCACTGATGATTTCTTCTACAATGAAGGTGGATAGGTTATAGATGGTTCCTTCTGAAATATTTTGGCACACATTCAACCAAGCCTTGTTTATCTATGTCCACCTCTCTTTCCCATTCAGCTTGGATACCAAGTGCATGACCATCCTCATCACTGGGTCAGAGATATCTGAGATATCAAAATAGCGTGAGCCCTTTTTATAATCATAAGCCTGGACTATCTCCTTAATGGATTCCTTTTCCTCCAAGTCATCATCTAGTGGCTCCCCTTCATAGAAAAGGTTGGTAAACTTAGAGATTAGTTGAGGGGTTATGCACATCCTTTGGCCTGCGAAGTAGAAGTGGTCCTCATGCACATGTGACATCAACCATTGGTACAGTCACTTGGGTTTTCCAAAGTAGGGAAACTCATAAAGTTGTAGCAACCCAACCTTCTCCAATTTTACCTTCACTTCATCACTGTAGATTGGCATCCCTTCTGGTGTCCTTTTGTCTATCGAATGAACCAGTTCTAATGCCATCTCTTTCTCTATGGTGCTTGTGTGATGGTTGTAATCACTCACTTCCATCTTCCTTACATGGGATACCCATTCCTTTTCGAGCAACACACCATCTGGGTATTTCATCTTTGCATACAACTTCTCGTTGAAGCTAGTGGTGGAAATTTGTTTCCCCTTTCCCTTTACCTTCTTTTGTGAGACATTTGCCTTCTTTGGTGTCATCTTCTCATCAGGTTACTAAGAAAAACCTATTCCTTGCTCTTGTTCCTTTCTCTGCTCAAATTTTTGGATTATCTTTGTGAAAAATCCCTTTACTCTTGTGCCCTAGCTGTAGAACCCTAACCTAGACAATCCTTCCACAAGATGATGTACCCTTCTGAAACCTTCCTCCCTACACTCGTGTACTTTATCCACTCTGGTTCGTAAATCACACTAGTCACGCACTCAGATTTTTCACACTTTTTCCTTCACACAAATCTTCTTCATGGATGCCCTAGTTCACAAGAGCTCTTCTTTATCACAAATGCAAGGTAATAACAATGTATCTCGACCTTCTACTTATAGCTTTTTCTTCTCTCCCATAATAAATGTTATGCCACCTACCAATGTACTTTTGCAATAAAGGTGACTTCTTCCACTAAAGCCAACCTTAAGTGCTCTTACCCCCACGTCTAATCCTACGTGAAAAATCCTTACAACCATCTGGTGCACAAAAATCCTTACTAACTGAATATCCTCACGCGTGCGCTTGCAATGCTGAAGGCACTTCTTCTTTCCTTAACCTGATTTTTTCCCTTGCCTACCTCATGTTGTTCCTGCACTTCTCATCCTTTGTACACAATCTTTGTAAAGATTTCCTGACACCAAAATTCCTTATGTCCACCTTTTCTACGTGTGCTCTTCTACACTACGCGCTTTTAATCCAGGCCACCAAAACACAACTTCTACTACCATCTTCCATTTTACTTCGCATTACTCCACCCCACACAAAAATAGATGTGGTCCTCTGCACATACACAACCTTTTGAAAATAATAAGTGGCTACCGGTGCACAAGGCACGTAAAAAAACAACACAAAGAGAAAGAAACAAGCAACGAGAAAGGGAAACATGGAGAAAAGAAATGCATAAAAGGAAATCCTAGGCTAAATGGAAATACTGCCTTATTTATAAACACAAGGAAGACTTATTTATAGTAGGGCTTCAACCTACTCCCATTGAAATGGCCTGGTAACCATGTTCCATCAAGCACTTGTAACTGGAAAGCACCTGAATCAAGGATGTATGAGATGATATATGGCCCTAACCAATGGACTTTCAGTTTCCCAGGATGGTGCAAAAACTTGGAATCATATAACAAAACCATCTTCCCAACCTTGAATTGTTTGTTTTTAATATGGTGATCATGTCATGCTTTTTTTCATGCCTTTTCAGTCTTCTGACTCCATCTAGCAAGTGATCACCTTTCATCTAACTGCATTAACTTCTCCATGTGCTCTTGAATTTCTTGTTCATTAGCTAACCCTCCTACACATGCAATACACAGTGATGGTAGCATAAATTCAACTGGTAAAACAACCTCCATGCCAAACACCAATTGAAATGGTGTGGCTTTGTTCAATCTCTTGTAGGTTATCCTGTATGCCCATAGAATAGGTGATACCTTGTCATCCCAATCTTGTCTTCCCACATCACAAATTTTAGTTAACATGTGACTCAGAATTTTGTTAAATGCCTCAGCAGTTCCATTAGCTTGTGGGTGATAAGGGGTGGTCTTATGATGGGCCACCATGAACTCTGCCAACAAAATCCTGACTGTTTCATTCAAAAAATGTGTACCCCTGTCACTAGTCAAGCTTAAAGGACATCCATACATGTTGATTATGTTCTCCCATAAGAATCTAGCAACTGTTGTTGCTGTGCAATCCCTTGTAGGCACTGCCTCCACCCACCTTGTTAAGTAATCAGTGCAAGTAATGATATAACATGAACCAATCCTTAGCAGTAGGTGAAATTGGTCCTACAAAATCAATGGCCCATTTTTCAAATGGTTATGTGCTAGCTATAGGTCTCAAGGGAATCTCATCTCTTTTTCCTGGCTTGCCAAGACGCTGGAAATGGTCACAGGCCTTACAAAACTCAATGCAATCCTGGTAGATGTTTTCCCACCAAAGCCATGCAAGTAAAATCTTCCACGTTGTGGCATTCCCTACATAGTGCCCTCCTACAATCCCACCATGTGCTTCTTCCATGATTGCAACATGCTCATGTTCCAATACACATCGGTGCAAAACCTCATCATGGCCTAGTTTGTATAAGTCTCCACTAATTAGCATGTAGGGTGTGACGCATATGGCTAACTATTTTCTTTCCAAAGTCTTCATTCCTTCTGGTGCCACACCCATTTTGAGAAACACAACAATATCTTCTAAGTCAGAGGGTGCACATTGTAACCTAAACAGTTGTGCATCTGGAAAAGCATCCTCAATGCTCTATGCATGTCTCCCCTAAGTCAATTCTTGAAAAATGGTTAGGCCTTGAGTTACTCTTTCTTGGTTTCACAACAAATGTAAACTCAAACTCCTAAAACAAAAAGACCCACCGGCATATGTGCCCTTGCAAAATGATTTTTCACCAAGTACTTCAATGCCATGTGATCTGTGTAGAATATGAAAGGTGTTGTCAGCAGATACTACCTAAACTTATGTAGTGCGTAGATCATCGATAGTGCTTCACGCTCAGTAGTGGTGTAGTTCTAATCTACTGGTGTTAACTTCCTACTAGCAAAACAAAGGGGATGATCAACAATCCCCTCTCTAGGTTGTGCTAGCACTGCTCCAATTTCCATCCCTTGAAGCATCAACATGCACATGGAAATGCTTATCCTAAGAAGGAAACCATAATATGGGAAGTGACAAGCCTATCCTTCAAAGTGTCAAATGTTGTCTGTTGCACCTCTCCCCAATGAAAGGCACTCTTGTGTTTTAGTAACTTCTCCAATGGCGTGGTGATCTTGGCATACCCCTTGATAAACTTTTTGTAGTATCCTATATGCCCAAGGAATCCACACATTGCACTCTGGCTGGTAGGCTCCCCCAATCCCACAATAACAGAAACTTTGGCAGGATCCACCAACAAGCCTTCCTTACATATAATATGCCCCAATAGGGTTCCAAATGGAGTAGAAAAAACACATTTCTTAATGTTGAGGGATATCCTCAACTACCGACATCTCTCAAACATCAGTCTCAAATTGTCACAATGGTCTTTCACTAGTCCATATACTGTCCATTCATCAAGGTAGACTTGCAGAAACTTATGGATAAAATCCTGAAATGCCTGGACCACTATGTGTGAAAACACAGTAGGGTGTTCTTCAGTCCAAAAGGCATGACCGTATAGGAAAAAATTCCCCATTCAGTGGTGAAAGTTTGTCTTCTCTTGGTCTTCTTTAGCAATTCTAACTTGATGGTATCCTGAGAATCCATCCATGAAGGAATAGATCTTGTGCCCAGCTACTCCTTCCAGGATTTCTTCAGTGAAGGGGGTTGGAAAAGGGTCAATGACACATACTGCATTCAAGTCCTTGTAGTCAACACAGATCCTTATCCTTCCATCCTTTTTAATATTGATGACCATGGGGCTTACCCATTCTGATTCCTCCATAGCTTCAATGATGCTTGAAGCGATCATTTTTTCTATCTCCTCCTTAACCTTGATGCGAAGATTCAGATTCATTCGATAAGGCCTCTTCTGAATCGGGCATGCACCCTCCTTTAACTTGATTTTCATTTCTCCCAAGGAGTGGTGGACACCTTTAAGCTCATGGTATCCATGTGGAAATAGGTCCTGAAACTCATGTAGTAGATCAATGATCTTTGAAACCTCCTTCTCTGACCAATAATCTCCAATAGTGGCCTCCTTAGGTTTTGTTTCTGAACCAATGTTAACCTTATTTGTTTTAGGGGCTCATGGTAGGTGCATGTGCTTGCTCATCAACACTATCAATAACTTCACACGTACCTTCAGTATGGTTAACATCCAAACTCTCCATCTCTTCGCCATCTATCACATAGACCATCTTTCCCTTTTCTTTCTCCATGCACATGCACTCAAGTTGCACCTCTTCTAACTCTTCTTCATCAAGGCACAGTTCTAAGCCAGGTTCACCCAATAACTCCAATATTTTATCTTCTACCATGACACTATCTCCCATTATTAGGCACTTAACAACCTGCAACACCCTATCCACTGATGGTTTAGTACTCTGATACTTGAAATCTTGAAGGAGGTCAACCATCAACTCCTATCAATTTCTTTTCTGGCGGCGTATCTCTGAGTGAATATACCATGCACACATGCACAACCTTGTAAGGTGGAATATAGCTTATGCACCCATAAAGAAGGTGGTAAGGCCTTTGTGCCTTCCATCCATGCTTTCTCACATGCTTGGACGTGAGACAAGGTGGGTTCCTTCCCATGGTAGTCTTGTATTGCAATGGGTGCATTGCTTTGGGAGAACCTAACAGAGAATGTGATTCTTACCTTGTGCCACTCTAGAAGGCTATCATGATGTGTTCCCACCAAATGTGCTATGGTCCCAAGCAAGTTATAGCTGAGCATCCCTCTTCTTTTGACCTCATTTTTCCACTAAGCCTCCATTTCTCATAAGAAATCCTCAGGGTTGGCTCCTCTAGAATAACTTGGTAACTTCTTCCCTCCTAGGTGCTTGACTAAGCGCGCCTTCATTACCCTTGTCACAGAGCCTCTTAGTTGTTTCCCAATTAACTCATAAGTCTTGTGCACCCAATTGTCACACACCACACTAGTTGTATCACTCATGGACTAAGCATCTTCAAACTGAATAACTCCCTCTATAGGGTGAATCACCTCAGGGTCCCTGATAGAGCACACATAGATCTTGTCAAGAACTTCTTCTCCTAAGGGCTCAACATAGTGTGTTGATTTTCCATCAGTTAAGGGGATGATGACCCCTTTTTCCTTGTTTTCAAAACTCATGCATCCCTTATTGAACCTTAGTTCATCATTGTTCTTATAAAACTAGGGGCGCCCAAGTAATGCTAGAAAGTTATGTACCTCGGCTAGTGCCAAGACTTCAAAGTCTCTAGTGAACTTTTCCCCTTGGATAGTGATAATAGCATCCTTCAAGACACCAATGGGCATTGCCTTTGTCTTGTTAGCCATATACAGTAAATTCAAAGATGGTTATAATGGGGGCCTCCCCATTTGATGTCATGCATCTAGAGTGAGAACATTGACTTATGCACCCGTGTTGATCAAAATATTGATCGTAAGCCACCCATCTACAAAATTTTTCAAGGTAATCTCTTTTTCATAATCAAGGTTGTGGGGAGGAAGGTTGGCATGTAGAACCTACCTCTCATGCCCTCCTCCAATGCATGGTACCTTCTCCCGTAACCACTCTCCTATAAATGGGATGATATTTTCTTGCCTCAACATCTTACATACTTCTCTAACCTCGTCTAGATCCTTCTGTGGAGCCTCAGCATTCTTCCTTTGCTCTAATTATCTTGACTTCTCTTTTAGGCACTAGATCTCTCCTTGAAAGCTTTGAATCACATCCATAGTTTCTTAATACACTTCTTTTTTATGAGTAGGGTCTGGATATTTTCCATGCACCACCTCTTCTCTAATAACCAGCAGTCTTTTCCTTGGTACTTCCCTGGCGTATGCAGCCTTAGCTCGAATTGTAACATGTACAGGATCTAGTTCTAACCCACATGCCACCCATGGAATCCATTGTGAATCAACATTCCTCACTCTTACCATCCCAACACCTTTTTCTTTCTGTTGTTGGCTCATATGTTCAAATAGCTATGGAGACTCCTCATACTTACATTTTTTTCTGCACCAAGAGCATTACAACAGATCAGGGAATTCACACTTATAGTGCTCCGTAGACCCACAATTGTAATAGGTCCCACATGGAAACTCACTTCTCCCTCCTTGGTTACCACGACCACCAAATCCTCCTCGAAAACCTCTTCCACGTGTACCTCCATCCACGTGCCCTTTATAGTGATGACCATCATCCTTGGAATTGTTTGTGACAATAGTCTATCGCACACCAATATCAATGGCATCATATATCTGGTCAATCAGTTTATAATCCTTGGTGTCATGAGTAGTAGAAGTACAAATTTTGCAATAGCAAGACACATTCTTATGAATCACGCATTGTACTACTAGAAACCTACTTACATCATGATCTCCATGGAAAATTTCATAGTCCGTTGTCATCGTGCATACCGATCTCCAGGTATAATTATCAGTTGTATGCCCCTCTAACTCACAATCCATGCACCATAGACCACTGTGAGTCTCATGTGTTGAGTTTGTAGATAGCTTTTCATCTGCTTTTCCATTACAGCAATATGAGCCTCAAGAAAAGGGCTAATACCAGTATCCATGCTTCTAACAACCTCAGTGTATAGGGAAGCCACCAAGGCCTCATACGGGTTCATGAAATTCTTGTGTGAAAGTGCTATCCTAAACGATGTTATCAATCCTCCAAAAAACCACTGAGTATACTGAGAGAGGTGAATATCATAGGATATCTTTGATAAGAGAGTTTTAAAATGTGCATCGTATTCTTGCACACTCTCTTCTATTTCTTGTTGGATATCCTTCAGTGCGCTGATGTTCTTCTATTCAAACTCATGGATATGAAATTCAGCCAAGAAATCATTCCACAGTGTAATGTAATCTATCACTATCTAATGGGGATCATACTTTCAGTACCAACTATGTGTGCATCCTTGTAACGTTGTTACAAACTAACTTACCTTCTACTCTGGGGTAGTGATCCCCTTCGTGCACCATAGCATTTCACACTTGTGTACATGCTCTACAGCATCTTCAACACCTTTATAGTCCAGTAGGTGTAAAGACATCTTGAAAAATATTTACTGAGGTGGTTGAGGTCCTTGTCCACCTAATCTGATACCTTGATTTCCTCTTGTGTTACCTCCACCACCAGATCCACTAGGTATTGTCCCTCCTAACCCACCAGATCTTCCAGGTCCACCGGGTCCTCTAGCTCCTATACCACCAGATCCACCTCCTATAGTTAGTATTGGGCCTAAAGTGGTCGCGCCTAATGTCCCCAACTCTCACTAAACTCTACACCAATAGTTTGTGATATTACACTACTACCAGATGTATGTCCCACGCCGCTTCCATACATGATACCCAAACTTTGTGTACTCACACTTTGCCCAAATGTCATTCCAGATAATATTCCTCCAAATACAAGAAATGATTGTGTAGCCATAGATGTACCAAATGAGAAATTATATCTCCTAGGTGCAGATCGTTCACTCCTACCAATACCAACTAGGTTAGCAATACTTATCTATTGATTTGGAAGACTAAGCACTAAGGGTTGGTCACCAGGTAGTTTTAGATGCACGTTAACAGCTCTCCTTTCTCCAGGTGATGAACTCTCATCAGAAGCTGAAGGTTTCTCTCTCCTACACTTACCAAGATGGGGTAGCATATACTACTCAGGCTCCACATCCTTTGCGTGAACCTTAATTCCTTCCCACAACATCTACCTCCATATATCCATCACTCCTACAACCTCGCATTGTCTAGCCAACTCCCTTTCACGAGCCTCACTATACTTGAGTCGTCTCTCCTCTCTCTCTTTTTCAACTGAAATGTCTGACATCTTCCTCCACCCTAGCTTCCTCGCCCAACACTCATAAGAGGTTTATCCAGCCATAGGGAATACTTCCAAACTTAGTGTAATGAGAAAGATCTTTATGGATAAAGTGATAGAACGTAAAAATGATCCTCTAGGTTCCTTTAAGAACTCAAACTCAACAACCTCAAGAAAAGAATACATAGAAATAGTGTATTCCAGGGTATAATTGGTCAGCACTCTCTTCCACCAATGATCAACAACATGTGTCTAAGTCAGATCAGCATCCTGCAGCCTCTAGTATTCCTCTTGGGTCCAAACACAATATCTATAGTACTATCTTGATCTAGATGTGTACACAGAAATCCATTCATACAACTATACTAGTGTTGGTCATAGAATTTGATCTTTTGAAAACTAGCAATAGTCAGGGGAGAGCATTCCCTCCTCCTTATGGGATATTTTCCCTTATTCAAAGCCAAAAACCTTATTTACATTATAAACATATGTAAGATATTTTGGTGAGGATTTTGATATCTTTAGATGCATTTATTAAAGGTTTTCAATTCATAAGAGAATAAGAAAATATTGGAGATAGAAGGGCACTTTTAGATATATATAAATTACAAAATGATAACCTATTAATGCTCTGATAAAATAACAAGATTTAGACTATGCATATAAAACACAAGACATGCATGTATTAGACACAAAGTTCAAAATACACTCATCAACTGAAAGACACAAAGTTCTTACTTCAAATGCACATAGCCTTATATGAATCAGATAAAGAAAATAAAAAGAAGAAGCATGAGAGAGGGTGAAAGTTCTCCTGTATTGATTATTTCAATGTTCTCTTTTACATCTGGATATCAAAATCTCGATCCTTTACAATGACAAGAAGAGATCTTTAAATAACCCAACAAACGGTTAAAAATATTGTTTTTAGTTTCCTTTATTTTAATTCAAAGAGTAGTATCTAATTAAATATTACAAGCAATCCCGTACTGTATCTCTTGTTTATACAACCAAAGAGATAAATCCACTTTAACTAGGTACTTTAAAATAAGAAAAGAAAGAAACTAGGAAGTCGAGACACTGGTAGATGCACTGGCAGCCTTCGCTATCTTTAACACTTGATTTCTTAATCATTTCAAAGTTATAGCTATGTTCATTCCCTGAGGAATTTTTGTATTGGTAGTGGCATGAGTCCAACTGCCCAAACACTTCTCCATGTCTTTCTCGAATTCTACATTGTCTAAGAATTATTTTTTTGGTATCTGTGATAGAAGCCTGCAGTGTACAAATTCCTTTCATTTTCTCCTTAGAGATAGTGTCTTGTTTGAACAAATCTTATTTGAAAAATGTCTTGAACTAGGATTTAATTTCCTAAATGGAGAACTCATCACTTGAATTCTCCTTGAATATTTGGCAGTGTATATCTAGGAAAGCAAACATGACACAAGTTTTGAAAGCATATCCCTTTTGGAACATGTTCCTGAGTTCCCCAATGGCTTCCTCAAGAACATTAATTTGTACCTATCTACTAACTTCTAACCCCATGCACACCATCCTATCACCCAACGGGATCCTGACACTCACTCGAGGCACGCACAGGCACCGAGCCCCTCCTTTATGTGATCATTGTGAGAAGGTCTTGCCATTGTTAGGGGATTAGTTGCAGAGAAGTGAATATTCATGTAAAATCACAACATGAGCTATCATATCCTTATACCCAAGCATTTAATAACAAGAGAAACATCATGGCATGAAATACAAAGAACATATCTGCCATAAAATATAAGGAAATAACACTAGGGTTTGCACCCCTAAACCAGATATTCAGAACAGAGCCATATATTTATATTGATCATAGTCTCAGCAACCACATTACATTCAAAAAGGTTCGTATTATACCAAATGTATCAAGACAGGGATCTAACCCATATATCAGAGGTCCTAGCTATGCTTTCTTTATTACAAAAATTTTACAGACCCATCCCTTAGACATGATAACATTCCTATAGTCCTCTAATGAGAACCCCAACTCCTAAAGCCTAATATTTTCTGTAGAGCTTTGCTTTCCTCATACTATATGTCTTTCATTTACTTCTTCCTCAGTGTCTTCCTTGGTGTGTCTTCTTTTCTTCCAAGCAGCTCTCTTTATAGCACCAACACCCACTGCCATGCCTTTCTTCAGGAGTATATCGGATGCCAAGTGTCCATGTGGTCCTCCAATGGTGTATTCTTATTCTATTCCGAGCTCTCCACTTTCTGTAATGATGTCTTCTAAGAATATTCCATGCATGGAATATTCTTTCCTTGACCACCAAGTCTCCAAGAAAAAACCTTATCCACTCGACATGCCTAGTCGGGTCACATTTTTCCTTAAGTGCCTCCAGAATGTTGAATATGGCTAAGTCCTTAGACCCTATGTATTTCCTTGTGCATGCACCCTGGTTTCTCCTAAACCCTTTTTAAACCCTTGTCCTGCACGCTTCTCCCTATGCTCCCTTATTCCTATTGGTCCCACGCACTCACATGCCCTTTGGTAATCAGCCAATATTTCTAGGCCCAACATGTGCTTTATCACACCCATTTGTTGTGAGTACAGTAACAACACCCTTCATAGATACAATTCCCAAGCTACATGGGACACCAAATATTATAGCAAATGATCAAGACCTTATCTTCACTAGTAATTTTTTCACTGACTTGATCTCATGTTTGGGAACACAAATAGCTCATAGTTCATCTTATCATCCCCAGTCTGATGGGAAAATAGAGATGGTAAACAAGTGCTTGGATGGACATCTTCATTTTTTTTCTCAAATAAGCAAGTGAGATGGGTCTAATGATTACCACTAGAAGAATGGTAGTATAACACCTCCTTTCATAGTTCATCTAAAATGTCTCCTTTTTGGCATTATATAGGTACAATCCACCATCCATCACCTCATCTTTGAGATTCCAACCAACGGTTTGATCATTTGAAGAACATATTCAACACTAAAAAGAAGTAATTTCTATCCTCAAGGAGAACTTGGCCATGGCACAAAACCACATGAAGTTGAAGGTTGACCAACATCACATTAAAATACATTTTGAAGTTGGTAATTGGGTTTTTGTGTGTTTACAACCATATAAGAAAATGTCCTTGAAATAATAAAAGAAGGAAAATAATATTTCACTTAAGTATTATTTACCTTATCAAGTGTTATATAAGATTACTAATGTAGCATACAAACTAGAAATTCCTCTGGCCACTCGAATACATCCAGTATTCCGTATATCTTGCTTGAAGAAGGTAATTGGACAACTAGTATCAGCCATGTTGTCACTCACCCAAAAATGTGTAATTTTCGAAAAAAAATGAATTTTTGGCTAAGTGACCTATTTTCCTTAATGAATTTTTCTTTTTCAAAGTCTAAGGATGGGAAAAAAGTACAAAAGTTAGATTATTTTGAGTTATTTGGGTCTTTTTCAGTGTCTTACGGAAATGTGGGTTCTAGAGGAATTGGAGGAACTAGTTCCTCCATTCCTCAGTTGTTCCCCACATCTTCGTATGTTACCCCGTAATTGTCTATTAAGTTCTAGTGTTATGCAGACTTTTGAGCTCCCCGTGGAACTAGTTCATATTGGTCCTCACGTTCCCTACAATTCTATTTTGTCTCAAGCATTGCTTTATGTGTTGATTATCTTTGAATCAGAAATTTTTGGAACTCGAAGAACTTGTTCCCTCCGAGTGCCTTTGTTCCCCGTAGAATATTATGGTTCCCACATTATCCCTCTCGACCCATGAAACCTTCCTTTTTATTTTCTACGATAAATATATCGATTGGAACCCATGGAACCATTCCTATAAACCCTTGGTTCTCCACAAGCTCTATCCCCGCACTTTCCACACTTCACCAAGTTTCTTTGCATTGCGGGTCTTATGGGAATTTTTGGAACGGGCGGAACTTGTTCCTCATGGCCTTCATTTTCTCACGCATCTTTTTTTCCTCCACCAACCATCTTGATTTGGAATATTGAAATAGTGGATAATGCAGTTAACTTTTGGAACACTGTGGTACTCATTCCCTTGGGTCCTCTATTCCCCGCATAGCCCAATTTTCATATCTGAGTTCCAGGTTTTTTAGAGTCAAATCCGCATTAAAGAGTTTCTAATAGTTCCTTTCCCACCACCTCGCATAACACTAAATTGCTTCTCAAATTAATCCTTTTTTGTCAAAATTTTTGTTATAAAAGGGGGGTAAACTCGAATCCATTCTCACCATTTCATAAACTTGATTTTTCACTGTGCACTGTAATTTTTGTCTCTCGTGCCCTAGAAGACATTTTTTGGATGTAAGTTTCTCATTTTTCATCCTTTTTCAAAAATTCAAATTGAATTGGGGACGTTGTCAAGGTATCAACCTTTCCATAATAAAGGTGATTCATTTCATGATCTCATGTATTAGTTTAGTGGTTGTTTGTGTTTTGCATGCACCCCTTCAAATATCTCCTAAAAATCATTATTGAGCTTCCATTTTCTCTTAGTTTTCTCTCCCACCTTCACCTTGAAATTATAGTACAAGGATATGAGAATATTTATTCCTTGGAGACCTCTATGCCAAAAATAGGGGGTAGTGATGTAAGACACATGAATTTGAAGGATTTCTGGGCCTAAATTTTTGAAGATACTCCCACCATCATGGCCCTATATATTAAAAATAGTGGAATTACCTTTGTCATTGGTTTCCCCCTCTATGTTCAAAGCACCAACATTGTCCTTGTCTGTGCTTCATTTTTTGACCCTGAAACTAAAGAAATCAAAGACCCCTAAGGCCAAATAATTGTTAAACTTGATGACAGTTATATAAATATAGCCCTAGGAATCCCTACCTTTGAGGACTCTAATACCTTGACCAAATCTCAAGCTCAAAATATTTTTGATCAAGAAAAAGATTGATATAGAACAATGATAGCCAAATCATGGCTCGGTCCCAAAAGAGAGGAGCTTAAAAATTTCCCAAGGTCCTTTATAGATTATATTTCAAAGAGGAACTGTTAGATATGATCACCTGGTTGGCAATACTTATGGGCTTGCCTTCTACAAATGAATTTCAATTCTAGATTTGTGTTTATATTAACATCATCTGTGAGGGAAAGAAAAATTTGAATTGGGGGGAGATCATTTGTGAAAACTTGAGTGATAAATTGGTGAATTTTCACCAAAGAAAAACTTTCTATATGACATCCTGCCAAATGTACACAATTGTAACCTTCAGAGTAAGGATAGGGTTGTCACCTCAGGATGATAAAAGTAATTCTCCGGTTTATGAGTTTTACCCTCAAATGACTTATGAAAATAACAAGGCTCATCATAGGAGAGTCAATGATGCTTTTACCATATTCATAGTCAAGATTATAGAAGGAAATATAACTAAGAGGGTATTTGCAGAAGAAAGGAAATTTATTTCCACCTATGGCAGTGTCTACATCTAGTTCAAGAAGTTATCATACATGAGGTTGGCTAGTTTTGAAGGTGTTCTTGAAAAATTTCCCATGTATTGTAGTAAAAAAAATTTCCTTGTGGAGGTTTGAAGTGTTACACATAGAAATTACAGGGATAAGAAAATCATAGGTATCTAGTTTCCTATCTCCTTAGGAAACTATACATGCATATCTGCCTTGGATGCTCAGAATGTGGAGAGAAAAATCACTGAATTCAAGTTTCACATATACTAAAGAATATCCTCCTTTGACATTAAAGGTTTCATTTCCAAGCATTTTAGAATGTCCTACTATCATGTTCCCAAAATCGAGGACTACTGGGAGGATTGTTGTAGATGAATATGAAGTAATAAAAAGATACTTTGGGAGACTCACTCTATAACAAATCAATATATTTCAATTTGTATCATGTTCATGAGGACTTAGAGGATGATGATGAGGATTTTTATTTTGTAGAATAGATCAAAACCATCCAACATATGCCTTTACCAACCATTGATTGGTCCCTAAAACAAGGAGAATATCCCTCTGAGATGAACAATCCCATGATAGTAAGAATAAGGAAATGGTTCAATAGGAAAATGAAGGAATGTAAGAAAATAGTAAGGAAACCTTCTTCTCAAGAATCATCTACTTCACATAAATAAAATTTCACTCATCTCCAATAATTTCTAGTGCAAATGAATCCTTCTTACTCACCCTTGGATTCATAAACCAATGTGTATTTAAAAAAAAAGGATAGAGCAAAAGAGGTAGAGAAAACTGATGAAATACCTGAAAAATAAGTAGAGAAGGAGAAAGTTCAGGAATTACTTGAAGAAGTTTCTCTTGTGCTTAAATAATGTCACAGCCTTTGAGGAGAAGAAGTAAAGGAAACTGAGGAAAGAAAGGATGAATCAAGGAAAAGGGCTTGAAGAACAAAAATAATGATGAAGAGGAAGAAAGATGATGAAGGAAGTGAAGAGGATGAAGATGAAGTAAAAATAATTTAACTTGACATATGAAAAGCTAGTAGAACCAATATTGATGTTAGGAGACTAGCTTCTTCATTTATTGAAGTATCTGCTATGGAGGTTCCCATTACTCAGTCTCTTGGTCCTCCCAATTTCCTAGCATTGACACCTCCTCCATCTCTTCCTTATGGTGATTCTTTCACATGGGTTCAACCCATGATTAATAATAGAAAGACGAGAGCTTCTTCACAAGCTTGTTTCTCCTGGTTTTGATGCAGTGGTTACTTTTCTTGGTACAACTCCTCCTCCACCAAATAAAACCAATACAACCTCCCATTTGGTATCTGATTCTAAGGGATAGAAATTTTTGGAAACTGAAAAACCAAAGGGAGATAAAGATGAAAAATACATAATTATTGCATAATTAGAGCTGACAATAATTTCACTTGGGGAATCCACTCCTGAAGGAGAGGTGTAAAATCTTAGGGATTTCATCTCAAAGGTAATTAAAAGAGTGGAGAAAGGAAAGGAAACTCAAGAATAACTTTAGGAACATGTTCATGTTCTCTCTAACTTCATAAAGTCCTTTCTCTCAACTGATAAAACTCCTCTAGATCCCACTCCTCTCTTCACACTACCTCATGTAACTATTCTTTCTGAAGATGATATCAAGTACATAACAAAAATCCACAAGCATGCATAATTTGGTAGAGTTACTGAGGCATTGGTACAAGGAATGTTGGTTTTTAGATTGATACTTTTTATGAAGAATACAAGATGTATGATAACATATCTTCGAAAAAATATAAATTCAATTCAACAATCAGTGTTGTTGAGAAAGAACTCAAAATTTGGTTGGATATCATTCAAGATCTTAAAATCATGAGCATTACTATTGAGAAGATTTTTTGTCTTATAATATCTTTGATGATTCTAAGAATAACTTATCCAAGAAATGGGTCTATAGTGTCGAATGGAGAATCATAGTTCTTGAAGAAGTAGTATCTGAATTGAAGAACATGGTACAAAATGGAAAATCACTAAAATTAGATGTATTTGTTGATCTACAAGCTCTTCGTTTCTAGTTCTATAAAAAAAATTCTAGAGAGAGAAATTCAGTTGAATAAGTCAAGGAAAAATTTAATTCATTGATTAAGGATGACTTGTTCAAGGTAAAATCAGTCAACAAGAAGAAAATGGAAGAACTCTCTAAGTTACATAATTTTGTTGTGGAAGCCACAAAGGTCATGTTGCAGAATGGTGGGATAGCGAAGGAAATGGAGTACTCCCTTGGTAGCTGGTTGGCTACCATGTCAAACACAATCATTCCCAAGGTCATGGAGATTTCTGATGTTGTTGCCAAATTCAGAGTTCAGGTTCTAAAGATAAAAGTTGTAGTTGTTCCAGTCTCTAATGTTCCTTCTTCTAGTTCATAATATTTTTATTCTATCTAATTGTTATATTTTAAAGTTGGCTTTATTGTTTTGAAAATATAATTATAAAATAAATCCAACTTATGTAATTTATTAATTAAGTGTTCACACTTAATTAAATGGAAATTAGTTATAAAATTGGTTACGTCCACCCCTTAGCCTATATAAGGCTTCTTTTTCATTGTAAAGGGGTGGTTGGATATTGGTGCTCTAAAATGTAAAATATATAATTTTAATCAATACAGAAGAAGAAATCTCTTTTTCCCTCCTATCTGTGTTCTTTCATTTTATCCTTATTTTCCTATGATTTGTGAATGTGAAAAATAATATAGGTGAATGGTGAAACTTTGAGTTCAATTAGTAGAATGTGATGTAAAGTACTTTGTGTCTATCCACATTTATATTTTATGGGTTTTCATATGTAGTAACTCACATGTTCTTGAGATCCTTTGCATTAATTAGTAAGATATAACTCTATAGTCTCTATATTTGAATGTGTTTCCTTTTTCACTTCTTTCCATTTACAGTAGTGGGTAATCTTGTACAACTAAGGAGTGTACTTGTATTCTTGATAAATGAGTTAGACTAAACTTTGCTTCCCTGATTCATACTTCTTGCCTATATAAGTTGTTGTTTCTTCCTAAAACCATATTCCTTGTTTATCTTCTATATTGAGAGTATTGAGAATATGGAATCATTTATTGCACCAATATCCTCATTCAGATTGGGTTTGATTTTATATTTGTAAATATTTAGATTCTCAAGTTTTTGGTGAAATAAGGGAACCTCGGCATAAAGAGGAAAAACTATTTTCCCCTGAACTGTTGATTGTCTTCAACGACCAAATTTTCAACCAACATTTTTTTGGCACCCACTATGGGGCACATATTTTTCTTCCCATAGAATAATCTTCAGAGAAAACTAGAAAATCCAACACACTAGCTGAAAGAAGATATAAATGAGGACAGAGAGCTCAAGGTATAGAAGACCCTGCCTTTCAGTTGCAATAACAGTAAGGTTTCTATTTATCTCCGAAAAGAAGAGGTAGAAATAAAAGATCAATAAGTACATCTCATGTAAAAGGAAGGGTTGGTTCATCATCTCAAGTAAGTAATACCACTCAGTCTTTAGTATTATCAGGTGTTTTTGTTCCTTTGCAAGATTTTTTTTCCACAATGGCTACACCAGTACCTTCGGGTCAGCAAGTTGGGCCCCTAGCCCTTGCACAACCTCTGCATGATTTTCCTAAGGGGAATTGGAATAATTTCCCAAATTTCAATGGTAATGGAAAAGAGCATCCAGATGAACATATTGCATCTTTCATTGTTGCATGTGGGATTCTTGGAGTTGAGCATGAGGACATGTCCGTCAGACTGTTGGTTGAGACCCTGCAAGAAAATGGTGCAGACTAGTTCTCTCATCTCCCAGATAGTACTATCACCAATTGGAATACCATGTGAACATAGTTTGAGAATAGGTTCAAGCCTATGGAATATTCTCATGCACTTTTGGCCCAACTCTCCCAAAGTAATAGATAACCTTATGATGTTATGCAAGAGTTTTTTGCCAAATTCAACATATTGGTTAACAATATTACAACAGCTTCTCATCCAACTTATCAAAATATGAAGTGTTTCTTTATTAATTCCCAGTTTCCAAAGGTGATTTACGCACTGAGGAGAGAAAATATTGCTAATGTGAATCTAGATCAGGAATTGGCCATAAGTGTATAAGATGACCTGATTATGTCAAGAAAATTGAGAAAAACACCACATAAGGATAAATCTTCTACTTCAAGTTTCTCAAGTTATGAACAATTAGTTCAAAATTCATCCAATGACATAATTGCTATCAAGAAACAGCTTACCCAAAATGTTCCATATAAGGACATCTTGATAAGGAACTTCCAGACAAGGAATCATTTGCTTGCTCCTTAACCCAAGCTTTTCATTGAGGCTCCTCTAGTGAGAGTTCCGGTAAATGCAGCATGTAAGGTTTAAGAAGCTGATGATGAGATAGAAGCAAAAGAAATTGAAGATCGTGAGGAATAACTTAAGCAGGTCCAAGAGGAGGAAGATGACTCTCAAATTAATTATCTCACCATTATGGGAGAAGATGGTGATGATGATGATTATGAAGACATAGTTGTTGACATGAACACTGAATCATTATGACCAAAGAACAGCTGAGAAAGAAGAAGGAAGTTGTGTAACCTACAAAGAAAGAGAAAGCTAAAGGAGATTTAGATGTCATCCCAGTGGCTTCTAGAAGAGGAGAACCCATCCCTACCACTACTAAGAAAGTAAGTATTGTTCCTTCATCTAGTACTTCTTCCTTTTTTGTTGTGTCTAAAGTATCAACTCCCACACCTATGTCTAAAACATCCTCAGCCCCAAAAGTTGATAATCCTAAAGCCCTTGTTATTTCTAGCTAAGAAAATCCATCAACTTCATGGTTTTTTGATATTATTGATCATATCAAAAATACTAAAATTTAGATCTCTCAAGCTGAATTTTATCAGACTCACCCTCAAGCATTTGCCCAAGTGGTAAAATTTTTCAATTCCAAGCCTATTCATTCTTTTGTATATCCTAAAGGTCTCTTGCCTACCCCCAACTCTCCATCCCCAAAAAATATAATGGCTTCCACAATTTCCACCTCTAGTAAAATTTATCCCTTCTATATAACGTTGTTAATACTTGGGCATAAACTCAACAACTATGTTATTGATTTTGGAACATTAGACAATTTGATTCATGCAAAATTTTCTTGCGCACTTGGTCTTACTCTAACTCCCACTTTTGGGTTTAGCTACTCAATGGAGACCAAAGAGTTACCCTTAATTGGAAGGATAAAATATGATCATGTGGCTTTTGACGTTTTTTCTTGAAAAACGAGTTAAGGCCACAATTCTTGTTTTTGACATACACCCATCTTATGGCATGTTATTGAGTATAAATTTATGTAAATAAGTTGGAGGTGAAATTCATATGGATTGGTCTCATGCATTGATTCCAGTTAAAGGGGAGATGAAGAATTTTTTGCCACAAAGGCAAAATGAGTACATTGTTCAGAAGACAAACAACCCCAAAGCACAAATCATGTATGAAGACATGGGTCATAAAAACTATATGGTGATGTCTCAGTCTAAAATCAAAACTCCCAAGGTTTTTCAGGAATATCCAAACGAAATATGGAATCTCGAGCTCGACAAGAGTTGTTCCACAAAATTTTCTAGAGAAGGGATTGTATTGGTGTCACCTAATGGATAAATCCACCCATTCTCCTATAAACTCCAATTTTCTAATACTAACAACATTGTTGAGTATGATGCCCTTCTTCTAGTCCTGACAGTAGTAAAGGAGATGCGGATAAAGAATATTCGTGCACAGGGTAATGTAGATCTCATTGTCAAGTAGGTCCGAGGAGCATTTCAGGTGAGGAATGAAAGGCTCAAGCACAATCGCAACAAGGTATGGGATTCTATTTAATTTCTAGATGCCTTTCAATCAATGTTGTGTCAAGAGACAACAACACTAGAGTAGATGATCTAGAAATCTCTAGGTCCCTGCTCATTCCCCACCTGGATTTCAGTCAAGACAAATTCACGGTGGAGATGATATTCAGACCCAGTGTTCCTGATAACACAGACAACTGGTAGGTCTTCAATGATGACTAGCATTTTATTTCCTTTCTTAAATTAAGTGAGAATTTCAGCCAATTGTATTTTGAAGGAAGTGATGCTGGCTATCTTGAATCCACTACCTCTTTTGTGCCTGAGGAAGGAGTTTAGGAAGAATTTGATCAAGATGGATGCATCAAACTCAAAGGTAACAAGATACCTAGAGGTCTTGGGAATTTAGAAGACTTGTTTTATAAACATGATAGGTATATAAAAGGAAAAAATCCACAAGATGTTATCCAATCATATGAGTTCGAGAAGGTGAATTTAGGAAGTGGTGAGGAGCCAAAGTTTATCAATATTGGAAAATGTAGTTCTGGTGAAGAAAGAAGGAAAATGGTTAAATTATTGAAGAAATACATATACATTGGCTTATTCCTATGATGAGTTAAAGAATTTTAAGCCAAGGGAGATGTAACACTACAATCCATTGAAACCAAGAATTCAACCATTCCGCCAAAAGCAGAGGTAATACAATCCAAATATTGCATGTACTATTTACCAAGAGATCCAAAAGATATTGAATGCCAAGATAATCTTTCTTATCCATAACTCATCCTAGGTTGCTAATATTGTGCCTATGATGAAGAAAAGTGGAGAAATTCATTTTTGTTGACTTTAGGAATTTGACCCAGACTTCTCTCAAAAACAATTACCCACTTCCTATGATGGACCAGATTCTACAGGTTGTGACTAGTTCAGAGATGTTATCCATGCTTGATGGGTTTTCGGGATATAACCAGAATGAAGTGGATATGCAAGATCAGCATAAAATTTCCTTCACAAGTACCTAGGGTACATTTTCTTATCGAAGGATTCCTTTTGGCTTGATTAATGTAGGTACAACATTCCAAAGCGAATTAGACCTGGCCTTTAGGGATCTGAAGAAAAAATGCATAGTATTTTATCTAGAAAATCTTATTGTCTTCTCCAAAAAGAGGGAAGATCATTTTCAACACCTAAAATCAGTTCTTCAAAGATGCAGAGATCATGGCATCTCACTGAATCCCAAGAAATTTGTCTTTGTTGTAACGGAGGGAAAGCTTCTCAGACACATTGTGTCAAAGGATGGGATAAAGACTAATCTGAAGTGTGTTCAATCCATTCAGAAGATATCCCTTCCGATGAAAAAGAAATGTTTTCACTTATTTAGAAAGATCAATTTCCTTAGAAGATTTATTCATAACTTTACATATTTTACAAGAAGCATAACCCATATGATGAAAGAAAAGCAATCTTTCCATTGGATTGCCAAAGAAAAGAATGCCTTTGAGAACATAAAAATATCTATTGTTAGGACACATAATCTTGCTTGCCCATATTTTGATAAGGATTTCATAATCTATTGTTATGCCTCTAAGCATACTTTGTTAGCCATTCTTGTACAAAAGAACTTTCATGGATGTGAAGTGCCCATTACATTCATGAGTTATGTGTTGAAGGTTCATGAGTTAAAGTACTCCCAATTGGAAAAGCATGCCTTTGTTGTGGTGAAAGTTGTTAAGAAATTATGTTTCTACATTCTGAACTTGTACTCCACTGAGTTTGTATCAGAAACAACAGTGAATTATATCCTCATCCAGTAGGAGTTTAGATCAAACTAAGGAAATTAGGTAGCCAAATTCAAGGGGTAGGATCTTGACATCAAGCCCACCAAGCTTGTTCGAGGTAAGGGCCTATGTGAATTGATTTTTAAAGGTTTAAAGAGTCATTCAAGTGAAAAAAATAGTTGTGTGAATTGATTTCTAAATTATTCTCTGTCTCGCACACTGTGCTCTAGGATTGAAAAATTTTCCTTTACTACTCTGAGAGATGTGAGATCTTTCTTAGCTCACTTTGTCCCAGTTATCTTAATCAACTTGACTCAAACATCTCACTTCAACTCACCCAACTCATTGAGCTCAATTCACTAAGAGATGGTGATGGATCCAACTTGACCAATGAGCTATGATGACCTACTCTAATGAATCAATGGAGTCTGTGACACCCTTCGAATCTTTTCTAGTTGCTCAGTGGCCCAAAATTTCCTTTGTAATGCTTCACCATGCTCCCAAGCACAACTGTGATCAAAAATATGCTTCTAATACCATTATGTAGGTTTTATTTATAATTTTGAGCTATGGTATCGTCCTAAAACCATATGAATATGTCAAAAAGTGGAAAGATGAGTGAAAATGGAGTCAACTGTAACTTTCTGCATCCAAAACGGAGACTTTCTATTTTTAGCAGGTAGGACAGGGACCTACTATTTTAGGACATATCACCTATTTTTCTAAAATATGACCTACTGAACCTTCTAACATACTCCATCCTCTTCCATTGATGATGCATTGCTATTTTTATCAACTTTCTATTTTTAGCAGGTTTCTTTTTCTGAACTTGTTATTTTGGGAAAATTACCAATTTTGCCATGCCTTCTATTTTGCACCATTTCTGACTATTTTGGGTGATCCAAACTTGCAATATTGAGTGAATTACTATTTTTAGTATGAAAAGGGGCAACATATTGAGAAAAAATCAGTCCTTGATATCTCAAAAAATAAGTAACTTTATCGTGCAAAAATTAGTTTCAATGAAACTAGATTTTTCGAAGATCCTTCCCTCCGAATTTCAGATGATTTTTCCTATCAGATATTTGGGAAATTGAAAATTTCTTTGAGGAGGGAATAATTCTAATGAAAAATGTAGTCCTCCATATCCCTAAAAATGGGCACTTCATGGCATGAAAACTAGTTCACGTGAAACTAGATTTTTCAAGGATCGTTTCCTCCAATTTTTGTGTGATTCCACCCACTGGAACCTCAAGAAGTGAAGATGAGCCTAACTATCCTTTCCTTATTGCATCATGACAACCATTAATGGAGGATTGAATATTTTTTAGGTGCAGCAATGGAGGGTGAATAAAAAATTCCAAACAGTTAGTCAAAAAATGAGTTTTCATGACCTTTTTGCCTTCCCAGTTAACTGCAACTTAATCGCGGGCGAGAGAAAGTGTAGTGGGATAAAAATATGGTTTGGACTTCATGGCCTTGGGAAATTTTTTTCCTTATTGTCCCTCACTATCCCTTGGACAGTTGGGATAGTAAAATGTGCACCCCTTCCCAGGGCCTAACAAGTGGCGGAATGGGTTGTGAGCATGGGGAGATGAGAGAGAAAGGTTATAGCACCTGGGGGAAAATTTGAGGTCACATGAAGAACCTATGCAATGGCTAGGGGTGGGGTGCATTTTTTTCCCAACTTTTTTGACTATCCTGAACAATTGGGACAGTTGGGGCAGAAAGATGCACCCAAGGGTCAGAAGAACAAGACTTAGCCAAATTTACACACATGATCATCTAACACTTTGTCAGGAAGGAATAAGGTCACACGAGGGTCCAAGGGCTACAACTGGGGGGTAGGGCACATTTTTTTGTCCCTACTATCCCCAATTTCCCCACTGCCCCACAAATTTGGGACAGTCCAGACACCAAAATGTGCCAGCCATCTAACTGTGAATTTGACTAACTCCTAAAATCATGAAACCAACTTTCCTGGAGTTATAGGAGGTCTTTTTTGGTGAAATTTTATATCAATTTGACTCCCAATACCATTTTAAGATCAATGGGAGGGTTTAAAAGACTTGATTATTCCTCCTCTAAAAAAAAATCTTTTTCATTCGATACCACAAGGTGAGTCTATTGAGATTGATCTACATAGAGAAGCACTTATGTCTTGGGAAGGATCTGAAAACACCATCATGTATAGGATCCTCTAATATTTCCGATGGTATATTTTTTTCCTCTTGAATCTTCCTGGAGCTCCTAAAATCCTCCTTTGAAGATCAGGTGCCTTTTCCACTGCAAGCTCCCTAAGCCTCCAAAACCCGCTTTCACTGTTCTTGCTCCAAAACCTCTGAAACTTTCCCAAATCTTCCTAAACCTATTCCATTGCATTTAAAAATTTTTAATGACATATTATATGGTTTAGGGACTTTGATTATGCTTCAGATGATGCACACCTATCCCAAGAAAGCTAAGAATAACCTTCTTAGGATTACTGAAGAACTCACCTTTAGAAGCATTGTATTGAAATGGACATGAGTGACCTGTCTGAAACATTTTAGAAACTTGGGAAGGTATGTACAACACATATTTATACTTTCAAGGATAGGATAGACACCATAAGGGGGATGATCCAAAGGATGACTAGGAGGGCATAGGAGAAAATTTTGACACTTGGGTCCATTGTCATGCTTGAAAATTTGAAATTTTCATGTTGCACATTTACATGACAACAGTTGGCTCTATCTTGGGGACTTGTTCTAGATCAAATGAAGTGAGGACAGGATAAACATGAACTCCATAATCTCAATACACATCATGGACCAATGCCTTATCCATTGGGCTTTACAGAGTCACCACAGAGATATACAACACAACTTCCTTTATTGAACACACACACGTGCAACAAGAAACAAACACACAAGATGAGAAGGGAAACACACAACACAAGGGAAACATGAAACAAAAAAGGTAACACACAACACAAAAGGAAAACAACCTAAATCACCTATGTACATGTGGGGGACAACCCACTTTCATTAAAGCACTTAATTGAACTGAGTGCCTACCCGTAAATGGGTATCACTGATGCCTTTCTTCCACAAATATGTTGATAGATTCACTGAAGTATGAACCTCTCCTCATCTTCTTGACAGATCTATCATGATTCCTAGTGCAATTAAAGATCCACCTATTCAATTTATTACCTTTATCACTTTTGAACTTTCTTTCCGGCCTCTCCTTGATTCTCAGGTTCATTCCATTTGCTGATTTTTCACTGCTTCCATGAAGATGATTCTTGATTATACTTGACTTATCATTTTCATACCAATACATTTGTTCTTCATTTTGTATCTTCTTCATGACCACCACTTCCATGGGTTGATTCTTGGCAGATGTTTTAGAAACCTCATCATTGTCACTAGCCTCTTTATTTTCTCAGTTTCTCAATTGGATCAAGAAATCATCTTTCTCATGCTCCAGATATTTCACAATATACTACCCTATGCAGTGTGGCACGTGTATTACATCATACTTTTGGAAAGAGAAAGAGCTCAAGATTGGGCATACAACATGGAAACTTTCATCTTCTTCTCTTTGTCCATTTTGGGATTTGTCATTCATTTTTATGTTGAGAACATCCTTCTCTTGGGTAGAGTGAGCACTGAAAGGTTGAAGTTTATTGAGAATGTTTCCATTTTGAACAAAATCAGCCTTAAGACCAAGCAACATTCCATCTCTCCATTTTTCGTCAAGAATGTTTCCGTCCTCATGAAAAGGGAATGAGCACAACATTGGAGCTGAAATGTTGTCATCATTGTTTTCCCAATCTTGATCACCAAGAACCAAGAAATCCATTTCCATGATGAAATCATCATCTCCTTGAATAGGTTCACATTTGAGAGGCAGAAACATGTTTCCATTTTTACATTTCTTGTCATCTTCTTCCAATGAGAAAGAGAAGCTTTCAAGTTCACCAACATACTCATCACATGGAAACTCATACTGAGCCTCAAGAACATGATTGAAAACATTGAAGTTACATGTTAAGAATTATTGAGCATTATTCCTTCTTCTTGATCTGCATTTCTCATCACTTCAAGATTGTTTTGTTGTAAATCAAGGTCCTCATCACCATCATCAACATTTAATGGAGTAACTTCATTTATGCTCTCATCCCATGAGAAGTACACACTCTCAAACTCTGATTTCATCAAGTCATCATGATTTTATTTGATCAGCTTCATGATGCTTGGAAATTCCTCCACCATCATGGGTAATTCAATATCATCTTCAAAGTTCATGAAAAAGTTACAAGATTTAGAATTTTGACATGAGATATATGTTGTTGGTTTGCCTAGTTTTTGCACATTATACTTCATTTTTATAATGGGAAATAGTTTCTTTGTTTTACCATTGACTGGGATGGTGGCGTGCGACCAATCCATTTTCATATCTCCTTTGACATCTCAACAGAAGCTTCATCCCAAAAACATACCGTAAGAGGTAGGCATGTCTTCTACAAGGATTCTCATTATGATTTTCTTGTCAGGAAAATCTTCCAATGCTACCTCAACATCCTTGATTTGACCCATAAGGGGAACTTATTTCATTTCCATGGAGAGACACTGGCTAGAGGTAGGGGAAAGGGAGAGGCCAAGGGATTTAGAAACTTTTGTAGGCATGACATTTTCTGAGGCACCAAATTCAATGATGTAATTGTTTAGTTTATACTCGTTGACTAATAAGGCTATGTAGAAAGGTTTCTACCTTCCTAGAGGTGGAGGGTGTGGAGGCAAGATAGTTTAGAGATGGAGTGGATTGAGATGCACGAGGTGGTTCTTTGGTGGTGGAATATTTAGAAACAGAGCTACTTCCTTTGATATGTTGCACAAGTTTCTCAAGTTTCTTGGGATGAGTTCTCAAGTACTCAAATTTGGAAATTTGGACTTTGGATATTTTGAAATGGTCAATGATGTCAAAAGATGAGGAAGTGGTAGGAACATCAGGGGTTGTGGAAGCTTTGACATGGATGTTCTTAGGATTTGTAGAAACTAATTTTTCAAGAGAAGTTGAAGGAGACTTACTTGAAGAGGCAGAAGGATTCTTGGTTGGAGTGATCTCATGCTTCTTCTCAGCTGACCCTAATTGAAGTGGACTTCGATGATCCTCCTTTCGTTGTTTTTTTCTCAGAGTCTCCATTTGAGGATTCAATTTCTTATCTTGGGTAGTAAAAGAAGGGCCTTCTTTCTCCTTTTGTGATCAAGTGAACACCACATATGAGTAACTATCTGTGGATTCTTCATCATCAAGTGTGCATTCACAAAAACTGATTTGAGCACATTCTTCTTCTCCTTCATCTTCAACTTATGATTCAAAAATATCTCCATATTCATTGATCTCACATATTGCGTTGACCAGTGGAGCCTCCAAGGATAACCTTCAGGGTGCTTTTGCAATCTGGTTCATGTTTTGGTTTGGATGAGGTGTTCATTGAGAAACCTCCCTTTTTAGCATTGTCAATTCATTTGCCAACTTCTTTAACATTGGATCAGTTCTCTCATCTTTGGAACCCTAGTTACTATCCTTCATTGAATGATTATTGATCTTACTTGACAAGATGAGTTCATCTTCCACCTCAACAGTAATTTTTTGAGCATTGTCCAAATCTCTTGGTTAACTCTCTCCACAGTATGAAGCTTACTTTAGGAAATTGAGAATTCACAAAGAACATCTTCAAGTTATCTATAGTGGGAAGAGCAACGGCGGGAAATTTTTTCATCAACTTACTAAATTTTTCCATGAATTATCTCATGGACTCTTACGACTCTTTCTTCATTTGAGTAAGCTAAGCTAGGAGGGCATGAGCATATTTCTAGTCTTGAACCTCTCTTCGAACTTTTTTTGATGTCATCCCAATTGGATATTGAGCATGATGGTAGGTAGTAGAACCAATCTGTTGTCGCATCTTGAAATGTTTCCATGAACAACCGCACAGTAACATCTTCGTGTTGCACTCCAAAGATGTCGTAGGACATGATAAAGATTGTGATGTGATCATCATGACTCTGCTTGCCATCTCCATAGAACTTCAAAAGTTCTTTCTTGATCCTTTTGGAAGCTCATGAAGTGGTGAAGTCAAAGCCAATGGGTCACTGTTTTGTCCTCATGGTACAAGTGCTTGTGCTACCATTTCTTCCTCTCTTTCTTCTTCTTTCTTTATTCTTCATGTGGAATGAATACTAGTGGTTATGTAACTTTCTCTTCAGTATGACCTTCAAGAGGATTTTTAGGAACTTGTCTTCTTGCCGGTACGAGGGGAAGTTTGAAATCGGCCCTTTGTTGTTCCTCGAATGTGGGGTCAACAACACCACCTACATGATCATCCCGGGTGCACCTTCTTTTTGCCAGATTTTCTCAAGTTCTTAGGAAGGAAGGAAACTTGAAAAGTGCATATTTATCAAAGAGGATTCAATCTAGGATTTTTTGATCAGGTTTTGAAAGAGGATTGTGTATATTTTTTGGGATTTTTTAATTTTTTGAATTTTTTTGTATTTTCAGAGATCTATAAGGTGCATGAAGGTAGATCTCTCCCCAACAGAGTCACCAAAAAATGTTGGTGAAATAATTTTTCGTATGACAAATTAGGTGTTTCCACCAATGCTCACGGGCTAGGTCCCTCCTTGCATTGTATGGGGAGGCTCCATTATTGAATGTAAGCATCTAATTCTATCTAAAACTGTTGTGGTTGGCCAAATAGGTTGGGGATCTCAGAGGAACACTTCACTGAACCTGTGGAAAAGTGCTTGTATGGGGTACAAGGGAGGAAATTGCATCGATGAGGGATAAAGGAGAGAAATTAGGAGAAGGAAGGTTATTTTTGTGAGTAGGACAAGTGCATAGTTCACACCCAATAACCAGAGTAGTTCAACATTCAAATTAGAGGAAAGAAACAATGAAGCTATTAGTGAGAAGAACAAACTAGACACACAGTTCTTAGATTCATTTATCAAAGATACACAAGCTTCTTCTTGATCACCATATTTGCAAAGTTGAATAAAAGAAGAGAGATAGAGGAAAACATGAGCAAAGGGAAATGGAAGAATGTAATTTTATTCCTTGTGTAGTGATGAATAAAAAGCATCAATCAATCTACCATAATTCACAATTGCTACCAAGAACTAAAATTTTTAGGATCCTTTGGAATGGAGAAGCCATCCCAATTTATAGCCTTGTGAATTGACCTTTCATCTCCCCCACATGACTCTTCATGTCCCTATTCCACTTGTGACCTTTCAATTTCCCCCTAGAAGAGACAAATTAAGTATCTCTCTTATAATTTTGAGAGAATAATTTTACAAATTACAAATATGTCACTTAAGTGAATAGGAAAAAATACAATGATTGTGTACAATGAAGAATTAGAAGAAAATGAGAGAAGAAGTAGGGAAAGGTATTGACTGATCTGTTGAAGAATCTCCCTCTGATGTAGATCTTGTTGAGATGATCTCCATTTCCCCCACTTGCCAGCTACACAGATACTTCGGGTTGCCAAACGAGTTTTTAGAAACATTGTTTTGAGATCTTCCGATGTGATTTTGATATGAACACGAAACTTAGCCATGAAGATGCATTCTTGATCTCATAATGAGAGTGAGGATCACTCTCTTGTTCCTTAGTATTTCACAATTGTCATTCACGATGCACAAAACTCTTGATGTCACTTTTATTCTCATTGTCCACACACTCATGCTGCAGGATTAAATTTTTTTCCTTTACTTCTCTAAGAGATGTGACCTCAATTTCCTATCCATCACTTTGTCTCGGTTAGCTCAATCAACTTGACTCAAACAACTCACTTCAACTCACCAACTCACCCATCTCATCTCACCAAGAGTTAGCTCAACTCATCTCACTTCAACCATCTCACTTGATGAGATGGTGATGGATCTAACTTGACCAGTGAACTATGATGACCTACTCTGATGAATCAATGGAGTCCTTGACACCCTTTGAATCTTTTCTAGTTGCTCAGTGATCTAGACTTTCCTCTGTTATGCTTCACCATGTTCTTGGGCACAACTAAGATCAAGAAGATGCTTCCAAGACCCTTATAGATGATTTATTTATCTTTTTGAGCTATGATATCATCCTATAACCTTGTGAAGAGTCAAAAAGTGGAAAGATGAGTGAAAATGGAGCCATCTGCAACTTTCTGCACCCAAAATGGAGACTTTCTATTTTTAGCAGGTAGGACCAGGACCTGCTATTTTGGGACATATCACCTATTTTTCTCAAATATGACCTTTTGAACCTTCTGGAACACTCCATCCTCTTCCATTGATGATGCATTTCTATTTTTAGCAACTTTCTATTTTTAGTAGGTTACTTTTTTCGGACCTGCTATTTTGGGAAAATTGCCAATTTTGCCCTGCCTTCCATTTTGCACTATTTCTGACTATTCTGGGTGATCCAAACTTGAAATATTGAGTGAATTACTATTTTTAGTATGAAAAGGGGTAACATAGTGAGAAAAAATCAGTCCTTGATATCTCAAAAATAAGCAACTTCATCACACAAAAACTAGTTTCAATGAAACTAGATTTTTCGAAGATCCTTCCCTCTGAATTTCAAATGATTTCACCTACCAGATCTTCAGGAAATTGAATTTTTTTTTGATGAGGGAATAATTATGATGAAAATATAGTCCTCCATATCCCTAAAAAATAGGGACTTCGTGGCACAAAAACTAGTTCACGTGAAACTAGATTTTTCAAGGATCGTTTCCTCCAATTTTCATGTGATTCCGCCCACTGGAACCTCGAGAAGTGAAGATGAGCCTCACTTTCCTTTTCTTGATGTTTCATGACATCCATTAATGGAGGATTGAATATTTTTTAGGTGTAGTGATGGAGGGTGAATTAAGAATTCCAAGCAGTTAGTTAGAAAATGTGTTTTCATGACCTTTTTGCCTTCCTAGTTAACTGCAACTTGACTGCGGGCGAGAGAAAGCACACTGGGTTAAAAATATAGTTTTCACTTCATGGTTTGGGGAATTTTTTTCCCCCTTACTATCCCTACTATCCTTGGGATAGTTGGGATAGTAAAATGTGCCCCCTTCCTAGGTCCTAACAAGTTACAGAACGTGGTGGTGAGATGGGGAGATGAGAGAGAAAAGTTATAACATCTGGGAGAAAAAATTTGAGGTCACACGGAGAACCTATGCAATGGTTAGGGGTGGGGTGAATTTCATTGTCCCAACTATCCCTGAATATCCCAAACAGTTGGGACAGTTGGGGCAGAAAAATGTGCCCAAGGGTTAGAAGGACAAGACTTAGCCAAATTTGCACACATGATCATCTAGCACTTTGTTGGGAAGGAATAGGGTCACATGAGGGTCTAAGGGATTCAATTTGGGGGTAGGGTGCATTTTTTTGTCCCTACTCTCCCCATTGTCCCCACTTCCCTAGAAAATTGGGATAGTTGGGATAGTCTAGACACCAAAATGTGTCAGCCATCTAACTGTGAATTTGACTAACTCCTGAAATCATGAAACCAACTTTCTCGGAGTTCTAGGAACTCTTTTTTGGAAAAAATTTATATCAATTTGACTCCCAAGACCATTTTAAGATCAATGGGAATTTTTTCAAGACTTTATTATGCCTCCTATAAAAATGTTTCTTTTACATTCGGGACCGCAAGGTGAGTCTGTTGAGATTGATCTACACATATAAGTGCTTGGGTCTTGGGAAGTATTTGAAAACTTCATCATGTAGATGATCCTCTAATATTTTTGACAGTATCTTGTTTGACTCTTAACTCATCACAGAACTTCCGCAATCCTCCTTTGAAGTTCAGGTATCTTTTTCCACTACAAGCTCCCTAAGCCTCCAAAACCCGCTTTCATTGTTCTTGCTCCAAAACCTCTGAAAATTTCCCAAATCTTCCTAAACCTATTCCATTTCATTCCAAAATCTTCAATTACATTCCCTGATGGTTTAGGTCCTTTAATTATACCCTAGAGGACACACACCTGTCCCAAGAAAGCTAAGAATAGTCTTCCTAGGCTTACTGAAGAACTCACCTTTAGAAACATTATATTGAAATGGCATGAGTCACCCTGTCTCAAAATTTTGAACACTTGGGCAGGTACATACAACACCTATTCAGAATTGCAGGGATAGGATAAATAACACAGAGGGGGTAGACCGATCCGGAGATGGTTTAGGAAGGCTTAGGAGCAAAAACTTTGGCACTTGGGTCCATTGTCATGCTTGAAAATTTGAAATTTTCAAGTTACACATTTGTATGACAACACTTCTAAACTATGGGAGAGTATCTCCATGGAATTAGTATGGGTTTTACTTGACTATTGTTATAAACCAGTTTAGTAGGATGTGGATTATCATTCCTTATAAAATGATCCTTACAAAAATCATGCAATGTAAATTTTTTCCACTAATGTGTGGATTCAGTTTGATGTCCATAGATCATTTCAAACATGGATACAGGGTAAGGGAAAGATTTGGACCACATTGTGGGAAATTATTGATACATAACTGAATAAATTTAGTACTTATTGTCCACATTAAATGTTCAAATTGAAGTGAACAATAGAAAATTGTCACAACTCTTCAAGGTTATAATAGGGAGCATCATAACACTCGGGATGAAAGTTTGGCATATATCCCACATTGTAAAAAACAAACAATTTGATCCTTACTATTAAATCTTTGTTTGAGACATGTTTTGGTTACTTGCCTCATAGTGTTTTTTGATGTAATGATAAAATAGTTATAAAGGAAACAACAAAGTAGAGTTGGAAATCTGCAAAGCTGAAATCTCCATTAAGAAAATAAGGTATTTACACCTCTAAATGAAAGCAATATTTAAGAAGTCTCAAGCTAAGTACAAAGCAAGACATGGTCAGCATAATGTTGAGCACAAGTGCTAAGTGGCTAGCAAGGTATGATTGTGCTTGAGAAAAAAAATATTCCAATGTAAAACAAATAATTTAAAACAATTTATGTATGGTCCATTCGATAATCTTAAACAAGTGGGAAATAATGCATTCAAATTCGAATAATCTCCATATATGAAATATTTCATTGTGAATGTTGAAATATTACATCTCTTTGAGCCTTCTTTGCTAGAATAATTTAAAACGAATCTGACTTGGATGTTTTACAAAAGATGAGAGCATCAAGGATGAGAGCAAAAAGGTCAAGTAAAGTCGAGAGAAATTATTACCTCTTGATCTTTTAGCTTTTGGGAACCAAAATCCTCCTAACTAGGGAAGTATGATCCAAATTGGATTGTGAAATTAAAATCTGCTAAGCCACACATTATTCTCATTCTCTAGCCAAACCAAATATGTAATTTGTAACACTCACAAACACTTCTAAAATGATGATTTGAAGTCGAGAACTAAGTATACAAATTTATGGGTCTAGAGGTGTTATACATGGTTATAAGGTGTTTTGAACACCTTGGAGTAGAAAATAGATGAAGTGTGTTCTTGAAAAATAGATACCAATTTTTCCAATAATAAAACCAACAATTAACAAGAGACGATTTTAATGGTTTGTTCCATTCCAGTTTTTCCCCGTTATATGTGACAATTTTTTCCAAATGAAACAACCAAGAAAAATAATTGTTGCATACCATGTCTCTTCCATTTCCTTAGATTTTGGGATTTTTTTATTTAGACCTAACTTGGTGTGTACACGTGCGCATGTGTGTGTGTGTGTTCCCGCATGCGCGTGTGCTTGTGAAAGCATGCATGCATACATCCTCAAGGGTCATTGTAAATCATTATTTTCAGTCAAATATTTTTGTTAAGAGTGTTATAAGGAGTAGAATGCAACAATGGAGTATCTGATCGATGTAGGTTATGATGTTGTTGTTGTTGGTTGACATCTTTGAAGGCCTTACGAAGACAATAAGTTTGTAAATTTGCAAAGAAAAGAGTGGAAAACGTGGGCATCTTTGAAGACCTTAAAAAGGCGGTAAGTTTTTAAATTTGCAAAGGAAAGAGAGGAAAAAGATGGTTGTCTTTGATGGCCTTAATAAGGTAGTAAGTTTGTAAATCTGTAAAGAAAAAAGTGGTAAGAAATGGAAAGGCCTTACTCTTCTATTGTTTTTCCCACATTGGATTTATCCTAGTTAATCTTTGGTGTTGTACTTTGTTTTTGTGATGTTTTCAAATTATTGTTTTATTTCACTTCATGTGTTTCTAGCTCTTTAAAAACTCATTTATGATCTTAATTTCATTGTTTTCTTAAGCAAATGCAAAGGGAACATAAAATAAATCAACTAAAGTCTTTGATGGAAAGATAAAGATTTATGTTGGTGAATTAGTCATGGAAGATCTATGTTAATTACAAGTAGAATAAGAATTTGTAACCACTCAAATGCTCCCATGATAGAATATGAAGCTCTCAAATTTAGAATATCAATCAATTTATCAGTCATGATAAAACAAATTGAAGCACTAAGAACTTACAATGACTCTTGTTAGGTATAGAATTATTACTATCACCATCCATACATTCAACATGCCCTCTATAGATGCAGATGTGGATGTAGTAGCCTAAAAAATAGCTTCACCTATCGCAGATGCAAATAACAAACATCCAACATCTTGAACAAATTTCTTAGTTAATATCGACATTTATGTGTACATAGAAAGGATAGAAAACATGGTTATATAATACTCCTCAGTGGTGTGTAAGGGAAATAGGAGGCACGGATAAGGAATTCACTCTCCCTCAAGGTCCTTGGATTAGACTTTCCAGAAATGAAAATATTAAGGATTGTTTGACAAAGGTCATCTTTGTGCTTGACTCAATTGCCAAACACAAAAGAAAATTGGAAATGTTGTCTCCTAGAGTTGGTAAACTTTATAGGGAATCTCTTAGTCCCATTTCTCTGTGCTAGCCATAGCCAATAGATTTTCCTCTCCTCATCTTGCAAAGAGAAATCTAGAGTTTTGTCTAGAAAAAAGATTTCAAGATGTCCCAAGAGTTTTGTTGCTCTAGGTTTAGTTGCGTTTGAGTATCATGAGGTAAGGATGAAATAATGCAATAAAGTAAATAGACTATAGATGATTTTATGAGGAAGTGAGATCTCTTTGGCTTGAAGCCACCTTGATTGTCTCATATGTTGTGTGATTGGAGCCCCAATTTCTTGGTTTGTGTTGTTATAGGATTATTTTTGAGTTGATTGTTTTCTCAATGTGATGTCAAGTTTGTATTAGTTTCATGTTGTTTGTTTCAGCTACATTTCAGTATCTAAATTCTTCTTTACAAAAGGGTTGGGGCCCTTCCAAAATCCCTCCTTTACCCTTAATCAAAAAAAAATCATTGCATCTATTCATAGAGACAATGTGATTGTCTCATCTATTCATAGAAATAATGCAATAAAGTAAATAGACTATAGATGATTTATTGAGGAAGTTAGATTTCTTTGGCTTGAAGTCGCCTTGATTGTCTCATATGTTGTGTGATTGGAGACTCAGTTTCTTGGTTTTTGTTGTTCTAGGATTATTTTTGAGTTGACTGTTTTCTCAATGTGATGTCGGATTTGTATTAGTTTCATGTTGTTTGTTTCAGCTACATTTTAGTATCTAAATTCTTCTTTACAAAAGGGTTGGGGCCCTTCCAAAAATCCCTCCTTTACCCTTAATCAAAAAAAATCATTGCATCCATTCATAGAGACAAGGTAGGGTCTACATGAGGCCTGCTTAACCCAACAAAATGAGCAATTATTATCATTGCTACATGGCACATAATTATTTGGATAAATATTTAAAGTCTTCCACATTAAATGATGAAACAAAACTTCAAAAACAAATACCTGCATACGTGAAACCATCCTATTTCAAAGCCCAAATATATTATGCCCTCCAACATTTGGAATCAGTATTGACCAAGATGAATAACCTCTTCATGAACCTTCAGACAGACATGATTTACCTCTTCAACACAACATCTTACTTTGAATGATCTTGGTTTCCAGAGGGTATCTCGTTGTATATGGCATGCATTTGATTGAAAAAAATGTACATATAAATAGACAAAATACATCTTGAGTAGGTGTGATGACATGAACAATCTTTCATATGATCCATAATGCATTAAATTCTTTAAAGATGTCAACATTTACATTTACACAGGAGAGCAAACATAGTTGTATAATACTCCTCGGTGGTGTGTAAGGGCAATAGGAGGCGTGGAGAAGAATTTCAATCTCCCCCAAGGTTCTCAAATTAGACTTTCCAAAAAGGAAAATATCAAGGATTTTCCTACAAAGATTAATGATAGCTTGGTTAGAGCCAAGGATCCAAAGTCCATCTCTTTTTCATGTTTCACTCACTCGCCAAACAAAGAGAGAAGAAAATTGGAAACACCGTCTCCTAGAGCTAGTAAACTTGGAAAGGTATCTCTTGCTCCCATTTCCCTGTGCCAAGTGGCTGTCAATAGGTTGTCCTCCCCTCCTCTTGCAAAGAGAAATCTAGAGTTGCCTGGCTAAAAAAATCAAGAAGCTCCAAGAGTTCTATTGCTCTAGATTTAGCTACATTTGAGAAGCATGAGGTAAAGGATGAAATTATGAAGTAAAGTAAATGGACTACAGACAGTTTTCAAATGAAGTTGAATCTCTTTGGCTTTAAGTCGCCTTGATTTGCTCATATGTTGTGCAATTGGAGCCTTAGTTGTTTGTTTCAAGTAGTCTTAGGACTAATTTTTCGTTGACAATTTTCTCAATGTGTCGTCGAGTTCATATTAGTTTAATGTTGTTTGTTTCGGCTATATTGCATTCTTTGAATTCCTCTTTATAAAAGGGTTGGGGCCCTTCCAAAATCCCTCCTTCACCCTTATAAAAAAGAAACTCAAAGACAAGGTAGGGTCTATGAGGCCTGTTAATCCAACAAAATAAGTAGTTATTATCATTGCTACATGGCACACAATTATTTTTATAAAGCTTTGTAGTATTCCACATTATACAATGAAACAGAACTTCAAAAATGAAGACCTACATACATGAAATGATCCTATTTCAAAGCCCAAATAAATTATGCCCTCCCAGCATTTGGGACAATCAGTACTGACCGAGATGAATAACCTCTTTGTTAACCTTCAGATATGCATGATTTACCTCTTCAACATAGCATCTTACTTTGAATAACATGACCAATCGTGTATGTGATCCATTGTGTGTTAAAGTCTACAAAGATAAAACCTCTCAAAAGTATTCCACAATATAGGATGAAAACACACCATACACAAAAGGTTTTCTGCTCAAAGCAAATTGCAGTAACAATTTCATATTAAAAATATATACAATAATATCTGCTTAAAATAATCATTGTAATGCACTGTAATATCCTCCTTAGGGATATTATGCAAATCTACAAAAATTAATTATTCAGATCACCCTAGGAAGATTAGATCTTCTTAGTTTGACCTCAAATAACCCAATGTTGGCAATAATACAACCCAAAGTGGGGTTGGAGTATCCCAAGGTGGTGGGTTAGATGGGAAAACTAATCAGAAAGCTAATATTACCCAAATCTTATTTTTAACAACAGATAATTAATTAAAATTAAAACCCCAACTGCTGCAATTTTCTAAAATTAATTCTCGCTCAACCATCCAAGCAAAAATCTTCAAACTTTATATTTTGTGTCACAAAAATATGAAGAACAATATCCCAAAACTAGATTTTGGACAGCCAACATGATCCCCTAATTTTGCCCTAAAAATTAGGTCGCCCAGCACATTTAGGGCATCAAATTCACTCCAAAAATTATGAAATCAATTTCTTTTTATTCCTCCTAATTTCTATAATCAAAACCACTATTAAATTGACCCCCAAACTGCAGATTTGAAATAAATATTAATTTATAGCAACTAGAAAGCTTACAGACAGTTGAAATCTTTTAAAATTGATATCTCACTCAAAACTCAATATTTCTTTACCAAATAAATTGCATATTGTTCTATAAATTAAGGGATTTCCAAAGAGCTATCAATCTAAATTTTTAAAGCGTTGTAACCCTTCCAAAATAACCCCCAAAATCCTAAACCCACTCGCTAGGGTTAGCATAAGTCATATAAATTATTTCTAACTCTTAGAACTCTTCAAAAACATTCAAATAATCAGCTCTAGCTCTAAAATTATTAATTAAACACATCAGCAAATAGATCTAGCATAAATAACCTCAAAATATAATAAATTAAACCCCAAACCAAGTCGAATTGCTAAATAACTTGCAGCAAAAATAATAGTCACCAAAGTACATCAAACCCTTCACAAAAATACAGATTTATGCTTCAAACAAATATGCCCATGCCCAAGACCAAGTTCGCCAAAGCTAGAAAGGGAATCACCAACAAGTAGATTTGCAAATCTCATGATAATACTTCAATTCATAACCAACTCAATAAACTCCCACGCAAGAGAGACAGAGAGAAAAAAAAAACCATCAATGGGCATGCATCCCAATTACTCCAAGTATGGAGTGAAATTAATAATTCATCCAACATAAGTCTCCAAATGAACCCAAGCTCTCCTTTTATAAATAAGGAGGCACAAAATTTGAAATCCCTAGGAGAGGGAAATTATTAAATAAAAGCAGCTTATTGTCCCTAGGTGTGGCGTCCCCTTTTAAAAAGGTGATTTTTAAAATTTAAAAGCCACCTAAATATTATTTAATTAATTCATTTTTTAATTTACATTTTAAGAATTTAATTAAATAATTAAATACATTACTTACTCCATAAATATTAAATAATTAAATAACTATTATTTTATAATGTCAAATGATTAAAATCACTCTCCACGCAATATTATGTAATTATTTAATATAATTTTCTCCTTGCAACATCTCAAAAGCCCATGGGGAATGATAGGCCAAGGGTCTTCAAAAATGGGGACATTACAGTCCTCCCTTCCCAAGATTGTTTGCCCTCTTGCAATAGCAAGCTCATTTTTCCGGGTCCAAGAGTGTAGTACTCCAATAACCAAACTCCCATGCCACTCAAGTGAAGTAGCATTTGCAATATCTTTGACTATTTCATTCTCCTAAAAGTTAGGAGTGTAGTATGCTATAATTTCTCTTTCAAACCTGTGCATGAAGCAAACAAATTAAAAAAATAAGTGTTAAAGAACATTTTTCCAATGTGTCTCCAAGATGTGCAAGTCTCCTCTATACATGGGTTGCCCCCATACTCTGTCATGAGGCCCAAAATATTGTTGTAGTCTTCAAAAATTAGAATTGGAGTGGTTGATTTCCACCCCCAAATAGTCACCCATGAGTCAACATCAAGTACCATCACCCATCTCATCGAATGCATGCGAAAAATTTGAATTATGGAGGTGATATTATTCATAGAAATTAGAAGACAACAGTTATCATGTTTCCAAATTCTTTTTCCCACATCAATGAGCAACCATCTAGTAAATGCAATAGGCCTCCATGCAACTAAAATTTCACTCCCCATAATAAAAATCTAAAAATCGTCCATATGCACAGCTAAAAAATGAGACTCTTACCATGCCATATGAAGCCCATGTGATTCATTTTTCATCATTTAACCCAAGTGTGAGAGTACCAATGGAAAAGTGTCCCTTATTTGTATGCTTAATGGCTCTACAAGTCATATGAAGACTGTTGAAATAAATTGCAGTAGTGCAAACAAAAGTATTTGATCTCAAAACATCCCAACTCACCCTTAGTAAGATCAACACTTTACTCACATAACCCCAAATGCATAGTTCCCATGAAGACACATGCTGAAATACATTCATATGTATGTTATAGAGCTGATCCAAAGTGAATGTCGTGACAAAAATTACACCTCTTCCTTCCATGGTTGAATATGTGTCATATGTACCCAAAACATAGTATGAAAATACAACATCGTACATTTCTCTTTGTCGTTCCCAATGTAAAAGAAGTGTTGAATGGTCAAAAAGAGAACCTGCAACTTGTACCAATGATGCTCCAAACTGAAAATTATCATACCATGTGACTAAACGTTTATGCATGCATGCTAACATAACTCCAAACAATCTTCCTCTTATGATCTCAACAATCAAAAACTGAATTTTATCAAGGTATGATAGCAAAAGAATGTCCATTTTAATCATCTTATGAGCACTAGCCAATGCAAACAATTGGTTACTTACATCTTTATACCATGTGATATCATGTGCATGATTATACCACCTTATCATTCACATATGGAAAAGAAAAATTAGAAATACAATTAAAATTGTACCATTCATTGAGCTCATGGATTTTCCTTATGTAAGGAAGCATCATAACTGAAACAAAATGCTTGGGGTTGCCCATCATACCTTTGTGCCATGTAGTACCCCCATATTCCTTGGGATTTTCAACCCAAACATCTTCTTCTACCTTGGAATCATGCATCCTTGCTTGTACTTGGTGTGAGGCCTCTTTAGGCTTCATTTTTGGGTGGATGAAGTCATATAAATGCTCTATAATTATTATTGTTATGTGCAAACCAGCGAGCTAAGGATGGCCTAAAGTGCCCAAAAATGTTTCTTCTTTTTTCCTATCATACATCCTTGTATCCATTACCAACCCAAATAGCATTAGAAACATCAAAAGAATAGCCATGGATTACCTCTTGGCTACCTTCATTTTGCTTGTCCATGCAAGGTCGCAAATCAGATTTCTTTCTTTCCTTTGACTCCTCTCCCATAACCATTTTATCAACATGCATATAATCAAATGAAAGCAAAGAAACCTCTCCCATTAACAATGAATTTTTACCCCCATCTAATGGTTCTTTTTCTTTCACTTCCTCTGGAGTTAAATATGATTTCTTCTGACACATATTCAAACCCATGTAATCATTAGATAACAATAATGTATCATTAAAAACAAGAGAAGTCATACCTTGGAGAATCATAGTTTTTAATTTGTTTGAACATTGCTCTAGAACACCCTTGGCAAGTGTATGAGTGACATGTGATGCCTCTTGATTCAATCCTACCCCAAGTAGTGATAGCAACGGAGGTGGGGGCTCTCACATTCATTTAACACCAAAGACATAATGGTTTGCATGGGAACCAATACCTCTCGAGTGTGATCATCATGTATAACATCAAGGAACACTTCAAACATGTGAGAAACAAGGTCATTACATTCTAGGTCCAACATTATCACACAATATCTCACATTTGTCAGTGTTTAAAATGTTAACCCTCTTTCCAAAGCAAGGGCTTGCAAGGTCCCAAAGGCCTTGAAAACTTCCCCCCGTGACCTCAAATATGTCCCCCATGATGGCATCACTATACGGCAATTTAGAGGCTGCAATCCTCATGACCTCATTAATGCAGAAGACCATAATTCTGACTTCCCCATCTTTGTGATCCAACAATTCATGCTTAGCCAACTGCATCACCAAGGAATCCCTTGCAAGAAGCATGGATCCATAGTCATCTTGCTCTATTGTTGCCAAGCAACTTGCTGCTTCTTCCAAAACTTTGAACAGCTCGTCCTTTGATGGAGGTAGGTACTTGAGTGCCCTACCAAGTTTCTGAAATTTTGCCTTCATGTTATCTACACTAAATAAATCCATAATCCACAAGCAATGTCAAACCTCACAGGTGCAGAAGAACATGCTCTGATACCACTGTAATATCCCCCTTTGGGATATTATGCAAATCTACAAAAATTAATTATCTAGATCACCCTAGGAAGATTAGATCTTCTTAGTTTGACCTCAAATAACCCAATGTTGGCAATAATACAACCCAAAGTGGGGTTGGAATATGTCAAGGTGGTGGGTTAAATGGAAAAACTAATTAAAAAGCTAATATTACCTAGATCTGATTTTTAAGAGCAGATAATTAATTAAAATTAAAACACAAACTATTGCAATTTTTCAAAATTAATTTTCGCTTAACCATCCAAACAAAAATCTTCAAACTTTGGATTTTGGGTCACAAAAATATGAAGAACAATATCCTAAAACCAGATTTTGGACAGCGAACATGAAACCCTAATTTTGCCTTAAAAATTAAGTCGCCCAACACATTTAGGGCATCAAATTCACTCCAAAAATTATGAAATCAATCTCTTTATTCCTCCTAATTTTTATAATCAAATCCACTATTAAATTGACCCCCAAACAACAGATTTGAAATAAATATTAATTTATAGCAACCAAAAAACTTACAGACAGTTGAAATATTCTAAAATTGATATCTCACTCAAAACTCAATATTTCTTCACCAAATAAATTGCAAATTGTTCTACAAATTAAGGGTTTTCCAAATGGCTATCAATCTAAATTTTTGAAGCATTGTAACCCTTCGAAAATAGCCCCCAAAATCTTAAACCCAATCGTCAAGGTTAACATAAGTCATATAAATTATTTTCAGCTCTTAGAACTCTTCAAACATTCAAAAAACCAACCTTAGCTCTGAAATAATTAATTAAACACAACAACAAATAGATCTAGCATAAACAACCTCAAAATATGATAGATCAAACCCCAAACCAAGTCGAATTGCTAAATAACTTGCGGTAGCAATAATAATCACCAAAGTACATTAAACCCTTCACAAAAATACAAATTTATGCTTCAAACAAATATGTCCTTGCCCAATACCAAGTCGCCAAAGCTAAAAAGAGAATCAACAAGTAGATTTGCAAATCTCATGAAAATACTTCAATTCATAACCAACTCAATAAACTCCCACGTAAGAAAAATAGAAAAAATATCAATGGACATGCATCCCAATTACTTCAAGCATGGAATAAAATTAATAATTCATCCAACACAAGTCTCCAAATAAACCCAAACTCTCTTTTTATAAATAAGGAGGCACAAAATTCAAAATCCCTAGGAAAGAAAAATTATTAAATAAAAACAATTTATTGTCCTTAGGTGTGGCGTACCCTTTTAAAAAGGTGATTTTTAAAATTTGAAAGCCACCTAAATATTATTTAATTAATTCTTTTTTTTTAATTTATATTTTAAAATTTTAATTAAATAATTAAATACATTGTGTTGCTCCATAGATATTAAATAATTAAATAAATATTATCTTATAATGTCAAATGATTAAAATCACTCTCCAAACAATATTATTTAATTATTTAATATAATTTTTCCCTTGCAACATCCCAAAAGCCCACAGAAAATGATAGGCTAAGGGTCTTCAAAAATGAGGACATTACATGCACCTAGATTGGTTTCCAAAGGCTAACTTATTGAATATGCCAAGCATTTGTCGAAAAACATTTGTACATCCCCATAGACAGGACGCCACGATTACTTGAGACTCCACGTTGGCAGGACGTAGGGACGAGAAAAACAATCCCCACTCGTTGGGGACAATGGGGCAACAGCTGGAGATAACATAAATAAGCTGAAAGCTAAAGGCCGAAACCATTAATCTAATAATCCATCACATATTCCAAAACCCAATATTTATTATCGAGTCATTGCCGAAGAATCAAAATACAATGATACATCAAGATTCAACAGTAAACATGCAGCCTCGATGCTTGTGTCGTGACAATGAAAAACAAAAACACTCGAGTATATGATGATGATACATATTATTATATAATCATTAATCAGCTTGAGAAGAGTTCGTGTTGTAGTAAGCACATACGATTTTTGTCAATGAACATATGTTTTCAGATTGCATATCCAGTAATATATTTCATAACTCATGTATGTATAGTGGTTCACTTTTTTGGCATTTTTAGCCAATGTAGAGTCTAAATTAAAAGCCCTGTTTATTTTCTTCATTACTAGCCAGATATTGATTGCAATAGTCCACAGCAAACTAGGACTTGACCGGCCACCGATTGCTGCTTTGGACTGTATCTGAAAATTTCAGATAATAGAAAACTTGACAATTACATAATTTGCAAATAGGCAAAAATTCATTACAAGTAAATATTTTTCATCGTTGCAGATTCAAACAAATGAATGTTGCAGGATACGGCTGTTTAAGTTGTAAGAGAAATGGTTGAGTGCCACCGTGGACGCCACAGTGTCTCATGGCATTACCTAGCAGTTCAGTTTACGGGACTTCCCAGAAAGCTTCCCAGAATTCAGGGTACCTCCTCTTTTTTTCTCATTGGGTACGTCCTGGATTCATTTACTGGCATTTTTAGCCAATGTGGAGTCTAAATTAAAAGCCCACTTCTTTTCATCATTGACTTATAACCAGATATTGATTGCAATAGGGTAAGCTTTTCACATTTTACACTAATACTACAAACTAAGATCCTTTCTCAGGGCAATGCAACCTGTGATGGAATGCAATAGCACAAGCTCTTCACATTTCAGACCTACTACCGCAAACCAGGACTCGTTGACTGGTCACTGTTAGTTACTTCGGAGTGTATTTGAAAAATTCAGATATAGCAAACTTGATAATTACATAACTTGCAAATAGGCACAAATTCATTAGTAAGATATCTCTTTTCATCGTTGCAGACTCCAACAAACAAATGTTGCAAGAGATGTTTTAGTGCTGCCAGGGACTCCACAATTGCCCCTGTGGCATTACCTAGCAGCTAAAGTTCCCAGGATGTCCCAAGAACATTCCCAGAATCAGAGTACAACCTAGGGATGTCCCCTTTTTCTCATAGGGGTTTGGGGAGGGGGGCGAGTGGGGCATTTCATCCCATCCCTAATGTCCCGAAACATCCCAGATGTCCGAGACATCTTGAGATGGGGGCTGCACATCCCTGTGCAACACTGCAGAATACCTCAAGTAGATGCAATGACCATTCCAAAGATTAGATGAACATTGGCACAACATCCATAGTGTATTAAATTCTACAAAGATTAAACCTTTCAGAAGTACTCAACAATATAGAATGAAAACAAGCCATATACAAAAATGTTTATGCTTCAAATATGTATCAAGTGATACATTCACTGTAATCACCCCTTAAGTGGTTTCCAGAAGCTAACTCGTTAAACATGCCATGCATTTGCTTGAACTAATTTGTACACCCTCGTAGAAAGAATACCTTGATTAGATTCATTGACCATTCCCAAAAAGAATAGATCAATCTAGCATATTATCCTTAATGCATTAATTTCTACAAAAGATAAAACCTCTCAGACGTACTCGACAATATAGAATGAAAACAAAAAAACATACACAAATATGTCTCTGCTCAAGCATAATCGCACAAACAATCTCATATCAACAACATATACAATCGGGTATGCTTAAAATATGTGCAAGTAGTATATTCATTGTAATACCCCCCAAAGGAAACCCATCTAATTTTAAACAGGTCTGCTTCAGACTGGGCCAAAGTTCATGTTTGACTCAAGCCCTGCCAAGAACATATACTAGATCGTATTTTTCATCTGATATCCTAAGTAGACATATTCAACACTGTACATTGTATGGAGATCCTAATCAATTGCAATCAAAAAGTGCAATTGTATGGTAGATTCTCAAACTTCCCATATCATTGAGAATTGCGCATCTAAGATGACAGTTGAACAAAAGATGCTTAGATGCCTCCCAACCTAACAACTATGCAAGTATCACATTTTGGGATGTGTCCATGAAAATGGATTTTGTTTCTGTACAAAAACTAAATCAGAGGCAGTTATAACTTACACAGTACATGTTATCAAAATCTGTACTAGAAAATGATAGGCGATGAGCTTCTAGCTAACAGCCATATGCCCTGTATAAAAACAACTAAAATGGCTGTGCCAAGCAGGCCCATTAATAAAGAAATACCATTTGAGCCTTTGGAGAATTTGTTCTGAAGTTTAGAAAACCACTTGAAGATACCATTCGCCTTCCATAAACTAACAAAACTATGGGCATCCTCTTTAGAACGATGGTAAGAAAAGCTCTTCGATACATCCACTGACTTCTCTTCACCATCAAACACAATATCCTTTGGCCTAGGCTTCCTTCTGAGTTTCAAGTCATACAAATTCAAATTAAAGCCTGCATGTTTAACACTTCCTTCACAACTGATGCCAATGTCTTCAATACCAGTACCATGAGAACTAATAGATCTGGCTTGTAAGGAGGTAAACCTAGCTAGAGTATCAGATGCCAAGTTACCCTTCTTAAAACTCATTGTAGCAGAATATTTCATCCCTTCATTTACCAGTTTCGTTTCCTTGGCACTTGTAGATGAAACTTCACTCACTGGTTGAAGCCCTATGGATGAAGTTCCATGAGAAACCAGTTTCTCTCCTTCTAGTAAGCTGTCACCAAATTTAGGTACCCAGTTAGGTACCTCTGAATTGCTTTCTGATTCTGTAACTTCACATTTCTCCACAAGTTCTGATTTTTCTATCAGAGCTTGTCCTCTTATAACAGAAATGGATACTCCGTTGCCAACAGACTTGTCACATTGCTCTTGCGGCCTCTCACTGTTATCTTGAATGGTTTCAATCAGGGGTCCAAAACAGCCAGGTGAAGATTGACCATAATCTGATGACCTCAAGGAATCCAATGTCCTACTAAGAATAGATTTTTCTTCTGATCCTGTAGCATTTAGGGAATTCTCATTTCTCTCTGATGACTCGCCAGTGGAAAGGCCCAATACTAAAGTTTGAGCAGGTCCTGCTGTCGAGATATGATCATTTGTAACTCTTTCAGAAGCCTCAGAAGAATCACAGACAAAACCAGAATCTGCGTCATCTGCAATACATTAAACTTTGTTTAAGACAATCATTCTTCACTGTGACAGAAAAATACAGATCCGTTCCACTTGTTAACATCCGTGCAGTGTTATATATTATGAATGTCCAGGTCTATCAAACACTAGTCTTAATCAAAGAGAAATGAGTTCGAGAAATAATGCTCAAGAAAGCTTAACAGTGTCAGTCATACCTTCTTCAAGAGAACTTGTCTGCTTTGGCAAAGACGCTAGTGCAGAGCCTTCCATATGTGTAACAGTCTGTTCACAAAGTATTTTCATCGCATACAATTAGACATAAAACTAAAGGAAAACAATAATGATCAGGAACCCTATCTTGAGAGTGATGTCTGTTAATTTCAGTTTTGTATTCCATCTGTGTTTCTAAAGGCCTCGAAAACTATAGAACAACAAGCACACAAACAAGGAAACTGAGTCCCATTATACATCCTAGAAACAAAAGCTCCCTTGTACAGAATGCTAGAGACCAGTTCTTGATTGTCTACTTTGTTAATGCAGAGTTAACCTGGGTATCTTACTATCTATAGCTTATATACAAGTCAAGTTTGATTATAGATTCTCAATAAACATAACTAAATTACTCCATTGAAATCAGTAAGGCATATATCTCACCTCTGAGTCATCAGTGTTACAATCATGACATTCTAACTGGCAGAGTCCAGTGAGTCCATGCTGTTTGCTCCGGTCAGCAGATTCATCAGTTGTGTACATCTGCAAACGAATTCTTCTCATAGCAGTCCCCTGACTAGGCAATGCCTGTTGGTGACTCTGCCAAGATGAAGATCGGGTGCGGAATTGGAGGTCAACAACATTATCTAGCATACCATCATTCGCTTCTTCAAAACAAGGTTCATCATTATTTGGTTCCTTAATAGATTGCAGATAATCATCACGCTCTTTGATACATCCTCCTCCGAGAACATCAACAAAAGGAAATTCGTTGTCATAAATGCCAACACTGTGAGCAAACTCAGGCAAATCCTCTAACTCCCACATCTGCCACTGAGACTCAAATAGCGATTCTTCAGTCCCCAGCTCTATGTCAGCCTGGAAAGCAATCCAACAAGAAAACATAAAATGTAAACATAGAACACTCACAATTCTTTGATTCAACTGGAATAAACATGATAACAGGAAGCTCTTCTTATGGTTTTAATTCAACATTAAAGAGTGGCTTACTACATACATTTTCGTTTTCAAAGGTCCCATTGTGTGAGACAGTACCGTAATCTGGATTAGACATGCCCTGCAAATCCTCCACTGACGCATCAAAGCAAGTATTATCCTCAACCTTATTGTCTATAATCTCTGATGATGTTTCTGATCGCAAGCCTGAAGTTGTCTGGGTTTCATCTTCTTGTGTCAGATGTGAGGGCCTTTCTTCTGATTGCTCTTCAATTTCACCAACAGAGTTGACATTGGTAGCAGGAGAGAGATCAAACTCATCAGTTGTCCCATACTGTTCTCCATTCTTTGAGACTTGTTTGCCCTTTTTAAATACTCGACATACCACATAAAGTTCCTGCAAAAGTAAAACTGATTATATTGATTTCTGCTGATATCCGGAAAAGCTAGGTTTCAAGCAATCTTGTTTTAAAATGAAAACATACACTGAAAGCAGCTCCATTATAACCCAAGATTTCTCCGATATTTTATATGACCAATGCTTTGTTGTTTGAGAGGTACATTGCACCTCAATGACCATGGCCTATTTGTTTAACAGAATTAGCAGCTAAAGGATTTTCCATCACATGTAAGAATTCTGAACAATCATTACAACCATCCCAGAATTGTGTCTAAACGGGTAGATTTCATGTCCCAAAAATGCAAATCAAGACTCAATGAATGTGCAAGCACTGTGAAGCCCATTTACCGACTACAAAAGGTGTTTTCCAGAATAAACCCACACGTGTGTGTATCATCTTCACTGTAATATATATTTCAAACAGAATTTATTTGATACTGCATGTGTGAATAGAATTTTCAACGAAGGAATTGACTCTCTGTTTACTACTCTTCCTCGTGGCAATAGTTTGAGAAGGAAAGCTTTGAAGACTTGAAGAAATTACATAGAAAAGAAAGGACCCTATAATAGAAATGTAAAGCATAAACAGAGTAGGTGACAACTGAATTGTCGATAGATTACTTCAAAATTATTTTGTTGATATGCTTTCTTTTTGCAAGTTCAGATTGTTAACCATCAATTTCAATTATAAGTTCAGAGGTAACATGCAGGGAAATCAAATGGCAGCCAAAACAGGTTAACTCCAATACATTGGATCAGTTTCAAAAAAATTGAACTAATGTGACAATTAAAAAGACTATGCAAACTTTATAGAAACTAATGTGACAATTAAAAGGACTATGCAAACTTTATAGAAACTAATGTGACAATTAAAAGGACTCTGCAAATTTTATAGAAATTGAAGATCAAGGTCACTGAAAGGCTGACTTGTGCATCAACTTCTCCATTCTAGAAGCAACAAGAATATCGAGTTCTTTTTCTAAGGATGGGTGTTTCTTTCATTCTGAAGAAAACTGTTTATTGCCCTGGAAAAAGCATGTAACATTCTTTGAAAAGCAGTGAATTAATGCATTAAGCTCCGTATTGTGAGCTAAGGCAGTTGGGCATTAATTACATCTTTCTTCAAGAGGAATCATACAGGCCTTGGAGTTGCTATTTATTACAATTTGTTAATGCTTATTAAATAAATTATTTATTCTTTCTAGAGGGACCGATGCTAGTAACATGACTACCTCAAAGGGTTCATAAGAGCAAGGCATATCATTATATGTTAATCCAGAGAACCTGGTCACTTGGTGCACATCCTCAAGGCTTTTCTCTATGTTATTTCAGTAATTTTCCCACCTCAACAATTTGTGAGGTAAGAGGTGCGAGTTTCCACAAAATCTTAACCAGGTCTGAATCATTTGTTTTCCATTTTTCCTGACCTGTTTCCCTCCTAGGTTTTAGTTTCACTAAAACATGTTCCCTGCCTGGTAAATCTGCTATGAATTCTCAAATGCCAACAGCAACTGCAGGGATAGTCTAAAATAATGGCTATAATTCAACTCTCTCCGTGTCAAAAAAAGCAAAGTGACTGCTTTTGCTTCATCAAGCAAGACATGATATCGCAGTAGAAAGAAGAAGTGAACTTTTAAGATGTTCTCTGTCTTAACAAATCAAATACTGAAGAATTTGATTAAAAGAAACAAAAAGGAAGATAGGACACATACCTGCAAATGGGGGGTTCCATTGCACTGTGTTTCATCCAGGCGATATTCATGCATCAGCCAATCTGTTCTCTGTCCATGTGGAGCACGACCTTCATAGAATACTAAAGTCTTCTTCATTCCAATTTTGTTTAATTGAGATTTTACTTTACGATCCTTCCCTGTTGCTTTCCAGTAACCTTTTTCAGTAGCTCTATTTGAACGTGACCCATTGGGATATTTCTTATCCCGTGGACAAAAGAAATACCACTCTGGATCTCTGGTAGGCAAGATAGACTTTTCTGTAAACAAAAAAAGATTTTGTTGTCAGCTATAAAAGAAAAAGTTTATTGGACATCCAAACCAACAACTACATAGTGTTGCATTAAGCCTGAACAAACAATTGCATACGTCAACCATCTTCAGTATCTGCATGAACCAAAAAGATTACAAAATAACAATAATCTTAACAAATGCTGGAGTTGTTCTGAAACTTCAACACTGCTCGCAATGAATGGATTACTAAAATAAAGATAAGCTTCTATACCAGGACTGCGAATAAGAGAGAAAAACATGTATGACATTACCACCTACATGACTCTACAATAACACAGAACCAAACAATCCACCAGCACTCGGGATGAAACATAACAAAAACCGTAACTGTAGTGCACAGTCAGATATGTCAACTAGAGAGCAAAACTGTTTCTTGTTATGCATAACCACTTTCAGAGTCCACAAAACCAAAAGGGCATTGCTCACATTGCCAACTGAAACTACTAAAAAATCACAATTTTAATCAGAAACTTACGTATAATATACGAATCAATGTTCCCTTAACTTTTCATAGAACCTTAAAATATTCAACAAACGTAAAATCCTATAAACAACTAGCCATTACAGGATTCACGAAAGCCGGTCATATTTAACAGAATTCAGCAATTTCCATTCTTGCAATTCACCATCTCTATAATTTTGTTTAACAGTAAACATTGACAATACATGAATTTAATTTGACAAACACAGATAAAATTACCTTTTTTTAAATTCCCGATCAAACTTGCATCCAATGAACTAAATTGAATATATCTTTAATATCTAAGTGTTGGGAGATCAGAAAACTAACCATTAAGAGTTCAGCCTATGTTGCCAGGATACGGGTACGGGTTTGATACGCGGATACGTCGATTTTAAAAAAAAATTGGGGTATGATACGTCCACGTATATATATATATAGTAGGGTCAATGTTCAAAACATTCAATATACTTAAGATTTTACATTTTCTATGATATACGAATATTATATTCCTCTGTGTTTAATCCATTTCCTTTGAGATTGATTTTTGTGTTGCGATGGTGGCCATAAAAGATGTATATAGGGAGAGAGCTCTTGAAGGATCTATTTAATGAGATTGACTCTAACCTGCCAAATCCATTTCCTTTGAGATTGATTTTTGTGTTGCAATGTCGGCCATAAAAGATGTATATAGGGAGCTCTTGAAGGACCTATTTATTGAGATTGACTCTAACCTTCCAATAATAACTAAAGAGGTCAGTCCAATGGTTGGTTCTTGCATTCATATTATCCATAATCACCTTCTAATCCTCCTTAAGGATGCGGGAAGGAGTCAATGTTGTGCCTTGATATTCTGGGAAAGGATGCTCTTTGAAACTTAAAGCTATGCAATTTACGGTTCCAAATTTTTCTATTAGAATTGAAGATCACCTGAGATTTGATCTCATAAATAACTTGTACGGAGGCTCGGAGATATATGTCCGAATTTCTATTCATAGCTTCTTTCCTTGGCCTATTGCGATGATCCCAAATAATTACCTCAAACATTCCTGATATCCTTTGAATATTTTCTCTTCAATAAACTAGAGGGATTTTAAACAATCTCCAGGGTTCCTTGTGGTTGCCCTCCTAGTCTAGTCCTCAATAAAATTGAAGTTTATTAGAGTCAAAATTAAAAAAAAAAACTTTTTTAGAGCCACCCCCCCCCCCCGCCCAACCTTGCAGGTACATTCTGGATACGTCAAAATGTACCTGTACATACCCGAGAAGTATCAGTACCGTACCTGGGAAGTATCCATACCGAGTACATATCCGAGGTTGTATGGGAGGGTGGGGGTCAATCCCTGGCAACATAGAGTTCAGCAAATACAGTCATCATTTAACAAGGAGCTAAAGGCATAACTCCACAGTTACCACTATGAGTTAGAAATAATAGAATCGACAAAACTCAGAAATACTCAAATAAAATATACAAAACAAAACAAATTAAACAATGCAACTAAGATAATATGAAGACATTAGTCCGGTTGGATGGGCATTTTCAACACTTTGTTTATTTCAATCCTGAAAAATAGAAGCAAATGCTTTTATTGCATGGATGCAGTTAAGCCTCTTAGGATCTACATCGATTATTCAACAGAGTTTAATCTGGTTTACTTTTTCCTTATTCAGCATGCTTAGTAGTTCTTGTAATTTCGTATGTATATTTTATCCCTGAATATTTTTCCAAATAATTTCAGACTTACTGGTCTAATTCAAATTTTAATTCAACATCATGGCATATAAAGAATAATACATGAGTTATGGGTTATGAATATAACTGGGACAACATTAAGAGCCATATAATGTTGTTCGAATTTAGTATTTCTGATTCGAATATCCTGAAATTCTTTGAGCTAGAAACAATGAAGTTGGAACATTATCCTGATGTACGGATGTGTGTTTTTCTATAAGGGAGGCCATTTTATTGTCAGAAATGTTGACAGTCCATTTTAATCCAAAATCCTAAAATTGTAAATGAAGATCCATTCTCAAATATGAACTTACTCATATACACATCTAGTGTGACCGATTTGAGAATTAAGAGCAATCTAAATTATTCATAAAACGCACATTTTGAGTATGAAGGGGACAAAATCAGAAAAATGCATAGAAATTGCTATTGCGGTGTGCAAAAGTAGGTAAACCAAATATGAATCCCCATAAAAATTTGGCACAACATTTTAAACCTTCCTGCCCACTTAGTCGTTGCTTATAAAAGCAAGTCCCAAAAATGTAGAAGCATTCTAAATTATTCATAAAACGCGCATTTTGAGTATGAAGGGGACAAAATCAGAAAAATACATAGAAGTTGCTAGTGCAGTATGCAAAAGTAGGTAAACCAAATATGAATCCCCATAAAAATTTGGCACAACATTTTAAAACTTCCTGCCCACTTAACCGTTGCTTATAAAAGTAAGTGCCAAAATGTAGAAGCAAGATTCTTGGTAGATACCAGACATACTGATTACATTCTTCAGAAAATTCTACTTGCTGAAGACATTTACCACAACTTCAACAATCTTTCAAATTTATTTTTACGTACTTAATATGTTGGAACTAACCAATTCTTGTTACTCCTTTACTTTATATTGTCATTTCCTGTTGTTTCCAAATAGATGCAAAATTTTCAATAAAAAAGACCCCAATCATTTCCATCTTAAATGGCAATGCATATTGGTATTTTTGTGGTGCACTGCACCCAGGAAGTTGAATACAGTATTCTACCCAAAGTCAACGCTTTATCATGTCTTCTAGAAACCTGACACCGGAGTTCCACCATGAAAGTTTACAACTTGTGCTAATCTCAATCAACATGCATCTAGTAATTATTGATGTATTGTATAGATCTCAATTTATATCACAGTAGCATGAATAGCAAAAGAAAAGAGAAAACATGTTTTTGAAACACGGATATGTTATTCTAAATGCATTCAGTAAACCCCCAGCTTAGAAACATAGCCTCAGTTCTATCCTGTTTCAAAATATTATTTGGAATGTTTCTAAAGTAACTATTTGGAATTTTTCTAACCATCAGGAAACTAGAACAGTCACAAATAAACTAAGGAAAGCACTAATGTATGGTAGTTATACAGAAGTCAATTTCTCACAAAAGATTATTCCCTCATGTTTACATTTTATATCAAAACTCGGGTACTTTGATTTTGTAAATATCTTTTTTGGATTATTGTTTCATGTATAAACTGAAGTTAACCCTCATTTTTCTCGCCTTGTAAGTTGGCACAAAGCTATTATAAATCCTACAGGCCATCTATGCTAGGATAATGAATCAGTATAATTCTATTCCATGCCAAGATGAGTTTAAGCCACTACTCTCAAAACATGTAAAAGCCTAAAATGAGACATAATCAACAAGGTATATAAGATCAAATGACAAGGACAACATCCTAAGAAACCAAACAGTTTACTGAAATACAAGTAAAAGAGTGATACAATGGCGCGCATCTAACCAGCAAACTATTCAGCTGCTGCTATATGGAGTAGATTATCTGACCCAGACTCCCCCACATCAATGGCACAGACTTGCTCCATATGCAGATGAATGGATCCATACCCCTTTAGTGCACAGCATTTTGAGGGTCATATATCCTACTAAACTTTAATGGTACACCAAATTATAGAATTCTTAGTACGTATATGACTAATAAAGCTCCACTCGCAGTTTTTAGGATCTACTTGTCACATGTACTAAGTATGCCTTCCATGTGCATTCAGCTCCCTTGAAGTTACTTACCACCTGAATATGATCCACACCACAGAGCCCAGGACCATTCAAGTATTTTGATCTTGTAAATATCTTTTCCGTATCATTGTTTCATGTATAAACTGAAGTTTACCCTCAATCTTCTCACCTTGTTGCCACAATTTGGCACATAGCTATTATGAGTCATATGGACCATCAATGCTAGGACAATGAAACAGGACAATTCTATTCCATGCCAAGATGAGTTTTAAACACTACTCTCAAAACATGTAAAAGCCTAAAATGAGACATAATCAACAAGGTATACCGTATGTAAGATCAGATGACAAGGACAACATCCTAATGAACCAAACAGTTTACTGAAATGCAAGTAGAAAAGTGATACAATCACGGATTTAACCAGCAAATTACTCAGCTGCTGCTATATGGAATTGAATATCTGACCCACAGACTCCCCCACATCAATGGCATGGGCTAACTCCATATGTGGATGAATGGATCTGAACCTCTTTAAGGCACAGCACTTTGAGGGTCATATATCGTACCTCACTGTAATGGTACCCCGGATTATAGACTTCTTAACACATATTTGAATAATTAAGCTCCCCTAGCAGTTGTTGGGATCTATTTGTTACAAATAGTATGTCTCCCCTCCATGTGCATCAGCTTCCTTGAAGTTAATTCCCACCTGAAAATGATCCGCACCACAGACCCAGGACCCTGTGCAGGACGGGGAGGAGGGGGTGGCAATTCTGCGCTAGCTGGAGCTACAAGGAATGTAAGATTGAGTGCGGCTATTGACTGCAATGAACCAAATACACAATGATGAAGCAGAAGACTGATATGCAGAAAGGCTACTTCTATTTAGAATGCACAATAGGGAGGTACAGATGTGTACAATCAAACAGTACGACTGGGAGGGCAGGCTCTTGTACCAGAAGGGGGGTACGTCCTTACTAATTGTGGAGCCTGCTGCAAGAGATTAAAGAACAGATTGGTTTGAATGTTGTAGCAAAGCCAAACAAACTCCTGTCTAGTATCTATCTAATTTATCAATGAATTACGATTGATTCGTGTATGTCTATCTATGTCTCTATCAATCCCACCATAGTCGTTACAATACAAAAAAACACCTAACAATGGCAGTTACAACGGACAATGGTTGGTGGAAAACAGTTGCAGAACATTCCATCTTCCCTGATAGCATGACAGTTGCACCCCAACACGTGACATGTTGCGGAGATGCTCTGACATGGGTTTGTGCGAAAGGTGCCATCCAGCATGTCACATAGCAGTGACATGTCTATCTATGTCTCTATCAATCCCACCATAGTCGTTACAATACAAACTCACTATGTCTCTATCAATCCCACTATCTATGTCTCTATCAAGCCAAACAAACTCCTATCTAGTAAACTCACTATGTCTCTATCAATCCCACTATCTATGTCTCTATCAAGCCAAACAAACTGACGCTTGCTGTCAGAGCTGCTCTGACATGGGTTTGTGCGAAAGGTGCCATCCAGCATGTCACACTAGCAGTGGACATGTCTATCTTGTCTCTTCAATCCCACCAGTAGTCCCCGGTTACAAATACTCACTATGTCTCTATCAATCCCACTATCTATGTCTCTATCAAGCCAAACAAACTCCTATCTAGTATCTATCTAATCTATCAATGAATTACGATTGATTCGTGTATGTCTATCTATGTCTCTTTCAATCCCACCATAGTCGTTACAATACAAAAAAAACCTAACAATGACAGTTACAACTGACAACGGTTGGTGGAAAACAGTTACAGAACATTCCATCTTCCCTGCTAGCGTGACAGTTGCACCCCAACACGTGACATGCTGCAGAGATGCTCTGACATGGGTTTGTGCGAAAGGTGCCATCCAGAATGTCGCGTAGCAGTGACATGCTGACGAGTGAAGGCTGTGGTGAAACAGACTTGTGCAACTCATGGTGAGCAATGCTGAGGCAGGCTGCAAGCGCTGCAAAGTGTTGTGCTGCATCGCAAAACTTGCAGACGAAACGCAGTGATACAGGAGTTGTGGACACCACAGCTTGGGTTGCGCAAGACTGCGGAAACCACAAGGGTTGTGCAATGTTAGCACAAGACTGCAGGAGCTGTGTGGACTGTGAAGTAAGTGTACTTAACAATGCACAAAAGTACTGCAGTACCGGAGATGCTAAGCGTCGGGCAAGTTGCACAGAAGAGGGGAGCTGTGCAGAAGGCTGTGAGGAGCTGGGCCGTCAGCATGCGTGACCTCAAGGCTGTGTTCTTAATGAGAGTCCCTACAAAGTTAGAAGCCCAAGTTCCGCAAGAGGAGTGATGAGGCTTGCATGACTGCAAGCTGCTGCGAGACAAGCTGCAAGGCTATGCACAGATCACTCACCCTTTCTTGAGAAGGCAATGGTCTCCATTGCGCTGGAGGTTACCTACGGAAAAGAGGAGCCATGCGAAAGGCTGCAAGGAGCTGGGCCATCAGTGCAATAACGCAAGGCTGTGATCTTAACGACAGTTGTCGCAATGGGCCCAAATTCCACAAAAAGGAATGAGAAGGCTTGCACAGCTGCAAGCTGTTGTGAGAGAGGCTACAAGGTTACCTAAGGAAAAGAGGAGCTATGCGAAAGGCTGCAAGGAGATGGGTCGTCAGTGCATTAACGCAAGGCTGTGATCTTAACAAGAGTTGTCACAATGGGCTCAAGTTCCACAAAAAGGAATAAGAAGGCTTGCACAGTTGTAAGCTGTTGTGAGAGAGGCTGCAAGGTTACACTCGGATCAGAATAGACGTATAGACATTTGAGCTTAAAAACCATAGAAATTTCCCAAAAACATGGCGGTTTCTGTTTGACAAGTAAACTGCATATTTTTTTCTAAAAACAGCTTATATTGCCTCTTTAAAAATCAGAGTCTCTGCTTAAATTCAACCTCAACTGAAACTCTGCCTTAAAAAATTCCTGACCAAATGCATGCCAAATGTTATGACTAATAGCAATATGCTCATCAGTTGACAGGATATAATCCCATTAACAGACTTGAAATTCAACCTGAAGTACATGCTAAACAGACCCAATCATGCTCCCCATCCTACCAACTGGTGTCACTGTATGCCTGTCAGATAATAGGATATGTTGAACTCGCCACACAACATAGTTACCAAATGCTACCCAATCTGGTCCAGATCTTGTCAGATCCAGATTTTTCAGACATACCAGATCAGTCCAATACAATTCAGCCATTTTTATAATTTTTCCTTTTTAAAAAATAACATTTCGTTTTGTTGTAAACCCACATCCCAGCCAGGTTACTCTAGTCAGCCCAGCAATTAAAATTGTATATATGTTTCTGGTATAACTTATATCACGTTTATACACATACACACACATATACTGTTTTTCTTCTGAACTGGACTGTAGTTTTTCAGGAATTGTTACTGGAATTCTGAATTTTTATAAAAACTCGGTAACTATGCATAAAAATATCTGTATGAACTAACACAAACATCTCTCCAACGCATCGCCTGAGAGGATAGCAAAATCTTAATGCATCCCTATCAAAATCTTACAAACGGGCAGCGATCAAATGGAGGGCAGACATGCTTATAGCCCAACAGAAAACAAGTACACATCTACTAGCAGGAGGACACCCAAGGAGGATTCAGAGGATAGATTATGTCTGTTCTTCACTTGGGGGGTGGTATATATAGATTGACACCCAAGGATGATTAAAATTATAGATTATATGTGTTCTTCACTTGGGTGGTGGGGAACAGAATGGCAGTTTGTCGTGAATTGCTGTATATAGTGGCATTCGGGTCAAAAAACGTCTGTCAAAGTGAGATTTGGCTCTCTGCTCTGTATTATTCAAGAGGTGAGACTTGATAACATATATGCACTTTTCACAGAGACAAGACTTGCAAAACCACATGAATTTCTAATCAAAATTAGCAACAGAAGGTCCACACTCACAGCTAATTTGATCTTGCTGCTTACGATTCAGTCTTTGTACACTTAACAGCTAATGTGATCCTTCTACTCATGATTCACTCTTTCTGCACTTAAAGCTTACATGTCAACACAGATTTTCCTGTCTAATCTCACAGACTATAATCGTGTCATCTCAATGCCTGAAATGAGTATGAAAGCGAAAATCCCCTCAACTGACACACAACTTTCGGCGCCAACACAAATCTACACTAACTACCAAAACCCATTCCAAAATAAACAACTAGAAGCATAAGATCAAAACCCAGTTCATAAAAATGGCAGAGATTTAAAGGGAAAATAAAACTTATTAATCAAAAGAATTCCAGTCAAGTGACGGAAATTTTCTTCCTCAAAACAAATCCATACTAGCTAACAAAATAGATTCCGCCGCAAACAAGCCACATCAAACTATAACCCCAATCCATCAAAATGGCAGAAATTAAAGAAACAAACGGTACAAATCAAAACGCGTCAACGCAGGCTAAATTCACGTCAAATGACGGCAATTTTCTGGTTCAACACAAATCTGCACTAACTACCAAAACCTATTCCGACATAGATAATTCAAACCAGGCGATCAAACTCACTACATAAAAGTGGCGGAAAATTCGGCGAAAAAAAAGACCACATAATCAAATAAGAACATAAACATGAAAAATAGCTGAAGAAAATAAATACCCACAAACTCATTTTCCGAGAAAAATACCTGGCAAATCCCAGGGCTCGCTCTTGTAAAGATCGATCTCACGGATAACTTCAGTTTCTGGTTTTTTGCCGAAGACCTTGTTCTTGAGATAATGAGCCACGATTTCTTCGTCACTGGGGTGAAACCGAAACCCTGGAGGCAATCTTTTCGCATCAGGTATTACAACTGCCACTGCCGCCATTAATCAACACTCCAGAGCAAAAAGATTTCTCTAACTCAGATTTCTACTAATTCACAGAGCAAAGTGTGTATTTTATGTTTTTTTCTGTGCCTCTTGGGAGGAGGAGAATATAAAGGAAGATCCACGTCGGCAAATACGATGAGTCCAGCAGATCCGACCAATGGAAAGAAGAGATAGTGGCCACGTCGAAGGAGACGAGAAAACTATGGGGTCCACACATACGCGGTTCGGATGCGTCATTTCCAGCCACGTGTCGGTGTAAGGAAGGGGCGGCTTTGTGTTGGTGTTCGAGGAAATGCCGGGAAAAGCAAAATGCAAAGAGATAAAAAGAGAGGGCGAAAAAGATGTTTAGACTTTCTCGGAATTTTCTTCTTAAACACACACAATGTAGGACCATGATCCTTTATGCTTATCAACATGGGGGCAATGTCATGATGAGTGTGGCCTTTTTAGTTATAGAGTTCTCCAAATTCAGGGTGGATTACATGGAATCGATTTGAAGTATGTGGGTACACACACATATATAGGATCTGTATTGAAAGGAGGTGTACCAATTGTGCATTATAGTAAAATAAGAACATTTTTAAAGTTGTGGATGCGATTCTAAGATGTACTAGAGAGGTATCTCCGACTTGGGAAGTAAGGCATATATCGAGAGGCAATTTTGCATGATGTTTTTAGATTTTTTTGAAACTATAAATGAGGAGAGGGGAAGGTTGCTCAAGAAAACATATTGATCTCGCAATCAATCAATCATTATGTTAATGAGAGGACTACATCATTTGTAGCGTCGCCCCTATTAACATAAGTATCATGATGATATTTGGGGTTTAAATGTTACCGCAAACTAAGCCGACCAACCAATCTCGGATTAGTTTTTTATTGAATGAGGATTTTTCGAGTCGTAAAAGCAACTCCAAGATGCATTAAAGAGGCATATCCGACTTGGGTAGTAAGGCATGTACTGAGAGACAATTTTGCAAGATGTTGTTAGAAAGGTTGTCCACTACAAAGCTCCAAATAAGAACGCCAATTAGTTAAATAACCATTGTCTCTAATTTTGTAGTCCAGCACAACACATCTTAAAGGGAGTGCCACACTTGTTTTTCTTGTTTTCCCTAGCCATCATTTAAATTAGTTGTTTATTTTTTAGTTGTTATTTTATGATTTTTTCTTTATCTTGCTTATGGGGAATTGATTGATTTAATAGGAGAGAGTTGTAGACACTCAAATTTGGTAATTCTACTCTTTGACATTGTTGTTCTTGACATTGCTCTCTTGCTCAAACCAATGCACTTTACCCATTCTCATCGAGTATATCCCTAAATCTCTTGTTTAGCTTGTTTGATATTACACAGTCATCTGTTGACAATTTATGATAATTGAATACATGAAACATGATAAGAAACTCCACTTGTCAGCTTTCAAACTTCACAGTACAGATTATCACTCTTATTTCAAAAATGTACAATATGGGGCAGGAACGTTCATACGATCCTAACCCTAGTGTACGGTTTTGACCTTGCTCACTTTGGTCCCAAACTTTTCATTGCATGTTATTCTTTAGGTCACTTTCTCCTCCTCATTCGTCCTTTGTAACTTAAATCACCTTCAGAAGCATATATAAGCATGTGAAACTCGCCTCATTTAATACCTAGCACTCTTATGGACTCATATTACAAAAGTTAGCACAAAAGGCACCCAAAGCTCCCTACACTCTGCAAATACCTTTTCACATTCATTAGGACAACACCATATGTAAGTTTGAAGTTTCCCACTAGGTCTAAGGGATTGCTTCCCACATTTGCAAGCACTCAAATTCACTCACTCAAGTAGATTGGCAAGAGAGAAACTCAAGTCAAACATTGTCAAAAGAAGGATGTCAAAATTGATTGCACTATAGCTATATATCACATGTTAGGTGGAGAACGACATGCGGTTTGAGGCCTCTTTGGAGTGATACCAACATCGGTGGTGCAAGAAGGTGCCCACAACCCAGCTAATGTTTGTTTTGTAGGACTTCATCCATGGTTAGGGTCTGAAAGGTTGAGCAGAGTATTCAGAGACCCTGGCAGTGTGATCGGCATTGACCAACAAATAGCTATAAAGAGAATCGCACAAGCGACAAACCTCGAAAGTCACAAACCGCAATTTTGAGTAGGTGCAAAACTATATAAAGAGGTCAAGATTGTACAGACGTTCATGCCCCTACTATACGGTTCTACCCCAATAGATTCTCGGGTCACAATTTCAGTTCCAGAGCATTCTTAGGTCCAGATACCCTTGTTTCAGCATCTAGATCACCCAAATTCACCCAAAATCACCTGTAATCAGCTAAGTACATTTAATCCCATGTATTTGTGAGTTTTTATTGTATCATGTACATTTGTTGTAAGTATAATGTGTTGTTTTGATATTAAATGGTTAATGTTGGAAGTTAATTAGTTAGAATAACCCCTTGTAGCTCATATTTCATTCTTTATTTAATTATAGTGTAAAAACCATAATCAAACCTAAAAGTGGCGAAAACAAGAGTACCCCCAAATGAAATATAAAGGTGAAGTGTTATTTTAGGGTTCTAAGTCATCCTACAACTTTGAAGAAGTGCCCTCGCCAATGGGGATACAACCATACATATTGTATATGTGTCATACATGGCAATGATGTTGTAGGGGCGTCAATAGTGGTACTTTGAGTGTGATATATAATAAATGTTTAATACGGTCAAAAAAACTTGGCAAAGCTTCCACACCTAGTCTTTTATTCTCAATAAGTGTGAATAACTCTGAACGAGGGGTTTTCATCCTTTTTTTGGTTTTTGTTGATAATTTGCAGGGAAAGTGATAATTTTGAGAGCAATGAAATCGAGACTCTAACCCTCAACCATGTCTAGGTTAAAGATTGTGTGTTTTTTTTGTGGAAATGGTCTAGGGAAGAAAAATAGTTATCGAATTACTACATTAGAACTTGGTGAGGAACTAGTAAGAATAAAAAACCCAAATATATTAAAAGAAAAATGAATAAAACTAGTCATTTAAATAACATATAAAGTGTATCCTCCATAATTGATTCCTTCCCCATTGTCTTTAAGCTTGTTGTGTAACACAACATAAGGCGTTTATATTAAAGGGAGTGTCCCACTTGTTTTTTGCAACCATCTTTTGAATTAATTTTCTTAGTTCTAATTTTATTTTTATTTTCCTTTATCTTACTTGTGAGGCATTGATTGATTTAATAGGAGAGAGTACCCCCCAAAAAACAAAGGTGGGATTTCAAGTTTTCCTATTATTTTTGGAGATGTGTGCCTATCATGTGCGATATATACAATGATCAAATTTGAACCTATGAATTTTCTATTGACACATTCATTGCGCCCCCTAAAGGTGAAATTGAAATCATTGAATTATGTAAGGAAATCCCTTGATTGAGAGGTGATCATACAAAGAACATTATGCTTTACAACTCTAAAAAATAACAACAAAGAATATTCTCGTGACAAAATTTATTGAGCAAGTGTATTGCAAGTGTACTGAAAGATTAGGTTTGTTAAATGGAATTAACTTATAGATTTCATAATGGCTTGTTGTATTATCTAAGAACATGACAAAGGGAAGTAGGCTTAAAAACTCCAAACCAGTGAATATGTTTAGAAATAACTCCTTGTTTGAGAGATGATCAGACAAAGCATTATAGTTTACAAATCCAAAATAAACAAAAAAAATGTTGAACTAAGGGAAAATGGAAGCATTACACTTGAATTAAAAGCGTAAAATTTACTATGATATGAATAATAATGTCAGTTGTCTCTAGACACTAGCTCCCAAGACTAGACACTAGCGCCCAGGCGCTCATGTCCAACTTGGGCACTCTTGTCCCCTTTGTTCTTGTTCATATTTTTGACATTCGTGGTTGGCCTTTTCGGTTTTCTTACTCCTATCTTGAGGTCATAGTCGGCATGTTGGATCATTAGTGTCTAAATTCAAGCAAGAGATCCATATATAAACACAACATACATATCATTATAATGACAGGAAATTACTATCAAGGGCTGTCTATCTACATATCAAAGGGACTACATCTTGGGCTTTATTACTCTGCATACACATTGCACAGGAAGGGGAATTTCATTTTCCCATCCACACATTCGCAATCTATCTAGCTACTTCCCCTATCTTGGTGTCATCAACGCAAGGGAAACATAGGAGAACTATTGCACACACAAGCACATAGAACTACATTGGGTCTGAGATGTAGTGTAGTGCTCGGTCATAAGTTCACTTGTTTGACAGCCGAGGAAATTCCAACCCCTCATTTTGCATCTTTCTTTTTTAGGATTTAATGTAGTTTGAGGGTTTTGTAGGAGATCATTTGTGTTGCATATTTACAAGTAGCTAGGTGATCTAAATACGATGTACGGGTGATTAAAGCCAAGTAAGTGTGAAACCCTAACGACCATGCCAAAACCAGATTCTAACCTTTCTGGTAGACTCCAATGCCCCACAGAGGTCTAGGGAACCCGCAAGCGCCCTTGCCCTTACCCAGACACCATGTCCCAACATTCCCGACATCTCTGGATTTTTCTGAGCTTGATTGTAACATTCTGAGTTGTTGTTTCATCAATTCTTCTAATCTAGACATACTTTGGGATAAGTGAAATCAAGCTAAGTACCTTATCCTTTTCATTTGCTTTTATAATTATATCAAATAAAATTGTTTGGCATTTATATTTCATTGTATATCATTGTAGCAATCTTTATATGTATATTTAAATAAAATATCGAGATTTTATTGAATTACCAACAAGGATTAGATCATCAAAATATAATAATATTGATCACTTTTAAGAACATACACATTGTGATCAGCGTCACAACGATGAAAGTCAATGTTTAACAGGAAAAATATCCATTTTATCATACCAAGATTTGGGAGCTTGTTTAAGACCATAAAGAGAAAAATGAATTTTGCAAACCAAAGATTTATCCTGCACAAAACCTGAAGGTTACTACATATAAATCTCCTCATAGAGATCACCGTGTAAGAAATCACTCTTCACATCCATCTAATATACTGACCATTTTTGAGATGCAACAAGGGAGAGAACAAGGCGAATATAATTCATTTTTTCCACAAGAGAAAAAGTTTCAGAGTAATCTACTCCTTCAACTTGAGAAGACCCCTCAGCAACATGACCATCCTTATACTTATCAATAGAACCATCAATTGCATATTTGGTCTTATAGAGCCATATACATTTTACAAATTTTCTTCCCTTAGGAAGAGGCACCAAATCCCAAATATTATTTTTCAACAAAGATGATTATTATTCTTTCATAGCTTCATCCCATTCATATTTAACATTAGCCTAAAAAAAGTAACTAGAATAGACGAAATATATTGACCTATCAAAGTTATTCTAGATGGCATATAGTGAGTATGATGTAAATCAACACTACAAGAAGTTTGAGATCTAGTATGATGTAAATCACTCAGATCACCAACTAAGTCACCAGTAGACTTTAGAGTGGATTGAAGCCATTTGGGAATTTTTTGTGTAAGGAGAGGTGGTGAAGGTGGAGTTGGAGGATCTGGCTCCACATCATCATCTAAATCAATAGACATGTCCTTCGAATCAGGTACAGGCATAAGAAGAGAAGAAGCAAGAGCATTGTACGTCTGAAACTCAGCACGTGACCTTCATTTGTACTCGACCTCCTGAGGTCGTGTCGAGACAACCAATGTAGAATGAGAGGATGGATATGGGTAGAGAAATATAGCGAGTATGTGAAATGTGGACATAAATGTGGAAATGGGATGAACAAGCTATCAAGGAAAAATAATGTCCTCAACGTGCAATATCGGGATCTACTCGTCAAGGGCAAGAAAGGCCCTTCTAACCTGAATGGGTCTAATGGATGGGTCAGAAAGAATAGCCACACGAAGACTCCAATCAATGTTGAGCTCCACAGAAATCCTCTCTAATGGTTGTGGGATACATGGAAAACCAACGGGTGCCTCGTAATGATGTCTAGACAAGGTCATGGAATAAATGAGAGAGGCGTGGTTCTGCTAGATCTATTCGCGGTTAGTTGGTTTAGTCCAGAACATGAGGGCTCGATGAGCTTATTTGTTTAGAATGTTTAGTTGTCTAATGATATCTGACAGAAGTGGGGATGTTCTAAAAACTAGTGTATGTAATCTAGTGTCTAATTCTAATTGGTTTTTGGGTTCATTCGGTTGGGGGACCTCTGGATCACAACCATAAATTCTCTCTGGTCGTGGTCCTTGAATGGTCATATGTGAATCGTAGATCTGTTGCGGGGGTGGTCCAATATTCGTAAGCCTTGTCGGCCTCAATGTTTAAAGTGTTGAGTTGTGCAATGTGATCAGAGTACCGTGATGGTGTTTTGAGGACAAGCATACGAAGTCCAGTATCTATGTCCATGAGAAGTTTGGGCCTGTTTGGTTGGGGGACCCATGGATCACAACCATATGTTCATTCTTGTTGTGGTCTGGGAATGGTCATGTATGCATTTGTGCAATTTTAATCTACGAAAGTAAATAACAAGCTAATCTAAGTAAATAAAAGCTACACTATGTTTTTGTATTTTCCAATATAAAAGAAATAAAGCAATGCAAAACAATTAATCTAATTAAAATAAATATTTTTGTGTTTTTCTGGAACTTTCTGGAATAATGAAGAAATGAAGAAATAAATTTCTTCTAATCCTAATTAACAAATCCTATACAAATAAATAGCCGGATGTAGCTATTTATCTGTGCAACAGTATATTAAATCTATTCTAATTTAAATGAAGATTTTTCCAATTAATAATTGTGGATTATCAAATCCTCTTCCTATCTTAGAGACACGAGAAGATTTGAAGCTTCTGAGAAGCTTTTCTTCCCCTGCAACTTCCCAGATAGAATGTGAGAAGATTCAATAGAAACCACAATTTGCAACAGATTTTTTATTATCTATGGTGATATAGAAAACTTCCTCCATATATTCTTACCTCACAAATCCACAGGGATAGGAAGGGAAGGATCTATCACCAGAAACTTCTATAGAAGATGTGAAAGCTTCTTGGAAATGATCTAACTATTTGCAATAAATAAAATGATTTCTTCTACTCTAGTTGATAAGTGTGTGTATGTTCAGAAATAAATGAAGAAATGAAGAAACTCAATAACAACCCCCAACCTGGAATTACAGTGCAGAGGCAATGCCAGTTGTGGTATCACTTTGTCCCCTTAGTTATCTTTACCAATATTTTGTGTCCATGTGAGTCCAGGGAACTGGGAATGCAGAGGAAGCAACAAGAAGAAAGCGTTGGAGCAATGACAGCTTGATGGCAGTCTGGTTGCAATGCAAGCAGAAGAAAGACAATGCAAGAGAACAGAGCTTGGCTGTGTAGTTTCTAGCAAGATTGTGGCAGCTCAACTAAGCAAGATACACAAATAATCTCTCTGGCCATTTGCTTCAGAAGAAGCGATGGTTTTATAGAACACAAGCTGGGAAATGGTCTAAGCCATTTGGCAGCAATGGGATGCCACATCACAACAAGGAGAGGGAGTTTAACACTCAATCAACAATTAGAAGTGGAAGAGGAGGTTGATACGAATCAGTCAAGCTTAAAATCATCCAAATTGATCAAGAAACGTGTGCTAGAGGTGAACTAGAGTGAGTTAACATGTGTCCAATTCACACCGGGAAAGTTTCAGACAATTCACACGAAACCACTGCCCTGTGTAGAGCGGTGGTTATGCAACTGCCGCCCTAGGTAGGGTGGTGGTTTTGTAACTAAAGGCCAAAACTAAAGGAAAAACAATGCAGAAAGCTACAAAAAGAAGGAAATGGCTAAGTAAGGTAATCTAAGCTACAAATATGAACTGCAAAGAGGTAAAGGGGCTCGAACACCTTTGGAAAAGACATGAATCATCATTGGGGACTTTTGAACCATTTCTGACAATGTAGCACATGAAAATTTGGGTGTGTACATATTGCCCCCTCAGAGAAGCATTTTAGCCATGAAAAGGTGTAAAATGTAGAGTCCGAGTATGGCATTCCCAAAATGGGGAGTTAGAAGTTATACCTGACATGCCCGTGTGCCGAAGTGATGCCATCCAAGCTCCCACTACCTGTAAAATGTAAACAAGACTCAAGTGTAGATAGATATGATATCAAAAAATAAATGCTAAAACAAAATGACATGAGGACTTACCATTTGTGTGGGGATAGAAATATACCTGTGCCAGTGCTCCAGCCCTGCAAAGCACACACACTCAACATGAAGTTAAAACAAATCATATATATATCTAAAACCATCATTTTCAAATTCATTTGTACTTGCCCTCATAGTGATTTTGGAGCTCTGGATTACCTGTAACCATTTTGAGCATGGATACAGTCAAAACGAAGAGTGTGATGTCGTGATCATGGCCCCATGAGTGAGAGTTCTAGTGGCTAGGTGAAAGGTTAGTACTTTGCATTTATTAATTTTAAACCTAAAATGTGAAAAATTGAAAAATCTACACCTAGGGGGGTAATTTTTACAAATATTCCAGTCAAAATGTTCCCTAGGGGGTCGTCTAGGTGGGTCTAGCTTTTGTTTTGTCCAAAATGGTCAATTTTGTCATTTTTTTCCATTTTTGGGTCAAAGGGGATGGCTTGTCCATTTTGGATGTGACCGTCTGCCCTGCGTAGGGTGGCAGAGTTGCACAACTGCCACTCTGCACAGGGTGATGGTTTTGTAATTGTCTAGGAAAGAACCTTATTTTGAGCAACTTAAGTGTTTTTGTTTGGATTTTAAGTTGTTTTGTATTGTTTTTTATGAGCTTATGTATTGAATCGTGTTTCTAACTTTCTCTTTTTCTTGTTTTGGTGAACATAGAAGGACATATACGTTCACTTGAGCTAAGTCAGAGATTGTGATTGGCTACCAGGCATTATTGATCAATTTTTGTAGGAAAAGAGGGACATGTTACATAGAGCCGACATATGGAGGATCTCTCAGATGCCATTGATAGCACCAACCATCCACATATTGTGTGATTTACTGAGCTATTGGGATCTGACCGGAATACTTTCTAGTTTCCTGGGGTTAGGGGAGAGTGGACTATCACTCTCGAGGATGTTTACATGATCTTGGGTGTTCCTGTGACTGGCAGACAATTGACATTGGAGAAAGGTTCTCCAGCTACATATAGACAATGGGCATCATATATGGAGGATGATGGGGCATCCAATGTGGGTGCCAATCAGGGTATGTGGCTATTGTCAGTTGCCTCTGCACCTATCCCCACTCTACACAAGGCCATTATTGGTATTTTGGCTTCGTGTTTAGTGGGAGACAAGGGTAGGGACAAGCTCTTGTATTGTTAGGCTCCTATCATTATGGATATTGAGCAGCATGGGAGGATCTTTGCTTGGGGTGTGGACATTCTTGGGACCACATACCATGACCTATACCACGTTGTGAGGCTACAGGGGAAATCCCTGAGCCACCCTACTTTGGTGATGTGTTGGGTCTATGAGTGGATTACCCCCTACCAGAGGGGAGTTGGTATATTAGATCCAGGGGCTATCAGAGCCTCCAGATGGACAATTTTGATAGTTCTCAGAGGGGTGCACCAACCTATTACCACACTGACCACAGATGACTTCATTGCGAGGCCATACCAGGATATGGTTGGGATATGGGGTGATGACGAGACTATTCTACTTACTTGTGGTGGTGCGAGGTAGTTAGTGGAGAGGACAACTAGGGTGGAGGTACACCCTATAGCTAGAGTCCCTCAGCAATTTTGGCTACCATAAGACGATGCACTCCCTGCTATCCCTACTATTTATCATGGGATTAGAGAGGTACGAGCTGGACCTAAGGGACAACTTGATTGGATAGTTGTGACTCCTAGGATCCCTATCAGTGTGGATAAGGTCCTAGTCCCTAGAGCACTAGTAGCCCTCCTCCAGATTGAGGCCACACCCACTCACAATAGGAAGAGGAGGAGGCCCATATGGATTCAGAGATAGATCCCGAGGGTGAGACTGGTGAGGAGATGGGTGAGGAAGCAGGAGAAGAGGAACATGATGAGGAGGATAGTGATATAGAGTGGTGGGTCATAGAGGAGATCTCCATGGTGGAGAGAGTGGAGGTGGAGGCAGAGGAGGAGACTCTTGTTTCAGAGGACCCACTTTCTTGAGAGGGAGGTGGCGATGAGCATTTTGTGATGGGTCAACACATCACACCAGGAGAGGATGAGGCTCAGTAGGTGCCTATAGTGGCTCCACCACCACCGAGCTGCACCAATCTGACCCTTCCTAGATGTCAGGAGATCGAGTATGTAGATACTCTTCTCTCGACCTTGTTAGCTAGAATTGTTAGTAAGCTATGCATTGTGTTTCTTTTTGGTTTTTTTTTATAGTTTTCTAACTCACCATTGTTTTCTTTGTTTGCAACCACTGATGATGGATGGTGCAATTTTATTTGCAAGATCATGGTTGATACACTGATTATCCCTATGGGGAAGACACGAGATGAGTTGCTTAGAGATGTGGGGCAGCCGATGCAGGATGACCACCACACTGACATTTTTGCACCACTTTGGTGAGCCACAAAGATTCTCTCTGAGATGAGGACTGAGCTCACTTCATTCCATTTAGCACAGAGGATGGAGAGGTAGAGTCACTCCCATAGTGAGGCCATGGCTAGTGGCAGATCACATGGTCACTCTCATCGCTCAGTGCATGGAGGCTCTCATTCATGTCATATGAGCTGTAGCAGGAGTCCTAGTTATGCACCCTCTGAGGGATCCCGTAGGGAGGGATAGGCCATGGGCCTTTATTACTTTGATGTCATTTTGTGAGACATGTATATGTTTTTTTTCGATTTTTGTGCTCATTGCGAGCATTTTGACCACACCTAGAGTGTGATGGCATTGTATACAGACTTGACTTATTATGGATATATATACAGATACTTCTTTTTGTTTCAGTCATTCTTGCGTAAGAGTTGACTCATTGATGGTTTATCTTGCTTGTGTACTCTTAGATGCTCATAATTTCCAATGTTTTTATATGCTTTTTGGATGCATGCTATGGATGATGATATGCTAACAAAATGATCTCTTTTTTGTTGTTTTGTTTTATATGATGCTAATGCAAATATAATGTAATGTCAAAAATTTGGTTTTTCAAGCAATATTTAACACCTCTTGTTTGATTGGCAAGATGTGATGAAAATGGTATGATAATAAAATGAACTCACTCCACTTCTAACCCCACACAACTAGTAAGATGCGAGGGCTCAACACCAAGAGCCAGAAGGGACGTGAGTTGTATGATTTTGATAAATGGAAGTGGTGAGAGAAAGACAAGATTTTGAAAGAAATCCAATTAGAAACCTACAACCTAACTCTACACACAATTTACTACATATTCTAGAATGTGATTTGCTTGCAATTTTATCTAGACTTAGACCCATAGATGGCCTCCTGATTGACAAAATATGGTTTTAAGGTTTTAACTCTTTGGAACATACACATCTAATTCACTTCTTTGGGATTTAAGATTTCAAAGCACTTTTTATTGAATAAATTGCTTACAACTTACTAACTTATTTGAAGATACCCCCTATACCTTGCCCCATGCTACCAGTAAGAAGCATGGGCTCATCACTGAAGACAAGGCATAGGTGAGTAAGGGCACTTCCCTCCTTTCCCAATCTCACATGTCACTAGTAAGAAACATGGGCTCATCACCGAAGACTGGTGGGGCAAAGAAGTGTGGTTTTATTTGTAAATGAAATATTTTTGCATTTATTTGATTTGACTTATATCATTTTTTTTATTTTAAACTTTGAGTTGTGATTTTGGGAGGGAGAACTTTCCCCTAGCCTCAACCCCACACAACCAGTAAGATGTGAGGGCTCAACACCGAAGGTTGAGATAGGTGAACAAGCAATCCAGGTAAAAGTGTTTAGAATGATTTTTGCTACCAAAGAGGTTTTTCTGGGAGAGATATTACACCAAGAAGCTTCTAGAACAGACCCTAGGAAAAGACACCTATGTGGGAATAAAACTACAAGTAGAACCAAGTTTGCAAGCCTTGGTAGGATTAGTGTCAAAAATTTGTCTTAACTTGTGCAACCGATGAAATGATTTAGAAATGTTGATGACAATATTGTGGATATTTGAAGAAATGTGATTGAATGTTTTGCCAATATTTTCAGAAGTTTTTGAAAGTTGCTTAAAAGATAAGTTCCTTGATTAAAATTTTACAAAATGATCTAGTAGATAAAATACAATGTGTATGCAATAGTATACAGGTGGAAATGTAGATGGATCATGCGTAGTAATGTTTCAAGTGAAGTGAATTGACAGATTCACCAAATTCTTCACCCTCTAGAGTACACAGGTGATATGCCCCATTCTTGTAGTCCTCCATGACTTGATATGGGCCCAACCACTTGGGCCTGAATTTCCTTCCTTCACCGATTTTCTTGTCTATCTAGCTATCAAGTCTCAATACCAGATCTCCAATGAATATTTCACGTTCATATACCTTCTTATTGTACTGTCGGCACATTCGGTCAGCTTAAGCTCTATGGTGTGCCTCAGCTCTGAGCTGAGCTTCATCGAGGGTTTCTAGCTCAACGAGTCATGCTTCACGATATCCTTCTTCTCCTAAGATTCCTTGTAATGATATCCAGAGACTGGGTATCTCAACTTCAAGTGGTAAAACCACTTCCGAACTGAATACTAAGGAATATGGGGTTGCCCCCATCGGCATTCTTACTGATGTTCTATAGGCCCACAAGGCTGGAAATAGCTTTAAATTCCAATCGCACTTGTTCTCCTTAACAATTTTTAGGAGGATGGACTTTAACATCTTATTAGTTTCCTCAGCTTGTCCATTGGCTTGAGGGTAGTATAGAGAGGTTGTGTGGTGATTTATCTTGAATTTTTTGCACAACTCACACACCTCTTCATTTTTAAATGACGTGTCATTATCGAAGATAATGACCTGTGGGACCCCATACCTACAGATGATCTGGTTCAAGATGAACTTTGTAATTACAGACCCCAAAATGGTGGTAAGAGGCATGGCCTCAACCCACTTCGTGAAATATTTTGTGGCCATAATTATAAAATTATGGTCATCCATCGATGAGGGAGAGAATTTCCCTATCAAATCTAAGCCCCACGTGGAAAAGGGCCAAGGTGTTGCAATCGGTTGTAGAGCTTGGGAAGGTATATGAATCTCGTGAGAGAATTCCTGACACTTGTGGCACTTGTGTATGTACTCTACTGTGTCATGTTCTAGGGTGGGCCAGAAATAGCCCATCCAGTGTATCTTTCTAGTGGTTGCATGTCCTCCAAAATGACCTCCACATACCCTGTTGTGGGCTCCATAGAGGATCTTTTCAAACTCTTCCTCATTGACACACCTTAGCAACATTCCATCAAAATCTTTGATGATAGATCACTTGTTCTATAATTACATACTTGGCATCTATGATGCATAGCCATCTTCTCTGTTGTGAATTTTCTCCCTCAGGGTATGTGTGGTCCATAATAAAATTGAACAATATCTGAATACCATGGACATGCAACAATGGGAGGTTTGATTTCTATGTAGTATATACACTCATCAGGGAAACTCAGGTCTACTAACTCTCCACCGTCTAACGGGTTGTCTACCAACCAATCGACAATGATTTGTCCCTTGATAGACTTTTGGTTGATGTAAGTTAACTCAAATTCTCCCATTAAGGTTATGAAGTGTCCATATTTCTTAGACAAATATCCATGTGTTAGGAGTGTACGAAGACAATTTGTTTTAAAAATAACCTGTGTTTCTTGGTTAAGCATGTAATGACTTAACTGTTTTGTTACAAATACTATTTGAGGCATTCCTTTTCTACCTGTGTATAAGTGTGTCTCATAGTCTAGCAACATACGACTGATGAAGTAAATTTCACGTTCACACTTGTCATTGTCTTCTTATGCTAACATGCAGGCTAACGAGACATATGTTTCTATCGAGAATATAAAATGAGGGGGTGATCTGATTTGGGAGGCATGAGCATGGGAGGTGATAGAAGGAATCATTTGACCGATTCAAATCCTCATGACATCATCCACAAATGTTGTAGCAATCCTTCTTTAAAAAATTATTTATCAGATGAATAGACAAAGGTTAAATCAAGTATAAACTTGGATTGCACCGAGCTTTCCAAGAAAGGACCTAATGCCTGACTCGTCTGATGGTGGGGTCATTTCTAAGAACTGATCATTATTTTTTCTAGTTCCATAGCAATCCCTTGTGAAGAGATGATGTAACCCAACAACTTCCCTCCCATCACACTAAATACACATTTTTCTGGATTTAATGTACACCGTATTCAATGAGGCAAGAGAGGATGATGTAAAGCACCTTAGGGTGAATCATAATGCTTTTTGGCCTTATCCAGAAGATTTTCAACATATGATTCCAAAATCTTGTGAATAAGATCATGGAATATATAGGTCATTTCCCATTGATATGTAGCACCAGCGTTCTTAAGACCAAATGACATGACTGCATAGCAATAGGTACCCCAAGGAGTAGTGAAAGTGGTCTTTTCCTAATCCTCCTCAGAGATCCTAATCTGATTGTAACACGAGAAACCATCCACGAGTGAAAACATCTCATATTCAATTGTTGCATCCACAATGACATCAATGGAAGGTAACGGGAAATCATCTTTGGGACACACCTTGATTATGTCCCGAAAACTAATGCATGTTCAAATTTTCCAATTCTTCTTGAGAACGGTGACTATGTTTGATACCCACATTGAATAATATACAGGTTTGATGAAACTCACTTGTAGGAGTTTCATAACCTATATTCTTTGACCATTAGAGCCACTTTTGGCTTCATAGGTCTCGACTTTTGTTTGATGGGCTTGGCGTCAGGTTTGGTTACAAGATTATGGATTGTGACATGGGGAGAAATTCCCATCATTTCTTTGTAACTGAAAAATATGAACTCAATTTTGAATGTTCCTTGAGAACCCTTCGTATGAATTTCCACTTCCACAAAGTTAAAGAAGAACCAAGTTTTAATATTTTAGCTCTTCTTTTTGTCTCGATATTTATATCGATGGTTCCTTTGATTAAAGAGGAATTTCCTTCTTCAAACTCAGGTGGGGCCGAAGGTAGTTCTAGTTCTCCTTCCTCCTCTACTTCATAGATCTCAAGGCCTTTTGATGAGGAAAGACCCATTGCACGATCTCCAAAATAGGAGGAAGAGTGAGGTATGAGAGCGAAACCCCTCTTATGATGTGTGCTTTGGATGAAGGTTAGTGTACGCATTAAGGTAACCTAATATAGCTTTGTCATTCTCTACATAATCTAAGATGACATGCTTGTTCTCAGTCTCAATGTACACTAGAATTGGATTTGTAGACATTTTTCGAACTAGAAGTTCAGCCCATATTGAAATAGTGAATTTGGAATCTTCCAAATCTCCGCTTGGAAAAAGTGAGAAACATAAGTAGCCATGGAATCAACTAAAAGGTTGCTTGTTCATGTGGGATAGCTTCAATGGATATGAAATCAAAACCTTTGCTTAGTGCTTAATCATGACCTAGTTCTTGTAGAGATGAAGGAGCTTGTTAAGTCCCATGCTTAACACTTTTAATTCCTTTAGTTCCCATGACTATTTTCTTATCATCTTCTCACTCATAATATTCAAATGAATGATTCCAAAAACTTCAATAGTGTTGTCCAAAAAACAATTGTAATCATGCATTTTTCTTTCAAAAATTATGAATTTGTATGTCTTAAAATAACACATAATAATCTTATTTTGTTCCTCATTTGAGTTAAAATCTTATTCCCTAGCACCAAAAGATTCCATGACATAATACTCTTCAAAAATGGAAACACACTGTTTGTTCATTGCTTTTAATGGCAGCCCCAAATCTGCTTTTGACAAACTTATCCCTATGACTATGGCATAAGAATTACAAAAAAGAAATCTTATGAAGAAAGGAAAATCCATGAATACAGTAGGGACTGAAATTTGATTTACATCTACTGAAAATATAATAACAACTGACTTACAATTAAACCAAGCAGTTATCTTGGACTAGAAATTCAGAAAATTCATCTTTCTGTTGCAACATTCCCAAGAATTTTAATTTCATCATTCTAGTTCCAAATGGGACACAAGCTCGATTTGAAATTTTTGTTAGGAAATAAGGTATAAAATATGCAGAATAATCCTTCACGGAATTGCAACAGTAGAAACTAATATGCATAAATTATTACAGATCTCAAATAAAAGTGCAAAATAAAATAACACAACAAAAAAAAGAGACAATATTTAACGCCGTTCACCCAATTTGGGCTACGTCCACCAAGAATCACTTACTTAGATTTTATTACAAGTCACCACTCTGTCAATACAATACCCATATCTGTTTGGAGCTATGCTCAACAAACTCTACAGAATTCACACCTGAATTCAAAACACATATGCAATGCTACATACTACCTACCATATGCACAAAACCATATAAATAGACAACTACTTAAGAAGTTTTACAAAACTATGGATATCAAAACCATGGGCTAAAAATGTCCCATAAACCTATGGGTCAAAAATTCCGCCCATACGAGAAAAGCACGTTTCCTAGTATATTAGGCATGTTTTAAGGCCAAAAAAAAAATTCACTATGGAAAGTGTACAATACTCTTAGTGTACAGTCTTCAACACTTTCTCACATGAAAATAGACTCCATAACCTAATGATCTCCCACTTGGAGACTAGTTTTCCTCTGAGAAAGCTTCTCAACCCTTCACTAGTTTCCTTGAAGACCAACCAAAGCTGAACACAGCTTCAGTTTTTCCCTTGTGACTACCTTAGTCATCATGTCTGCAGGATTTTGACTAGTATGAATCTTCTCCAGCTTCAACTTTTCTTCCTCCAAAGTTGTCCTGATGAAATGGTACCTTAACTGTATATGCTTCATCCTAGAGTGGAAAGCAAAGTTCTTAGCTAGGTGTATAACACTCTGACTATCACTATGCACCTTTCCTTCCTCCTGCTTATGCCTCAGCTCCTCAAGCAATTTTGTAACCAAATCATTTCTTTGCTTGCCTCTTTGGTAGTAACATACTCAGCCTCTGTGATTTATAAAGCCACCAGCTTCTGTAGTCATGAAATTCAGCTCAATGCTATCCCATCTACACTGTAAACATAATCTATTGTGCTCCTCCTGTTGTCTACATCTCCAGCCATATTTGAATCTACATAAACAAAAAAAAGTGGTGTTTGATCCATTGTAGCACAAAACTGTCCCCATGGTCCCTCTCAAATACCGAAGGATCCACTTTACTATCTACTAGTGATCTCTGCCTGGATCACTCATAAATCTACTCACAGCTCCCACTGCATGGGAAATATCAGGCTTGAGTAACACCATGGCATACATCAAACTACCAACCGCTGATGAGTAAGGTACCTTGGACATCTAGTTTCTCTCTTGCTCTGTCTTCGAACACTGCTCCTTTGATAACTTGAAATGGCCTGCCAAATGAGTCCCAACTGGTTTAGCATCCTGCATATTAAACCTTTCCAAGACCTTTTTAATGTACTCTTCCTGAGATAAATTCATCTTTTTTTTCCTTCCTATCCCGAGATATCCTCATACCAAGGATTTGTTTGGCTGCCCCCAAATCCTTCATGGAAAAGGATTCACCTAGATGCTTCTTGAGTAGTTTTATTTCCTGCATGTTTTTACCTGTAACCAACATGTCCTCCACATATAGATACACAGGATAATATAACTTCCATCCTCAAATTTCTTTGTATACATGCAATGGTACGAATGACATCTAATATAACCTTGCTCCATCATAAAGCTATCAAATTTTTTATACCATTGACGTGGAGCTTGTTTCAATCCATATAAGCTCTTCTTCAGTTTGTAAACCATCTCCTCTTTACCTTTGACCTCATAGCCCTCTGGTTGCTGTGTATATAGTTCCTCCTCCAAATCACCATGGAGAAATACAGTCTTTACATCAAGCATATTCCAAGTGCAAGTCTTCTATGCTACAACTATTCCTAGAACAATTCTAATAGAAGTCATTTTTACTACAGGAGAAAAAATATCATCAAAATCTATACCTTTTTTCTGTGCAAACCCCTTGACCACCAACCGGGCCTTGTATCTTTTCTTTCCTCCTTCCTCTTTGACTCTAAACACCCACTTGTTCTATAATGTTCTTTTTCCTTCGGGTAGCTTCACCAAATCCCTTGTCTAGTTCTCCATGAGAGCCTGATGCTCCTCATCCATTGCTTGCTCCCACTTCTTCCTAGCATCTACCTGCATTGCTTCATCAAAGCTCTTTGGCTGTCCACTATCAGTGAGTAATAAGTGATAAAGAGAAGGAGAAAAACCGTTCAGATTCTCTTCTTAACCTAGAAGACCTCCTCAATATAGGAGTTTGTGGTTCCTGTTGAGGAGGTTCTTGAACTGAATCATGTTTCACTTTCCCATCGGGAAGATCCTCTATTGCTGCATATTCTTTCTTGGATTCTTCCCTGTTTTCCTGTAACTACTCCTTATACATGACTTTCTCATTAAAGACCACATCCCTAGAATGAATAATTTTCTTATCCTTAATACTCCAACATTCATATCCAAATTCATCACCACCATAACCAATGAAAGTACATTTTTCTAATTTAGCCTCTAGCTTGGTCCTATCATCCTTATTTATATGCACAAATAACTCACATCCAAAGACTCTAAGAAATGAATAATCAACTTTCTTACCATACCAAACCTCCTCAGGTATGCCTCCATCCAAGACACTTGAGGGTCCTCTGTTTATCAAGTACACAGCTGTGCTCACTCGCTTTTGTCCAAAAAGAAAGAGGCAGTCCTGTATGTAACCTCATGCTCCTAACATGTTCTATTATTGTTTTGTTCATCTTTTCTGACACCCCATTCTGTTGTGGAGTTCTTGGAACCATCTTTTACCTACGGATTCCATTCTTAGAACAGTAATCATCAAATTCATTGCTGCAATACTCCCCTCCATTATCTGACTTGAGACATTTTAGTTTAAGACATGTTTCATTCTCTACCAAGGCTTTCTATTTAACAAAAGTGTCAAAAACATCAGATTTGCTTCTAATACAATAAAACCAAACTTTCCTTGTTGCATCATCAATAAAAGTAACATAATAACTTGAACCCCCAAGAGATGTTACTTGAGCCGGCTCCCACACATCAGAATGCACCATCTCTAACTTACTCTCTTTCTTTGTAAGTCCAACCATGAGAAACCATACTCACTTCTGTTTCCCATATATGCAGTCCTCACAGAACTCCAAACCTATCTCTGTATATCCAGGAAAATCCTTCGTTATGATCTCCATGCCCTTATGGCTCATATGACTGAGCCTATAGTGCATACAATGTTGTATCTACTTATGAAGCCACAAGATTACAAACATTAGTACTATAAGTGGTTAAATACAAGGTTTCAACCTTCTTACCTCTTGCCACAACAAGAGCACCCTTGGTAACCTTCCAAGAGTCCACTGTAAATATTACAGTACAACCATCACTTCCCAACTGCCCTACCAATATCAAATTTCATCTTAATCTAGGCACATGTATGACATCCTTCAATAGCAAAGTTTTCCCATTCTGAAACTTTACCTGAAAAAAACCTTTTTGAACTATGCTGCAAGGATCATCATCACCAAGAAAAACATGCCTAAAATCTCCTTGAACATAATCAACAAAATAATGCCTATGTAGAGTAGCATGGAAAGAAGCCCTCAAATTTAAAACCCAAGATTTAGTCATATTGTGTAAAGAAAGAATTTAAGAATCATGACATACATTACCCATTGCCACATTTTCCTCCTTGTTCATCTTCCTATTGTTTCTTCTTGTCTCGAAGCTCCCAACAGTGCTTCTTTGCATGCCCAGACTTTCCACAGTGCCAACATACTATCTTGCTTTTACATTTTGACCTTGCTTGATCCTTTGATTTTGCACGGACTTCCTCTATTATTCCGTCTCCCTTTAGTTTCCACTATCAAATAATTCCCTGAAGTAGAAGATTCACTAGAGATTTTTCTTCACATTTCATTGCTTAGAATCACCCCTACAACATCTTCAAACTTCAATTTTGAGTTAACTGGAACCGAGTTGCTTACTGCCATCACCAGGATATTCCAACTCTCAGGTAAAGTGCACAAAACTAATAAAGCCCTAACTTATTCATAAAATTCTATTGTAAACGTAGCTAGCATATTTACAAACGTATTAAAATCATTTAAATGATCTGCTACTGAACCATTCTCAGACATTTCATACTTAAACAAACCTTTTCATTAAAAAATATTTTATTAGAGGCATTACGGTTTTTCATAGTAATTTTTCTTAATGCATCCATCAGTTATTTTGTAGTATTTTCCTTTGAAACATTAAATAATACCAAAGATTAAGACACAGCCGGATTGTCCCAAGGGCCGTAGGACTCCAGAAAATTCCATGACCCGCATCCATTAAGCTCGAGAGGTTTGTTCACCTTCTTAGATAGAAAAATATAGAAGATCCTTCTGATACAGGTAATCTTCCATCTACATCGTCCAAAGACTGAAATTCTACCTATAGAGGATTTATCACCCCTTGATCTTCCATCATCTGCCATAGCTCCCACTCAAGATAAAAATTTTCTTGTGATTCAACACTTCAGCAAACCAAACCAGGATCTCATACCAATTGTTAGGAAATAAGGGATAAAATATGTGGAATAATCCCTCACAGAATCACAATAGTAGAAACTAATTTGCAGATACATATGTACAGATCTAAAATAAAAGTGTAGAATAAAATAACACAACACAAAGAGACAATATTTACTCTAGTTCACCCAATTTGGGCTACGTCCACCAAGAATCACTTGCTCAAATTTTATTAGGAGCCATCGCTCTCTCAATATAATACCCAGATCTGTTTGGAGTTATGCTCATTAAACTCTTTAGAATTCGCACCCGAATTCAAAACACATCTACAATGGTACATAATACCTACCATATGGGTAAAACCATATAAGTAGATAATTTCTTAAGCAGTTTTACAAAACTGGGGGTATCAAAACCATGGGCCAAAACCGTGCCATAATCCTATGGGTCAAAAATCCTGCCCATAGGAGAACAGCACATTTCTCGGTATATCGGGCACATTTTAAGGCCAAAATAAATTCAAGGGTTGCGCCTCTGAAACCCTACTACTGGGGGCTTCCAAATGTAGAAAGTGTACAATACTCTTAGTGTACAGTCTTCAACACTTTCTCACATGAAAATAGGAACATAACCTGATTTTTGGGTATGGTAAAGGATCTTGCCTTTCTCGACAAAAGGTGAAACACAAGATGAATGGGAAATTTTCAACTCCCTAACCTTGTCTACCAGTGTAGAAATTACATCACCCAAAGATAGTATTATATTTTTCTTGGGCGGGTTCTAAGCGTTGTTAGGATGTATAGGTATATGATTTCATGTTATAAATTGTTCTCTTTTGGAGGAATGAGAAGGGGACAATATTGACAACTACCCCATCTTCAATAATTACACGTTTAACGTAATTATTATAGATCCAGAAATATAAATATAATGTTAGGTCACCTCTCCATGCCAATTAGGTGTCGGTGGGCATCTTACTGACGCCAAAGATGAATCCAACATCTATTTCCAAGCTGTATTGGATCTATAGACATCAAATTATATATTGTTGATTTGTTCCTCTAGTGGAGGGGTAATGTGGATTAAGTGGCCAAGGCCCAATGCTTCCAATAAATTGGCTCGATGAGATAGAGATTTCTTCAAAAAATCCAAAAAGGAAATGTGATAAATGGTCTTGGTAAAATATGTAATTAGGTCATAATACCCTACTGCCCCTCACAGGTATTAGAGTGTTATGCTGATCATCAAGGTCTATACAAGACCCGTCATTTTTAGAATATTTCGAGTATGAGTGGCCGCGTTAATCTCATGTTCAGTCTCTAATTCAACTAGACATACAATCTTGGTTTGTTGTCTACCGTCCAAATGGAGGTGCTATTCGAGGGTTTGATGATGTAGACACTTCATCCTCAATCCTTCCATACTGGATTAACCTTGTTAGTTTTGTGAGGGTTTAATTTCCCACTTTTGGGATGTGTAGGAAGAAGGGGTCTCTACAAAATCCAAGTGTGAGAATTTTGAGAAGAGATGGTTCCCAGTGTGAACATTTTGTGGTTGGTGCCATGGGATTTTCCTAAAACATCTCGATAAAGAGTTTCATTTGGGTCATATGGAAGCCATTGTATGAGCTTATTGCAATCTCGACAAGTTGTGGTGTCATGTCCACAGATATAGATAAGGATCATAGTCAAGAGGTCTCTAATTCTAGTTTTTTTGTGGTCCATAGTTCCCATTGTTGTTTTTGTGTTGATTGTTGAAGTTAAAGTTTGGGGGCCTTTGACCTTGGTTTTGGTATTGGTTTAAATACCTGCCTAGGTATTGAATCAGGCCCTGGGCCTGAACTTAATGAGGAGGTGGAGGAGGAAAATTAAAGTCCACCCACATTGATGAAAGGAGTGAAAGTTGTTACTCCTCATGGTTGTTTGTATTCATATTATTGTTAACATTATTTGCACTAGTAGTGTTAATAACATTCAACTTCCTAGCTTGATCAGTAACACTATCTATTGTCGGACCATGAATTACATTGTTATAGGATTTTGGTCCTTTGTATGTTAGTTATTGGAGTTATTCTCCTTAATAAGAAGGACCTTGTGAGGGAGTGACCAGTCTCCTCATTTGAACCCATAGGTATCTCGACCACTTCCAATAACCTACTTGATCTCTCATGTGGAACTTACCCTCTAGAGACCTCTTCATAACTCCTGAGAGGGAATCTTCTCAGGGATATCTCTCACACTAGTGACATAGTTACGTGTAGTTGTTCTCACGAAAAATCAAAGTATTATGAAATATTTGAACTATGGTGAAGTATTATGTGGTTCAATACTGACTTATTCACCAAATAATTTGACCCGGCATGACCCGTTAATAATATTACATTTTCATTTATATTTTCACATATATAAGATCAACATGAATGTAATTTGCCACCATTTTGAATCATATCATGTGCATATTCACCGAAGTAAACTATTGGCTGGCCGTGGTGGCCGCTGAAAGCTCAATTTTGGACCCATGTTAGACGGATGACTAAATAATTGATTCATTGGTATCAACCGCCTAACCCTTAGCCACCCAATCCACTTGACCAACCCTTAAACCGTCCAACCCACTTACCCTACCCTTAGCTATCCAACACTATACCATCTAGCCATTACCCAACCAATGCTTGATCTTTCCATCCCACCCACCCAACCCTTAGCTGTCCGACCCCCACCCCATCGAGGTCATTCCCATATAACCCTTAGCCGTCTAATCCCTCACCTGTCCAATGCACCCCCCAACCCCTCAAGGCTCAGATGTGGAGAAACCCCTCACCCGACCAACCCTTAGCCATCCAACCCCTCACCTGTCCAACCCACCCCATCCAACCCTTAGTCATCCAACCCTTAGTCATCCAACCCCCTCGCCTGTCCAACCCTGGGAGCCGTCTAACCCATCAATTTTTCAATGCTATCTTCCCAACACTTAGTCCATCCAATCCCGCATCCATCCATCCCACATGCCCAACCCTCAGCCGTCCAAACCCCTCACTCGTTTAACCCCACTTGCTAAATAGTCATCCAAGCCCTTCACCCGTCCAACCCACCCATTCCAACTTGAATGGCCGTCCAATGGATCACCCGCCAAACCCCTATATTATCCAACCCCCAACCAGACCTACCCGAGAAACTTTGCGAAACGAGGTCGAAAAATGCTCTCTGTGAAATTGCCTTTCTCACGAAATGGTTTTTTTATATATTTGCCAACGATTCGAAAGTCAAAATTTGAGATGCCACGTAATGATTCGGAAGTAATTTTTCATAGGGATCTTCTTAAAATGGAACCCTGGAACTTCTGTACTTCTTTATTGGACTTGTTGCCATCTTTTGATGAAATGGGAAAAATATTCGATTATGCTCTTGTTTGATGTGGCGAAATTCCCTGACTCCCGTTCTTAACAAATTATTGGCATATCAAAATCCTTTATGAACTCTGAGATTCAGTTATTTGAATGAGTGTATCGAGGCTTTTGGTGATTTTGTAGTACCAATTGAGAGTAATCCCCTCAAGAGTTTTATGGAATATTTTAGTAACCATTACATTCAAAGAGGGTATCTCTCTAGTGGGGGGTTACAAATGCTTGAATGTGTGCATTTTAATCCCCCTCCCCTTTAAATTTAAAAATATCTAGAAATAGTTGTGGAAGCATGATGCTTTGTATGGAAAGACATTGAGGGGCTCCTTTAGATATTCAGAGTATGTGCCCATAGTACATATGAATTTATCATAAATGACCCTTGATGGGGAGCTGGAGATGGAACACCGTGGTTGAAAACGTAATAATTTTTAGGGGCATAGGGTATCCCATGAGGCTGGGTGTATGAGACAGGAAAAGAAAAGATGTCTCCCCTGTGGTCATTTGGAATACATATGCAAATATGGGGGAACATCATTCTAATACGGAGTGGAAGAAAAAACCAATGAACTTCCCATTTCCAGTTTGGATGACATTCGAGTACGCACTGCATGGATGGTGCCTATTGAGGGTATCCATATGAGATGTGAGGGGGCATGCCTAGCATACCCAATCCACTGAGAAGATCTCCTGGGCTAGGAACACACGTGTAAACTAGAGTTGGTGATAGTGCAGAAGGAATGTAACTAGGATTTTGAGCATGGTAAGGGAAATTTCCTTGCTTGACAAAAGATGAACCATGAGACTAATGGGCAAGCTCCAATTCCCTATCTCTATGCAACGAGCATAGAAATCTCATCACCCGAAGATGGTGTTGTATTGTTTTTGGGTGTTTTTTGAGCCTCTACTAGGGGATAAAGGTAAATGATGTCCTACTATAAATTGTTCTCTGGGAGGTCACCCCTCTTTGGGTATATTTCTCGTTGCGGAGGGAGGGGTAGAAGTGCTGTTTTGAAGCATAAGCATTCCCATACCCTTGCATCCTTTCTAAGGACTGGTCCATGGCATTAAAACAATCCTGGACTTTAGTGTGAAGCATGCCATGAGCTCATCATTAGATGAGAGGTAGGAAGAGAAAGGATCAGATTGCATGCTAATCTGAGGTACCTCACAAGACCCAAGGATAAAAGCCTTATTCTCTAGTGAATGCCATATTGTTCGAATAGGAGAATCTATAGGTTGATTGATCTCCTCAATCCATAATATGACAAACCATTGTTGGCATCCTTTGGGAGGAGGAGTGTATGGTAAAGGTAAGTTGGAAGAATAATTGTTAGCCCACCTTGATAATGAGGGTGACTATGGTATGTCGATTTGGCAATAACAAGCCTCTAGACCTAGAATGGGCATGTTGTAATCATGTCCCGACATATTTGGGGGGTGCCATATAAATACTTGCAGAATAATGGGAGAGGTTGAGCAGATGGATGAAATAAATGGAAACAAAAAGACATTAGTCCTTCATGTCAGGTTAACCATTTTTTACGTATGAAAATCAACATGTGACCTTCAGTCGCACTTGACCTCCTGAGGTCCTGCCAAGACAACTAATGTATAATGAACAGATGGCTATGGCTAGCGAAATATAATGAGTATGTGAAATGAGGATGGAAATATGTGGAAATGGGATGAACAAGCTATCAAGGCAAAATAATGTCCTCAACGTGTAATATCAGGATCTTCTCGTCAAGGGCAAGAAAGGTCCTTCTAACTTGAATGAGTCTAATGGATGAGCTTAGATATAATAGCCAGATATAGAATCCAATTAATGTTGAGCTCTACGAAAATCCTCTCTAATGGTTGTGGGATACGGGGAAAACCAGTCGGCGTCTTGTAATGATGTCTAGACAAGGTCATGGAAAAAATGAGAGAAGCGTGGTTCCGCTAGATCTATGCGCGGTTCCGTTTGACCAAAATCCAAAACATTGAGGGCTCGCATGAGCTTTTTCATTCAGAACATTAAACTAGCTGATGTTACCTAACCGAAGTGGGGATGCTTCCTAAAGACTAGTGTATGTAATCCGACATCTAAGTCTAATTGGTTTTTGAGCCCGTTTAGTTGGGGGACCGTAGGATCACAACCGTAAACTCTCTCTGGTCATGGTCCTTGAATGGTAATATGTGAATCCTAGACTTTTTTGTCGAGGGAAGTCCAATATTTGTAAGCCTTATCAACCTCAACATTTAAAGTGTTGAGTTGCACAATGTGATCAGAGTGCTGTGATGGTGTTTTGAGGACTAAGCTTATGCAAGCCTAGTGTCAATTTTTGTGAGTAGTTCGGGCCCATTCGGTTGGGGGACCCTGTGGCTCGCTACTGTATTTTCCTGGTTCTTGATGTGGTCCTAGGAATGGTCACGTGTGCATTTGTGCAATTGTAATATATGAAAGTAAATAACAGGATAATCTAAATAAATAAAAGCTATACTATGTTTTTGTATTTTCCAATATGAAAGAAATAAAGCAATGCAAAGCAATTAATCTAATTACTTTAAACTAATATTTTTGTATTTTTATGGAATAACAATGCGTACAGAAGAAATGAAGAAATAAATTGCCTCTAATCGTAATTAACAAATCCTATTACAAATAAATAGTCGGATGTAGCTATTTACTATGTGCAATAATATATTAAATATATTCTAATTTAATTCAAGAACTCTTTTCCAATTATTAATTGTGGATTATCAAATCCTCTTCCTATCTCAGAGACACATGAATATTTGAAGCTTATGAGAAGATTTTCTTCCCTTGCAACTTCCCAAATAGAATGTGAGAAGATTCAATAGAAACCATAATTTGCAACAGATTTTTTATTATCTATGGTGATATAGAAAACTTCCTCCATATATTCTTCCCTCACAAATCCACATGGATAGGAAGGGAAGGATCTATCACCAGAAACTACTATAGAAGATGTGAAAGCATCTTGGAAATTATCTAACTATTTGTAATAAATAAAATGATTTCTTCTACTCTAGTTGATAAAATGTGCGTACGTTTAGAGATAAATGAAGAAATGAAGAAACTCAATAACAACCCCAACGTGGAATTACAGTGCAGAGGCAATGCCAATTGTGGTATCACTTGGTCCCCTCAGTTATCTTTACCAATATTTTTTGTCCATGTGAGTCCAGGGAAATTGGGATAATGCAGAGGAAGCAACAAGAAGAAAGCTGTTGGAGCAATAGAAAGCTTGATGGCATGGTCTGGTTGCAATACAGGTAGAAGAAAGACAACGACAAGAGAATAGAGCTTGGTTGTGTAGTTTCTAGCAATATTGTGGCAGCTCAAATAAACAAGATACGTAAATAATCTCTGACCATTTTCTTCAGAAGAAGTGATGGCTTTATAGACCACAAGTTGGGAAATGGTCTAAGCCATTTGGCAGAAATGGGATGCCACATCACAACTAGGAGAGGTGGTTTTACACTCAATCAACAATTATAAGTGGAAGAGGAGGTTGATATGAATTAGTCAAGCTTAAAATCATCTGAATTGATTAAGAAATGTGTGTTATAGGTGATCTGGAGTGAGCTAGCACGCGCCCAATTCACGCCTGGAAAGTTTCAGACAATTCGCACGAAACTGCTGCCCTGCACAGGGGGCAGTATATATTTGTAGCTTATATTTCCTTAGTTGTTTCCTATTTTTCCGTAGCTTTATGCCATTGTTTTTCCTTTAGTTACAAAACTGCCACCTTGCACAGGGCAGGCGGTTGTGCAACCGCCACCCAAGACAAGGTGGTGGTTTTGTAACTAAAGGCAAAAATTAAAGGAAGAGAGTGCTAAAAGCTATGGAAAAGAAGGAAATGGCTAAGTAAGGTTATCTAAGCTATAAATATATACTACAAAGAGATAAAGGGGATCGAACACCTTTGGAAAATACATGAATCATCATTGTGGAGTTTTGAACCGTTTCTAACTATGTAGCATGTACAAATTTGGGTGCTTACAAATATCATAATCCAAAGGATTGTTTGTTTCATCAACATGAACATATCTTTGATAGAAAACTTCATGTGTAATATGATTTAAAAGATGATATGCCTTTACATGTTCAAAGTGTCTAACGAATATAATCTCGTTACCCTTTTTGTCCATAGATTTCCATTTTTCATCAGGAACAAAGGCCTACATTTTCCTTCCAAAAACTTAAAAAATAAATACACCGTGTTTCTCTCCTGACTATGCTTCCTCTTGAGTCATCCCTTGAACTGTTTTGTGAGGGATTTTTTTCTAAATATAGTTGGCACAATTCACTTCTTTTTCCCAAAACTTAGGTGGTAAGTTCTTAGACTAAATCATGTAGTTAGCCATTTCCTTCAGTTTTATGTTCTTCTACTTTGCAACAACATTCTGCTGAGGGGTGTACGGAATTATATACTGATGAAAGATTCGATGGTCAATACAAAAATATCTATATGCATTACTAATATATTCTCCCCCATTATCAGTGTGGAGATTTTTAAGTGACATACCTGACTACTTTTTAACAAATACATTAAAATATTTGAAATTATCAAATACATCACTTTTATATTTCAAAAAGTATACCTAAGTTCTTCAAGTGAAATCATCAATAAATGTTAACACATACTTAGCACCAAAAAATGAACATGTAGGAAAATTCATAATATCAATATGTACTAACTCAAGAGGAGATTTTTCTCTAGTGTCTCATCTCTTTAGAAATTGATCTTCGTGTTGCTTACCAAGCATGCAACGTGGTGTAGACATAAAATCATGCACTTTGTTAGCATGTGGTCCTATAGGTGTTGTCACTTATGAAAAACCACATTAATGACAAAGTGGGTGATGGAGTAGGGTTTGATGATGTTGCTACGAGTGTCTCGTATCTTTGGAAATTGATCTTGGTGTTGCTTACCAAGTATGCAATGTGATGTAGACACAAAATCACGCACTTTGTTGGCACGTGGTCCTATAGGTGTTGTCACTTATGCAAAACCACATTAATGAAAAATTGGGTGATGGAGTAGGGTCTGATGTTGCCACGATGTTTCAGATGTGTACTTCATGATATATGGAGATTCAACAAATATTGTTTGCTCTTGCAAGCCCATTCAAGTGCCTAATGTTGCATGGAGATATGAGCTTCTTGGTTGCTTGAGAAACATGTTGGCATGATGGATAATAGGTTTGAAGAGTGTTTAGGCACTCACATCAGTTGCAGGGTGCAAATATAGGTGATTAGCTATGTTTCAGGTGCTCATTTAGAGCAAGTATGCATGCTAGGAGGTATGTGATTGAGGTATGAAGCCAAATGAGCTCATTGATGCATGCATTTTGATATATTATGGTGTACCTATGTTTGGGTCATTTTGAGTGATTTCATGTTGAGCTATAGTGTTTTTCTAGTTGAACCTAGATTCTACAGTGTGAAACCCTAAGGGGTAACTATGTAAGTTCTAGTGTCTGGAAGGTTTGAGGTATGGTGATGAAATTATGTGTAGACAAAAAATCATGCACTTTGAGTCATTATTTAGTCTTAGTCTCATACTATTATTCATATGGTTCTTAAGTGAAAAGAGTAATAGTTAACCCATGTCTTTGGCCATTTTTTACATTGCTTGTTGTCATAGTTTCCATCTCACACCTACACTTGCCCAGTCTGCATTGTCATTCTACGTTTTTCCTATTTTTGATTGGGGTTCCCAGCCAGGACTGGGGCGCCCCAGGCACCATGATCCTCTTTGCACTTTACTTTCATCTTTTGGGCACTTTCTAGTGGTTTGAGATTTTTATCTTTTTGGCAGTCAACCTTTTCAGGGTTAATTACGAAATTAGAATAAGAGAACTATATAAATATAAAGTCATATGACCATAATGAAGGACCAAGCACTAAACATCTACTATCACCATCTAGAGTTGCATCCATTAAAGGCATCTAAAGCTACACTTTCATCCATCTAGATCCATCACAAGGCACACAAGGTTGGTTCATCTACATCACACTTCATAGGAGGGGAGTTTATTGTTTCCATGCACACATTTACTACATTCTACATCTAGTTATTTTCTCGCTACTTCACAAAGTGTGACTAACACAAGAGAAACCTAGGGCACAATTTCACACACACACACACACACACACACACACACACACACACACACACACACACACACACACACACACCTAGAACTACATTGGGTCTGAGATGTAGTGTAACGCTCAGTTAGTAACTACACCATTATGGCAACTGAGGATAGTTTGACCCCTTCATATGCATCTTTATTTTTTAGGGTTTTGATGCTTTTCTAGAGTTTTGCAGGTGATTCTTCTATCTGCAAGTCTTACAGTGACATCCAACATAGTTCAGTCAACAACACATGTGACATGAAAGGTGAACACAGGAGAACATCTAGTGACACCTCAGAAGAGCTTTTTTTCCATTTCCACATACCAAGGCACCCAGATCTCAGACCAGGGCGCCCACGAGTGCCCTTATCCTTTTCCAGGCACCCCAGTCCAAGTCAAAATAGCTCAGATCTTTACTTTCTTAGGCTTTTGTGTGGTCATTTTCCTCCTCATGTTCACCTAGTCTACACTGTGACACAGTCCCATGACATTATGTGAATCAGCTAAGGATTTTCTTAACCCTCTTTCACATCAGGGTTTCACATTTCATTGCTTAAATTTACTAGGTATATTTCTGTATTTTATTGTTCCATTTATTTAACTTATCCTATAACATTAGATTACACTAGAATATTATCTTATTGTAGTTAATCATTTTGGTGAACCCGAACTTGATCTTCACACTTTTAGGATCCTTGTTATTTTCTTATCATCATAGAGTATAGTCATCATGAGTATCTTAATCAATGATTACTTTTTTGCAAATCTTGGTTTAAGGATAGAGTCCAATATCTTCTTGCTATTACTCACATTACTGATATGCATCCTGAATCAGTATATCAAACTTTGTAGATGCATTTTCTCAACACATAACATTCAAATCTAATCTTCATACTGATCTTCATACTTTTGACAATGACCCACCCTTGTATATCATGATTCACATTAACAATGTGGGCGTCAAGCGTACTTTAATTGACAATGGATCTGAACTCAACTTATGTCCCATGTCATTCCTTGAGAATCTAGGTCTTTATGCTTGTGATGTTAGTCCATCTTGTCTTTCATTATGTGCATATGATGGTTTTATTCATCCATGTGTTGGTCACATTATATTACTTATCACTATATGGCCAAAAACTATCAACATGTGTCTTCTTTTATCATTGATTTCCGATATCTCATACAATTGTTTGCTTGGTAGGCCATGCCTTTATTCCATGCAAGTCAGTTGCATTCTACCGTCCATCATTGTGTCAAATTTCTACATGAAGGTGTTGAATATATTATTCTTCAAGACCGTGATCCATACCAATACTGTGACCATGATCCTAACACTACACTTCCTATTCCACGGATTGATACTATTGACGATCCACAACCCATTGATGAATACCTCATTTGCCACCACTTGAGGGATATATTGTCATTGATAAATTGTGTACAAACTACACCTATGTCTCCCCTGCTACTACTACTACTACTATGATTTTTTATCAGGGGCCTATGTCTATCATCGGGCATGTTCTTTATACATCCACCTTCTCGTATGCTCATCCATCTCCATCACGTGTAACCTCCATCACCTTCACATGTTAATATTTTCATGAATAATTATTATTGGGAACATATTCCATTTGATCCTACTTGCGATGCCACTTTATGTACACATGAGGGATTAACTCGTCTAGGTTTTTCTTTTGAGGACCTTTCTCCTCCACGCATTCTTCTCATCTTTATTATGGCTTCGTTTACATTTAATGCCACCTATGGTCTACATGTCTTTCATCTCCAAGTCTTCCTTACATGGTATTCTTTCTCTTCACCACTTACATTAGGACAATAGTTGGCTCGATTACATTAGGGGCACACTCGACCCTGACCATACTGATACATCATTTCCATGCCCTTTGGTCATGTATTCATTTGCAACAGTTATTTTCTTGGCTATACACAAAATCTTACTCACTGGTATGCACATGGTGTCCCTTACCACCCTTCACTGATGAAGAATATGTTATGGGTATGTATAACCTATGCCTTAATGGCTCATTATGTGACCAACCCAACACTATCACTTACTAGGTATCAGATGCTTGTTCATTTGGTTTTGACCATGACAATGATGACCTCCTATATGATATTACATGATTGAATTCTACATCTTACACGCTAGGGGGGCATAAAACCCACACACTACCCCCATCCTAACATCGACACATGTTTCATACCATACATCAACCTTCTAGCATTTGCATTTCATCTACACTCTAAACATTGTCACTACCCAATGACACATTCTTGTGCTTCAGTTCACACTTGGCTATTGAGGGCATTCTATACATATGGACCCCACACACTGCACATTATAGGCATTGACACCACATTCATCACACATTTTACACATTTACATTATACATCTTGTTGTTACTTCATACATCATACACATTCTACTCATACCTCACCTATTACACCATAGATTCTACATATTACACATTTTCACACATCATCTTCATTTTACATCCATACACCTTACATATTACATCTTGCATCTTATATACATACTATGTATATACACATTTTAGGTCATTGGCACATCTTGCATTTACATACCATATTCTACCCTATTACATACATTACATATTTATACACATTTTCATCTACGCATTGCACTCACTACCCGATGACGCACTCTAGTCTCATGGTCCATACTGGACTGTTGAGGGTATACATCATAAATGGACCTCATCACACTTACATGTTTATCATTCAATCTTTTCCCATGTGACATTCCTAGGATTGGTGATATATGCTTTAGGCTATAGGGTCACTTTTCCTAGCATCGTCTTGTCATGGTAACCTAGGTTAACCATCTACTTTCACTTACACCATTTATTGGTATATGACTTTAGGATAAATCACCACTCATTTTTATTCATCTTTTCATGATATACAGCTTAGGATTATAGAGTCACATACATGATTCCTCTTTAGGTCACATATCATAAATACACACTCATCAAATCGTGTAACACACAACACATAGTTTGACCATTTCCCGATGATGCACTCTCATTTATGGTTCATTCTTGACTGCTGAGGGGGCATACTAAATGAACCTCATTACATACAATTCCATTCACTCATGGGGCACACGACTCCTATCATCCACACTGCATTCCATTCCATCCATCCACAACATACTGCATTTTATGGTTGCATTTACTCTTACTTGCACTTGCTTTTACATGTTTCACTTCATTACACATGTTAGATAAATCTCTTGTATGTCATTATCTTTACCATACACACATGCGCATTCACGTCCTTTTCTAGTTGTGATCGCAGATATAGATCTACTACATGCAACACCGATGCTTGATACACTACCTACTGGGGGCATCCACATATGCTACAGGTGTTATTGTTTCATTTTTGTTCATAACACACTACTTTGGTTTATACACACTTTGACATACTTGTTATTTTTCTAACATGCTAATGGGTGTTTCATGTGCAACATTTTGTTATGCAGGGATATTTGCTTCCATACTTGTTTGAAACATTATTTATATTTCTTGTCATTGTTTGTTGGATTTTCCCTTTGTCTTGTGTGCACACTTGTTTGTTTACAACCACTATGGCCTTGAGTGTCTTGCAACACCGTGAGTGGTGTCCCATATTTGCAACCTACGTTGTGTATCCTACATTGTCTTCTTAGGTGTTTACATTGTCTGCTTATGTTCTAGCTTACACATTGTTTGTTTGGATTACACATTGTTTGTTTTCTACATGCATGCTTGTTTGTACTAACACTTTTTTTCTAGCCACTTGTTTGCATGGACCTTGGTCTTTACAAAGCACATTCCCTTCCCCCTGTAGGGCACAGTTTCAGTTACATCTTATGTGGTCAGTCCTCTTTTAGGGCCGCATTCTCCTATCAGTGATGTTGCATGCACCCCCAAAGAGGGGGGAATCATTTGGGGGTTTTTACAACACAAGGTACCGATATAGTTCAGTCTATCAGTTTTTGTCCATCACACAGTGGGTTATACAACGAGTCGGTTCAGACCAGTCTATGAACCCCATACACAGTGGCTTTTATAGGGTAGATTGTCCTTAGCATTCTGGGGAGCAGTTATAGGTTAGAGGAACATCAGTACTTTCCTCCCTACACTTCTTCAGTCAGTGGCATCGGATCTCCCAAAAAAACTAGACAATACAGAGATATCTTCACCAATCTCAAGGAAACAGTTACATGTTGGAGGATAACACAACTTTCTCCCTACACTTCTTTGTCCATAGTGGTGTGAGATCGCCCAAAAAACTCACACTTCACCGATAGTTATAGGATATCCTTTCTACACCCTTTTTCTCATCACGGATCAGGTGCACATGTTCCTTTTTCACTTTCATACTTTCATTTAAAATCTTTGTACTATATACATGCATTTTTAAACACAATTTTAAAAATATACATGCATATTTGACTACTTGATCATCTTCTCTTTTACAGGTCCATCCGTATGGGAAACAAGAAGTCAAAAAGGGGAAACACACATATGGTAGGTATATTACACACATGATACTAACCATGTAGGTACACTACACATATTGAGATCTACACACATGTTTCCTCCCTAGGTTCACTGTCATCACTTTTTACACGTTTGCATCTTTAGTCTCCACGCTCCATCTTTTTCTCATTCCATGCTTTGTCTAGTCCTTCAACACACATTCTACATCTCTACATGGATATCGGGTATGCATCTCTATCTACTTTATATTATTGAGATTTCCACTCACTAACATAAAGTGGGGGAAAATGTAGACACAAAATCTCACACTTTGAGTCATTATTTAGTCATGATATCATTCTACTATTCAAACGGTTCTTAAGTGAAAAGAGTAATAATTAACCCATGTCTTTGGCCATTTTTACATTGCTTGTTGTCATATTTTTCGATCTTACTCTTGCACTTTCCCAGTTAGTATTGTCATTATGCATCTTTCCTATTTCTAACTGGGGCACCTAGCTAAGACTAGGGTGCCCCAGGTATCTTTGTCCCCTCTGGGTTGCCTTGATCCTCTTTACACTTTACTCTCACCTTTTGGTATCATACTAGCTATTTAGATATTTCTATCTTTTTGAGTGGAAGACCTTTACGGGGTTAATTATAAAATCTAGACCTTTTGAACCATATAAATATAAAGTTATGTGACCATAATGAGGGACCCAGTGTAGACACTAAAATTAGGTCACACTCTCATTTGGTCCCTCGATAAATAAACACCTTCATCACATTCACCTAGCCATGGCCCCCTTCACCCCACTATAATATTAATTTAATTATTTAAATTAAATTAATTCATTATCCTCACCATATTTATTATTTAAATATCCTAATTTAGATAATGCCCACATATCCACCTCACCTAGACACCTCATCAAGCCACCTCACCCTAAGACCTATTCTTAGTAAGTTGCCATAACTAACTAAGACTTACCCAAACCCTAAAAATCAATGCCTACATTCCCTCTAACCACATTCCCGCATGCTTACAAGGAAGCTTCCAGTCTAATCAACTATAGTTAAAATGACACGAGATCCCAGAAAATCAAGGGGATCTACCTAGTTTAGTAAACCTAGGAAATCCCGCCTTGACCGGCGCTAGTTACCCTTAACCATCACTGGTTAAGTTGGAACCACTGTCGGTCACCTTTTAACCCCCAAAACAACCTTATTTTGGAGGTTGGAAAACATTAGGACAGTTTTTCCAGAGAGATATCACATCTTTTGATAACAAGCTTGAGAACACGCATGCAAGGAAGGAGATCAAGCATTTTCTCTTGCACAGACATCCAACATTCACCTGGCAACCATCCAGCAACCACCCAGTACATATTTGATCCAATCAAGCAAGAAGGATAGCACATGCAGCCCATGCAGAAGAGCTCCCTAACAGTTTGGTGATCCTCTGCAACATTCAACCTCTTACCAGCACCTTCATTCCTCATCACAGACATCCAGAACCAGGTTCCAAGTAAGTAGAACATTTTACTCCTCTGGTTCATTCATTTCATCATTGTATTCTTCATCATTTTGTTCTCCTAGCCACCCATTGACCTCCTTTAATACTCACCCCTCCATATACCCATTAAAACCTCACCAAATCCCATCCAAACAACCTAATACCTCATTCCATCCAGCCAAGTCCTTTGTGCAATCATAAGGGAGATTCATAGCTCATTTTGTGACATTCCTAGTATTCCACAGTAACTGGCATTGGTTCCTCCCCAACCGGCATTGGTCACCCTTAACTGGCATCAGTCTCTGTATTTACCAATACAACCCAAAACAGTAACCTACTCACCTATTCTCGCATCACCCTTAATCACCTGTGACCTACTTGAGACCTCTATCAGACCTGTAGAGAACCCAAAACTAACTACTTGACTTTCGGATCTTATTTTAACCTAGCCTGTTAGATTAGATATTTCTTATTGTGTTTTAAATGAGACACCTAAATCATTTTAATTGCAATAAGATTTACTTCATGACTAGCATTAAATTATTTTAAACAGTGGACTAACAGTCATCTAGGAAGTATCACACTTCCCGGATCTAGCACACGCTAGGTAAGTTCATTACACATATTGTTTAACTTTTTTTTGGTGGTCTTGTGTTCCATTTCAGGTAGTTCCTCCTAGCCAAAAGGAAGTTCTCATGATCAGCTGTGGATTCAGAAGTCATACACATGCAACAACCCAACAACCAACATTCCAACAGGTATTCCTCCTACACCCGTTACCCTATATGTTTCGTCAATATTCAAAGAAACGTCTAAGAATTAGGTGAAATATTTTGGCACGCCCGGTGGGACCCATCCGGGGTTCCTTGCATTTTTATTCATTCTTAGGAAAATTTATGTGTTTGTTTCCCTTCTAAAAAGCATACACATTAATTTTCTTCCTTGGTAACCTTCTTTTTCTTTTTATTTGCTCTAAAAGAAACCTTTCTTTTGGTGTACTTAAAAAGAACCATTTCTTCTTGTTTTCTGCATTTTAGTGAAAGAGCATCCCTCTTCCTCTTCATCTATTTGTGTCATCGAACTTCATATTTCAATTTGGGTTTGAAATAAGTGCATTACATTCTGATTTATTGCATTAGCTCACATTAATTGAGGGAAACCTATATGCTAAAAGTCATTCCCAGATGATGGTTGATAAACAAATCATAGAAAGCACATCTCTCTATCTTTGAGTCTTGCCACATTGCACTAATTCAAAACAAATACATATTTTTAAATAACATCTTTCCTTGGGAATGCCTGTCAACAATCACACTGATATGAGGATTGGCAGGTACTCCCCAGCTTGCTGCTTTGTCGAGTCATACTTCAGAGTGAAGCCCACCCCCACCATAACATACCTGAAACCTCACCTTTTAGATCTCCTTCTTTGTAGGAAGCCATCCTCACCAAAAAAATCTATTCTACAGTTCATGAGTCAGTCCTTAAATAACATAAGCTAAACAAACATAATAGAAAAGGCACTCTTAGGATCACATTTTTCTTAGTGTTTCTTCTTGGCTTGTGTTTTGAGGTGAGAGGTCACGTTCTTCATTCTTATTGTTTATCCTTGCATGCTCCTCATCATAGTTGGTGTATTCCAGCTTCATCTGAGTGTGCACCTGGACCATATTCTCATCATTCTCAGAATTTTGGGTCTGATTCCACATCAAATTTTAATTCACAACCACTTTTCTTTCATCACTATTTCAATTTCACAGTGACCAGTGTCAGTCCAGCGACCGTCATCGGTTACCCCCTTACCATCGTCGGTTATACCCAACCAGCGTCGGTTCACTTGTCATTTTGGTTAACCTACCCAAAAAGACCATTTATTCACCTTCTTCAACTATTCAGAGTCCATGTCACTATTATCATTCCCATTGACCTTGTAAAACTCATCAGTATTTGGCATACCTGTCAAATTTGGTCGTATACCTTGTTTTTCACCAACTGTCCATTTCCCACAGTGACCGACCGTGGTTACCTATAACTGGCATTGGTTTACCACTAACCGGCATCGGTTTATCCTGACTGGCATCATTATCCTATGCCAACTGACATTTGTTACCTAATCCACCTTATTACCTACTGTTTCTTCCGTATTCCTGCTGTTTTTCTGTGTCAGTAATAGAGAAGCCAGCCCAGCTTGATCAGTACTAGTTCACATGGTGCTGACCCATAAGACAATCTAGCACACTCATATTCCATACTAGTTATCAACCGCCCCCACCTATTACTTCACTGCCTTCCATTTTATCACCCAGCCATGGATCTTATCCAACCTATCACTATTAATACCAGGATATGAGGATTTCACATGAATCCTTAACCAAAACCCTGCCACCTTGCAGTTTTATCTTTCCCATTCATTCACTTGAGATGCTTTGGGTCAGTTTATATATGAGCATGCCTATATCTATCTCTCTCAATCTCTCACTCCTCACTCCTGCATTGCCAGCACCATCTGGCTCAGTTTCTACCCGCATCTACCTTACCCCCAGTCATTTCACAGCTAGGTCCTATACCCACTATGATTGCAGCATCTACTACTTCCGTTACACCCGCCACATCCACAATACCTTCGACAACCACTTAAAATACAACCTCATCCGCCCCTAATGTCTCACATATACCCATACCTACATTACCAACTCTAGTGTTGGTGACCCCTACCCCTTTTTAAAACTTGGTCCTTTCCATTCCACATTCGTTAGCCTCCCATTGCCACTAGGGTCACCACAACCCTTCCACCTCCATATATGTACTATAAGCAACCTCCCATTTAATATATTATTCACTTTGGGTACATACCCCCTATTTTCACTACTTTTTTCTCAATCAACCTACATGGCAGCGCCATATACTAGAATGCCACCCTTATTACATGCCCAACATTTAACCCTCACATGATACTAGGAGGCACCCAATCATCCCAACCTACCAATGACCTAATCAAATTGATGATGGATAATATGCAAACATTAGAGGCATTAGTTTCTGTCTCCTACAACATTATCACCTACAAGGATATTTGCAACGAAGCCCATCCACCCATCCATTCCTATTCATCCTTACCCTGTGCATTAGGAGATGTCTAAATTCTACCGCTTCAATAGCAAGGAACACCTCACAACAAAATTTACAGTCATTCAAACATGAGTTTTACCTGATTACTCATGATGACACTTTGCTATTGAGGACCTTTCCCATGTTTTTGACTGAACCTGCATTAGATTGGTATAGTGGGCTACCAAGAAACTCTATATTTTCATTTTATCAGGTAGTCTAATCCTTTTTGGATCACTTATCCATCAATATCGTCAAGAATGTTACCATGACTGATCTATACTCCATGCGTCAGTATGAGGATGAATCTATCATAGAATTTTTTTGCTCGATGGCATAGCCTAATCAATAAACTCACCTTCCAACTGCCACAAACATAACTCATCGAGCCTCTTCACGCCGGCTTGTGCTAGACATATCTCACCAATCCTATAGGTTCATACTTTCCAAACAGTTAATGAAGCATTCACCATGGCATGAAAGTTAGAGATTCAGGCCATCGAAGAGAAGAAAATCAAATTACGCAGTAAGAACTTCAGCATTCAAGTCAAATGATACCTCTTCTTCTTTCAAACCATAGATTAATTATTCAAATGCCAAGGGTACTGCTAATGAAGGGGTACTCAAAGCCGGTCCTAGCTCATCCAGTCAAATCAGGCTACACCCTCATCTAATCTCTCACACGTCAAGACTTTTCAATTCAGATGAGAACAATGGAAATACACCCTAATTGGGGAGCCCTACTCTTTTGTCTCAGAAAAACTCATCAAAGATGGGGCCAGCACCCTTATGCCTATAAAACCACACACTGGTTTTGACCCTTCTCGCCCCATGCCCTGCATGGTATAAAGAACATGATTTCTATAACTATTATTAAGTAAAGGGTCATAGTGACGGAAATTGCATCACTTTTAAGAACTTTGTCTAAGAAATTCTCGAGAGAGGTTAGTTAACCAGTGGATAATACTAACGCACCTGCCAACCAAAATTTACGCTTCTTCAAGAAACCCTTCCCCAATCACACCCCTTAATCTGATCAAACCAGTGAGACCTCACCTCATAATAGCCATACCTGCGAGGTCCACGCTATTTATAGCGACATGCACATATTGCTTGCCAATTACCCCATATTCCTTCCATAGAAGAGATTCAAACTCGAAAACCCTCCTTATACATTGGAATTTACCTCACCTATTCCTCCACCTATAGAGGAACACCTTTCACCTCCTTCCTCATCTAGCGGAGGATCCCCTTGCTATTAACATCAAGACCATTTCACCTCTAGCTTCTCCACCTAGGGAACTGATCACCCACAATAATTCTTCACTCCCATGGAGGATACTTGTTTATCTCCTCCACCCACAGAGGATCACCCATCATCTCCTCAACCTATAGAGGAGCACCCATCATCTCCTCCCCCTACATAGGAGAACCCATCATCTCCTCCACTTACAGAGGAGCATCCATCATCTCCTCCACCTATCATAGACCCAATAGAGATACCCTTTGCCTCTAGGCAAGCATTATCCCTCAGTTACCCAAGATCCTGTAGACTTACTTTTAGTTCTTTTACCCATGGAAGTTGAGAGCTAATGAATTCCTCGTCTCTAAGACACAGTTTATAGGAATTGTTATTAGGTCCTCATCAATTCCACATACAGATGTGTCATTCTCATGTTTGGTCCAATCACCTAGATTATGTGCATATATCCTTACTTATGGGGGCATGCCTTTTGCTTCCGGTCTTAACGCAGATGCAGATGTCACTTGCTAATACCTCCACTATGTACTAAAGAAATATTTTTACCAATTGAACTAAACACAACCACCTATATCACAACTTTTTCCACAACACCCATCATAGCTCAACATACACCCTTACCCATAACTCAAACATACATCTATACCCAAACCTACACTTACATCATCTTCCTTGACTAAACCTATTACCACCTTATGGTTCACCCCAACCACTAACCTTACTCATCCACCCATCAAACTGGATTTAGCCACATCCTCCAAAATCAACACCACACCTACTCTTGGCACCCAAACAGAAGACCCAAACTCATAGACCTCACAGCTCGTAATGACGCCGATCACACCTGCATCACCTGTCACCTATTATGTCTGTCTTAGGACCTCAAGCTTCCCAGCACAGTTAAGAAACCTCCACCGGTCAGTAAACAAAAAAAACAACTAGCCCATCCCTTCCTTGTAAACCTTTAACTTGCCTCAGGCACCCAACATGGCTTACACCCGCACCTACAACATCTCTACCATCCATACCTCTAATACTCTCAGCAACTTCTTCATTACCCACTACACTTTCAGTATCTTTATCTTTCACACCCCTTGCTCGACTTGCATCATCTACCATCACAGCACCTCATGTTATCCCCCTGGATAACTTGTCCTCTTCCCCCATATGATTTTCCTTCTAGATCTTGTGCACCCATATCACCTTTACCCAAGAAGGTGCAATCCAAAGGCAAAAATCCACTACCTCTCCAATAAGGTAGTACAAAACAACCATACACCCTCCTGCCCACTCATCTACCATACCCCTACCCAAATAAACACGACCAACACCCAAGACCATTCCAACACCCAAAACCATGGCTCGAACCACTCTGCCTCCTGCAAGGACCGTTCCTCAACAATTAGATGCACCCACACCCAAGCCTACTTTCACTCCTCATTGCGATCCACTAGCAGGGTTCTATGCAAAAATTTTAACCAACCTCCTTGAGACTTCTGTCATCACATTACCACCACTCAGACCTTATGACCCCCTCAAACCCAAGCCAAAAGGGTTTGATGACACTAAAATTTGTGCCTACCATCGTGTGCTAGGACACGATGTGGAGAACTGTAAGGCTTTGAAAATTGTCCTTATCCAGTTGTGTCCTCCTAAATCCAACTTTGACGATGACGACCTTCTTGATTAGGACTCTCCTTCACCAACGCCCATTCCCACAGTCCTTCCCTCACTGCTTACTCAACAACCACAACCTCCACCCCCACATCTCTTAGAGCCACCCCCAAGATTCAAAATTAACATGGTTTGCATCAGAGAAATTACCACACCATTACCTAAGTGTCATTGCGCCCATATCACCTCACAAGGGTTTTCTCCTTCGGTAAGTTTTTGTCCATCATGTCGTTATACCACTCACCCTACACCTTCTCCATTTGCCAACTCTCCTCAGATCAACATGATCCACATCACTACCCATGCTCAGAAGAACAAAGGCAAGGAAAAGGAAATTGACCCACCAACCAATCCTATTCCCAACATACCATCTGTACCCACACCTAAAATCACTATCTGCGGCCTTGCATACCCTATTTTGAATGGGGTCACACATCGCACCATGCTCAAACAACTACACCAATCCCCCCTCAAAATGTCCTTATATGACCTCATCTTAACCTCAGAGTCCCATCGTTAAGCTCTCATGGTGGTTCTTCAATCTATTGAGGTTTTACCCAATGACCCTACACCCGTAGCCTCCATTATCACACCCCATCATGTAGCCTCTCTCACCAAATTTCCACCTTTATCCACACCGAACCCTACTCACCAAATAGCCTCCCTTAGCTTCTCAGAGGAAGAGATTGCATCGCACTAAACCGATGACCCTGACCCAGCCCTCTTCATCTTTGTCCACATCGATGATATACATGTACGATGGGCAATGATCAATGGGGGTGCTAGTATTAATATCATTTCATCCCATGCATTCTCTCAAATGCGCATACTTGACAATTACATGCATAAACATCTTGTCATGTTGCGTTCATTCAATGACACTATCACCTCTACGCTAGACACCGTCATCCTCCATGTTCACGTGCCCCCCCGCACTATTCCAGAGATATTTTACGTATTGGAGGGGGAATTTCAATATAACCTTTTGCTTGGCAAACCCAAGATTCATGTCATGATTTACGTTCCTTCCACTTTGCATCGTTGTGTAAAATTTGAGCATGAAGGACACACCTATACTATTCCACCTGATCCATCACCATTTAAAACATGCAACATGCTTTACCGACCCAATGACGTGCTCATTTCCATTAAGGTGTCTACCTCCATGATGACTACCACTTCATCTACACCTCTGCTTACCAGTACAGTCGCTACCTCAACTGCACATGCCTCCTCCATTCCTACTGCCACCACAACCTCCATGGCCAACCCATTAGCCTCCCAATCCATTGACTCCACCTCTGCATCGACCTCCGACACGTTATCTATTCCAGCTACCCACATACCAACCACCAATCCCTTGGAGGGCATTTTTCAATGCCTCACTCTACGGGAATATCACCTATATAGTTTTAACACATTCCTTACTCCACAAGAGTATGGAAGTCTTCACCAACATCCTCGCTATGATCACTGCATAGGAGAACACCTCCTTTATGATCCTCCTCACCTTCGTACTAGTCTCACCTATGGGGGGCTTTATACTACCACTTACACACCTGAACTACCATCACAAACCCGCCCATTTTCTGCTAACTTCTAATGTCTCACCAATCGCCGTTTCACCCACACCTTCTTGCACCGATGTGTGTGGAAGGGTTTTGGTTTTGGGTTTTAAGAGCAAGGCTGCCATACTATTATTCCATGTACTACCTGCAAACATAATGACCGTAGTGGTATCGGTTTTCTTGAACCACTTGCAAAACAGGCCCGCATTGAACTCATCAAGGACATCAACCCTTCTCCACCTTCTTGACCCGCTCCACCTTCGCCAATGGAGTTGATGGATCCTGAATCTATCCCTCCTAATTTTTTTTCATAAACACCATCTCCTTGGGGCCTTTGACTTATCAACGTGATGGTAAGGCCCCTTCCTCTCTTCCCTTCCTGTACCCTAAAATGATCGATGACAATACACCTTCTATTAACATCATTCAATGTTAGGATGATGAATCTATACTCACCTACCTTATTGTAGAAGATTCATATATTCATCAGTCGTTACCCTCTGAGACACAAACCATGTTGAATGAATCAAATATCAAGATCAACATTCATACTTAGGATGACCCACACATTCTAAAGATTAGTCAATCTTTAGATGTTACTGAACAGGAAGCCATTACTTCTTTTCTCAAAGATCATAACCACGCTTTCGCTTGGTATTACGTAGACATGCCTAGTATTGACCCCACCATAGTGGTCCACAATATCATAACTGTTCTTGACGCCAAACCCATCAAACAAAAGCTAAGGAAGATGCACCCTCGCATTGCCTTTCTCGTCAAAGAAGAACTTCAACGCCTTCTTTCCGTTTCCTTCATATTACTCGTTGATTACCCTCATTGGATTTCTAACATTGTCCCTATCACTAAGGCGATAGGGGGAATCCACATTTACACGAACTTCCATGACCTCAACCTCACCTGCCTAAAAGATGACTTCCCTCTACCTGACATTGACCAACTGGTTGACCTTACCGCTGGTCATGAGATGCTATCACTCATGGATGACTTCTTGGGTTATAACCAAATCCTGCTTGCCCCATAGGATCAATACAAAACCGCATTCATCACCCCTTGGGGGACCTTCTGTTACAGAGTCATGCCTTTGGCCTTAAAAATGCTGGTGCCACATATCAGCGGGCTATGACTTATATCTTCCATGATATCATGCATCATAGATTGGAAGATTACGCGGATGACCTACTCGCCAAATCTAAACGCTGCTCTGAGCACCTTGCTGTCCTCAAAACCATTTTTGACCGTCTCATTAAATATTGTGTTCACCTTCAGCCCAAGAAGTGTGTCTTCATGGTTCTTTCAAGAAAGCTCTTGGGATTTATCATTTTCTTATGTGATATTGTTGTCCACTCAAAATTCCCTGCCCTAATGAAAGTAAAATTTCAAAATTTTGAGTTATGAGTGTTTTCCTCTAAAGTGCCTAAGTCGTGAAAATTGAGAAAATCTGTGTTTCGGGTCATTTTGTATGTATTTCGGGCCTATCGGACATTTTTGTCCTGCCTGTCCCAAGTACGAAAGTGCATTTTGTTCCCCGATCGGCCGAAACCTCCGAATTTGTCCCATTTTCAGGCCCGTCGGAAGTTTTTGTCCCAAGTGTCCCGAAGTTACTGTGCGAGATGTTCCAATTTCGGCCGAACCGCCCGAACCGCGTACTTCGCACTTTCTTGTCCCAATTTCAAAAGTGCGCTCTGTTCCAATTTCACCCGAACTGGCTGAGTCACGTACTCCGGAACTTCTTGTCTCAAATTTCTCAAGTTCAAACTTAAAGTGCACTCTGTTCCATTTTCGGCCGATTCGCCCGATTTCGTCCCAACTGTCCCAAGTCAAATTGTGCACGCTGTTCCATTTTCGGCCGAATCACCCGAACCGCGTACTTCACACATTTTTGTTCCAAGTGTCCCAAAGTCAAAAGTGCAAGTTGTTCCAATATCAGCCGATCCGCCCGAACCGCGCTTTCATGTTCCAACTGTCCCGAAGCTAAAAGTGCGAGCTGTTCCATTTTCGGCCGAAACGCCCAAGTCGCATCCTTTGCACATTTTCGTCCCAAATGTCCCAAAATACATTTGTGCGTCTTCTCCTTATTTCGTCCGAACCGGCCGAGCCGCGTGTTTCGCGCATTCGCGTCTCACATGTCCCAAGTGAACCTAATTGCAATTCATACTTAGTTTTTCCCGCTCTACCCGAATATGCTAAATATGAATTTAAGTTGCGGCTCTGATACTATCAATCCGAAGATCAAATTCCAAGGACAGCTGGTAGAAAGACGAAGCTTTCAAGACGCCGGTTATATCAGTTTTCAAAGATATCCATTGTCATCTTCAAAATGAAAATTCTTGTGTGTCCCTCGTGGCAAAGACATAGCTGAGACGTGGAAGAAACTCAAGCAGCGGTTTCTGAAGTTGATGGGTCCCTCTCAGTGACCGGCCACCTGTCTTCTTCCCCGTATGTTTCTCTTCTTCCCTTTCTTTTTCAGTTTTCTTTGTAATAGGTTGAGGTACTGCGATTTGGCGGTCCTTAACTATTCTTTAGTTAAAAGAAATGGTTACGAAGAGTAACCGAATTGTAAGCTATATAATGGCCTTCGTTGCGCCATTTTGAAAGGAGGAAGAACTTGGCATATTTTCTGAAAGTGTAAATAGATCTTAAAGAAATCAATACGAAAGGGCTTTCTATTCATTGTCTATCTGATCTCTGCTATTTCTGTGTTTTCCATTTAATATTGTGAAGATCATTTTGTCTCTAATTTGTTAGTCTCTCTGATTGCATACTGTCCGGTTTTGCAAATACATCGATCTTGTATAACCAAGAAGGAACTTTGTGTCCTTGATTAATGAATCTGAAGAAGGTTATTTATAGAACTTTGTGTCTTTAAATTTAATCCTATTCAGCGAATGCAAATGATCTTGTCTTAAATTCCTTGAAACTTCGCATACATAAAGAATTATTCTGCTATCTATAATTCTGAATGTTGCTATTCTGCTCATCCTCTTATTCCCTTTCCCCAGTCCTTTTGTAACTGATGATCCTTGTGGAAAACACTTTCGTAATATCCAAGTTCAACCATAAAATAATATTTTGTACATTTGTAAATACGTTCGTTTCTGAATAAGGGAACCTCTCCCATTAAAGAGGAGGGACTTCTTGTCCCCTGACTGTTGCTCTTCTAAAAAGTCCTATTTGAAAACCAACAGTTTTTGGCGACTCCGCTGGGGAAAATCGCATTCCAGTTCTGTAATTTTTGATCATCTTTTGATCTGGTGACTCCGCATTTCACTCGAGGGAGAAGGGCCCTTGGTATCGAAGATTCTCGGTTTCAGCTTTTGGAGCAGCAAGGTTTTCCTTTCCCTTCAACAAGAAATAGAAGAACTCGTTCAACGAGCACTCCACCTGTTCAAGATAGAAGTCCTACGGGTGGTATTCGTTCAGAACCTGCTAGTCCCAATATACGAGCTTTGACTCTCGCTGGTGTTAAAGTTCCTCTCCAAGCCATTTTTCCAAGAATGGCGGCATAATTGCCATGGGGTCAACGTGTCGGGCCTCAGGCCCTTACTCAGCCTTTGCATGAGTTACCCAGAGGTAACCGGAAGAACTTCCCCAAATTTAAAGGCGATGGCAAAGTGCATCCTGACGAACACATCACAGCCTTCGTTGTTGCGTGTGGAGTTTTGGGAGTTGAACATGAAGACGTCTCAGTAAGATTGTTCGTTGAGACGTTACAGGATAATGCTGCTGATTGGTTCTATCACCTTCCGGCTGGTGCCATCACTGACTGGAATACAATGAGAACTCAGTTCGAAAACCGTTTCAAGCCGGCAGAAGATGTGCATGCCCTGCTTGCCTAAATTTCTCAGATAAAGAAAGATCCATCAGAACCCATGAGAGAATTTGTGGCTCGATTCAACAGACTGATCAACAAAATTCCTGTAAATACCCGACCTGTTGATCAAATCCAAAAATGTTTCTTTCTAAATGCTCAAACGCCCAATGTTAGTTATGCACTAAGAAGGGCTAATCTCAGAACGTTAGTTCTGGATCAAGAACTGGCTGTTAGTGTCGAGGATGACTTGATCATGTCAGGGAAGTTGAGAAGAGACCCTCCCAAATCTAAGTCTGCTGCTTCTTCCTCTTCCACCCCTAGACCTAGTACTGATCCATTAGTCCAGAAACTCGCAAATGATCTTGTCGCTATAAAGAAACAGTTGGCTCAGCATGCCCGGTATGCAGATGTTCCAAGAAGAAATTTTTAGCCCAGAAATCATTTTCCTGCTCCTCACACAAGACTAGCACTTGAAGGACCTCCTGTTAAGGTTCCTGTGAACGCAACCTGTGAAGTTGAAGAGCCAGATGATGATGAAGCTTGCGAGGAGTTTGTGGAGGAATTTGATGATGAAGCAGAGGAACTTGAGGGATCTCGGGTTAATTTCTTTACCACTGAGGGCATTGATGATTATGATGAAGTGGTAGCAGACATGAACAACGAATCTTTTGCTGTCATGACTCGAGAACAGACAAAGCAGAGGGAGAAGGTGATCCAGCCACCTAAGAAATTCAAGGAGCAGTCGGCAACTATCCCTGTAATTGCAAGAAGAGGATCTCCTATCCCTACTTCGTCTACACCAAAGGTGAGTCCTATCAATCCAGTTACCAAAGTTGCTTCTTCTTTTTCTCCTAAAGTTGATAAGCCTAGAATTCCAAATGATGATGGCCCGTCCACTTCTGGATCCTTTGATATTGTTGATCACCTGAAAAAGACCAAGGTACAAATCTCAGAAGCTGAATACTATCAAACCCATCCCAAAGCTTTTTCCAAGATGATTCAATTTGTAAATTCCCATTCCAAGACCACCTCTAAAGGCCTTTTGCCTACTCCTCCTTCTGCACCACAGCCAAGTCTGGTAGCTACTGTCACCTCCCCTGGTGACAAAATTAAACCATTTTATGTGACGCTCCTAATAGCTGGCTATAGGCTCAGTAATTGTGTCATAGACTCAGGAGCTTCAGATAACGTAATGCCTGCTAAAGTAGCTCATGCTTTAGGCCTGACCCTCACTCGCACTTATGGATCCTATTACTCCATGGAAAGTAAAGAAGTGCCCCTGGTCGGGAGAATTAAAGATGCGCAAGTGGCTTTTGTTGCCTTGCCTGAAAAGAAAGTGTTGGCTACCATCCTAGTAGCAGATATTCCCCCTTCATATGGGATGTTGCTAAGTAGGAACTTCTGCAAAGATGTAGGTGGGGAAATCCAGATGGACTGGTCGCATGCACTCGTGCCTGTCAATGGAAAAATGAAGAGGTTGTTGCCTGAAAAGTAGTCCGAGTATATTGTGCAAAAAACGGATGATCCTAGAGCACAAATACTCTATGAGGATATGGGTCATGGCAACTACATGATTATGTCCCCCGATGAAATCCAACCCTCCAAAGTAGCACCTAAAGATCCCAATGGTGTTTGGATTTTAGAATTTGATGGAAGTTGTTCCTCAGCTGGTTCTGGAGCTGGTGTTCTACTGGTGTCACCAGAAGGTGTCCTTCATCCTTTTTCATTTAAGTTGCAGTTCGAGAACACTAATAACACAGCAGAATACAAAGCTCTCATTCTCAGATTGCAGGTGGCCAAAGAACAAGGTATAAAGAATCTTCTGGCTCGTGGTGATGCAGAGCTGATTGTAAAGCAAGTCAGAAGCCTTTTTCAGGTAAAAAATGGGAGGCTGAAGCATTACCGGAATCAGGTTTGGGATTTCATTGAATTCCTTGATGCTTTCTCTATTGAAGCAGTACCTAGGGAAAAGAACAGTAGGGCTGATTCACTAGCTGTCTCAGGGTCACTACTGATTCCTCATCCTGATTTCTCTCAGGATAAGTTCACTATTGAAATGGTCCACCGGCCTAGTGTACCTGACAATACCAATAACTGGCAAGTTTTCAACGATGACCAGCATTTGCTTTCCTTCCTGGAACTCAAGGGTAATTTTGAACAACTGTATTTTGAGGGAAGTGACAACCTGCCTCGTGAGAGTGTGTCCTTTGGCCAAGCTGTCACCCAAGGAGAAGAAACAGATCAGGAAGGGTGCATTAAACTCAAAGGAAACAAGATTCCTAAAGGGCTGGTGAGTTTGGAGGAACTATTTGATAAGCATGACAGGTATGTGAAATCTAAAGCTTCTACTGGACCTCAGTAATCAGCTGAGTATGATAAGATTGATATTGGGAGTTCTAATGACCCTAAGCTGGTAAATATTGAAAAATGTTGTACAGCAGATGAAAGGAGAAAAGCAATTGATCTTCTAAGAAGGTATAAGGACGTTCTTGCATATTCTTATGAAGATCTGAAAGCCTTCAAGCCAAAAGATATGCACCACTCGATTCCTCTCAAACCAGGAATTAAGCCTTTCAAGCAGAAACAAAGGCAGTACAACCCCAAAATAGATGACACCATCTTTCAGGAGATTCAGAAGTTGTTGAAGGCTAAAATTATTTTTCCTATTCACCATTCGACATGGATTGCAAATATTGTGCCTGTCAGGAAGAAAAATGGTGAGATCCGCATCTGTGTTGATTTTAGGAACCTGAATCAGGCTTCTCTGAAAGATAATTACCCTTTTCCTATGATGGATCAAATATTGCAAGCAGTAACAGGATCTGAAATGTTATCTATGCTTGATGGATTCTCTGGATACAATCAGGTAGAGGTTGATACTGCAGATCAACACAAGACAGCCTTCACCACTCCTTGGGGTACCTTTGCCTACAAGAGAATGCCTTTTGGGCTTATTAATGCTGGTGCCACTTTCCAGAGAGCTATGGATCTGGCTTTTGGAAGCTTGAAAGGGAAGTGTATTGTCATATACCTTGATGACCTGACAATGTTTTCCAAGACAAGAGCGGATCATTTTGATCACCTGGAGACAGTTCTGCTGAGATGCAGAGAGCATGGAATCTCTTTGAACCCTAAAAAATCTGTCTTCTGTGTTATAGAGGGAAAACTATTAGGGCACATTGTCTCCAAGGATGGTATTAAGATTGATCCTAAACGAGTTCAAGCCATCCAGCAAATTCCTCTCCCAACCAGTAAAAAGGGCGTGCACTCCTTCTTCGGTAAGATCAATTTTTTAAGAAGATTCATCCCTGATTTTGCTGAATTAACTTTGAATATTTCTCAGATGATGAAAGGGAAGCAAACTTTTGGTTGGTCTTTTGAAGGAAAGGAATCCTTTGAGGGTATCAAGAAAGCTATCGCTAAAACTCCAGTTTTGGCCTGTCCCGATTTCAGCAAAGATTTCATCATCTATTGCTATGCTGCAGATAATACCCTGGCTGCTATCTTAACCCAAGAAGACTCTGATAAACATGAGCTACCAATTTCCTTCATGAGCTATATCCTGAAGAATCATGAGCTAAAATACACCATGATGGAGAAGCATGCTTTTGCAGTAGTCAAAGCTGTTAAGCAGTTCCGTTTCTATATCCACAACTCTCACTCTATGGTGCTGGTTCCAGATACAACTATTAAGTCAATTCTTACACAGCAAGAATTTGGATCCAAGAGAGGGAACTGGGTGGCTAAGGTCCAAGAGTATGACATTGATATCAAACTGACCAAGCTGGTTTGTGGAAAAGGTCTTTGTGAGCTCATTGCTGAAGGAGCTAAACACGAGTTGCTGGAAAAGAAAGTTGACCTCCCTATTGTTCTGTTCCTTAGTTTAGTTGACGAATGGTATGCTGACATCGCCCATTTTCTCACCTATGGGGGATGCCCCTCTCATTTAACTGCCAAAGAAAAGAGGACTGTTAAATTGAGATCAATACAATATGTATTATGGGAAAATGCTTTGTTCAAGCGTGGCTTGGATGGGAGATTTTTGAAGTGTGTGGACAAGGAACAACAGAGAAAATTGCTCTCAGCTTTTCAGGATCAAGCGTGTGGGGGGCACTATTCATCAACAGTCACAGCACATAAGATACTCCGTGGAGGGTACTACTGGCCTTCTTTGTTCAGAGATGCATCCAAATGGGTGGATAAATGTGAGGCTTGTCAGAATTTTGTGGGAAGACCTAAATTGGCTTCTTTGCCTCTCAAGCCAGTTGTGATTGAGGAACCATTTCAACAGTGGGGTTTAGACTTCATTGGTACACTTAATCCTACTTCTAGTGCTGGTCACACTCATGTGCTAACTGCCACTGACTACTTCACCAAATGGGTGGAAGCTATTCCAGTCAAGAGCACTACTTCTGAAGTGGTATGCAACTTCATCAAAGAGAACATCTTGGTAAGGTATGGTGTACCTAACAAGATTGTAACAGATAATGCTTCAAACTTCTCCTCAACTGAGATAATGGATTTCTGCTACGGGTATGGCATCTCTCTGGCTCATTCTTCAGATTATTACCCCCAGGGAAACGGGCAAGCAGAATCCACGAACAAGAACCTGGTGACTATCATAAGGAAGTTGGTCAATGAGTCTCAACGAAACTGGCACAAGAAGCTATATGATGCTCTTTGGGCAGACAGGATCACACCTAAAAGAGCCATTGGAATGTCCCCTTTTCAAGTGGTATATGGAGTAGAAGCTCAACTGCCAGTAACAGTGGAACTGCCGGCCTTGCACCTGATGAAGGCCATTGAAGATACCAGTTTCAGGGATGCTTTAGATAAAAGGATCATGTACCTGCACAAACTGAACGAGGACAGATTGGAGGCTGCTGATAGGATATCTGTTCACCAACAGAAGGTAAAGGCTTTGTTTGACAAGAAAGCTAGGTTCAGAGAGTTCCAAGTTGGAGATACTGTGCTGTTATGGGACAAAAGACATGAACCTCGTGGAAGCCATGGAAAGTTTGATTCCCTGTGGCTCGGACCTTTCAAGATTAGACACTTTGCTGGTGAGAATTCCTTTTATCTTGATTACATGGATGGTTCTTCTCTCCCACTTCCTTATAGTGGGCAGTATCTCAAGTTGTTCAAGTCCTAGGTGATTAGGGAGTCCCTTGTATATTCTGTACAGTGTTTTTGCTTCTCTGCTTTTGGTGTGTTTCCCTTCTGTTGCTTTTGTGTGTTGCCCTCTGTGTTGGTCTGTTTTTGACTCCGTTGCCCAATGGATAAGGCATTGGTCTGTTTTTCCCAAGTTTGTCTAAGTTCTTGCCTTGCCTCATTCCTTGAATTTATACCAAGTCATCCCCAGAAGGAGCCAGCTGTTGTCCACTCAAAATTCCCTGCCCTAATGAAAGTAAAATTTCAAAATTTTGAGTTATGAATGTTTTCCTCTAAAGTGCCTAAGTCGTGAAAATTGAGAAAATCTGTGTTTTGGGTCATTTTGTATGTATTTCGGGCCTGTCAGACATTTTTGTCCCGCCTGTCCCAAGTACGAAAGTGCATTTTGTTCCCCGATCGGCTGAAACCTCCGAATTTGTCCCATTTTCGGGCCCGTCGGAAGTTTTTGTCCCAAGTGTCCCGAAGTTACTGTGCGAGATGTTCCAATTTCGGCCGAACCGCCCGAACCGCGTACTTCGCACTTTCTTGTCCCAATTTCAAAAGTGCGCTCTGTTCCAATTTCACCCGAACTGGCTGAGTCACGTACTCTGGAACTTCTTGTCTCAAATTTCTCAAGTTCAAACTTAAAGTGCACTCTGTTCCATTTTCGGCCGATTCGCCCGATTTCGTCCCAACTATCCCAAGTCAAATTGTGCACGCTGTTCCATTTTCAGCCGAATCACCCGAACCGCGTACTTCGCACATTTTTGTTCCAAGTGTCCCAAAGTCAAAAGTGCAAGTTGTTCCAATATCGGCTGATCCGCCCGAACTGCGCTTTCATGTTCCAACTGTCCCGAAGCTAAAAGTGCGAGCTGTTCCATTTTCAGCCAAAATGCCCAAGTCGCGTCCTTCGCACATTTTCGTCCCAAATGTCCCAAAATACATTTGTGCGTCTTCTCCTTATTTCGTCTGAACCGGCCGAGCCGCGTGTTTCGCGCATTCGCGTCTCACATGTCCCAAGTGAACCTAATTGCAATTCATACTTAGTTTTTCCCGCTCTACCTGAATATGCTAAATATGAATTTAAGTTGCGGCTCTGATACTATCAATCCGAAGATCAAATTCCAAGGATAGCTGGCAGAAAGACGAAGCTTTCAAGACGCCGGTGATATCAGTTTTCAAAGATATCCATTGTCATCTTCAAAATGAAAATTCTTGTGTGTCCCTCGTGGCAAAGACATAGCTGAGACATGGAAGAAATTCAAGCAGCGGTTTCTGAAGTTGATGGGTCCCTCTCAGTGATCGGCCACCTGTCTTCTTCCCCGTACGTTTCTCTTCTTCCCTTTCTTTTTTAGTTTTCTTTGTAATAGGTTGAGGTACTACGATTTGGCGGTCCTTAACTATTCTTTAGTTAAAAGAAATGGTTACGAAGAGTAACCGAATTGTAAGCTATATAATGGCCTTCTTTGCGCCATTTTTGAAAGGAGAAGAACTTGGCATATTTTCTGAAAGTGTAAATAGATCTTAAAGAAATCAATACGAAAGGGCTTTCTATTCATTGTCTATCTGATCTCTGCTATTTCTGTGTTTTCCATTTAATATTGTGAAGATTATTTTGTCTCTAATTTGTTAGTCTCTCTGATTGCATACTGTCTGGTTTTGCAAATACAGCGATCTTGTATAACCAAGAAGGAACTTTGTGTCCTTGATTAATGAATCTGAAGAAGGTTATTTACAGAACTTTGTGTCTTTAAATTTAATCCTATTCAGCCAATGCAAATGATCTTGTCTTAAATTCCTTGAAACTTCGCATACATAAAGAATTATTCTGCTATCTATAATTCTGAATGTTGCTATTCTGCTCATCCTCTTATTCCCTTTCCTCAGTCCTTTTGTAACTGATGATCCTTGTGGAAAACACTTTCGTAATATCCAAGTTCAACCATAAAATAATATTTTGTACATTTGTAAATACGTTTGTTTCTGAATAAGGGAACCTCTCCCATTAAAGAGGAGGGACTTCTTGTCCCCTGACTGTTGCTCTTCTAAAAATTCCTATTTGAAAACCAACAGATATAGAGGTGGACCCTGCTAAAGTCAAGGCCATTCTGTTACAAGCCCTATGTTTACAAGGTAAGTTGTAATCTATTTTTCATTTTATTTCATAACTTATTTGACTGTTGTCATCCATTTCATCATCTCCTCAAAAATGATGTATCACTTAAATGGGATAATGAATGCCATAAAGCCTTTGACACCTTAAAGGACTACCTTCTTTAACCACCCGTGCTCATTATCACCTAAAGATGACTCAACCTTTTTACCTATATATTTCTAGCTACTGACCATTTCTTAGGGAGTCATGCTCACTTATCACGACGAGCAACACATGGAGTAGGATGGTTTATTACATAAGTTGTACCCTTTTGGACTATGAAACCCGGTACACCCATGCTGAAAAAATTTTGTTAGCCTTAGTTTTCATGTCGCCACAAAACTTTGTCATTACCTACTCAACCAAAAAACCTAAATCGTCATCACTAACACAAATCTCTTACACTTACATGCAGGCCAAACCCTACCAGCATCAATGTGATGCACGTTGGCTCATGATTCTTAGTAGACCTTGACCTCGAATTCATCCACCAAAATTTTGTCAAATTCCAAGCCATCGCTGACCAACTGAGCCGACCCACCTCTTTCCGGGGATCAACCCAATAAATTAGACTTTATGTGGTGAATCCATTGCTATCCTCTCTTTTTAAGATACCCACTTACCATATGATTCTTATTTTTAGATGGTTGAAAATATCAATGTGGAGGTGGTGCAGTTGTTATCCTCATTCCACTTGATGGTGAACCCTATGCCTTTATCTTTTAAGCTTATATTTTTATTACACTAACAACATTTCACTGAATATGAAACACTTGTATTAGGCCTTCAAACCACCTATCTCCCTATATGTTAATTCAATTAATATCTTTAGTGATTCCCAATGAGTCATAAACCAAGTCCAATGGTGTATACAATGTTGTAATGAAATACTTCAAAAGTATAAAAATCATGTCGACATACTTTTGACTACTTTTGACCGTTATGAAATTCAAACCACCCCCTGTTCTATCAATAAATTTGTGGATACCATGGCCTACTTGTCTTCTCAAATACCTGCTTTACCTGTTCAACCCTAAAATATTTGTCACTGTATAAATAACTCCAATCACCCTCTTAATTACCTATGCACAATGTTTACTCCATCGGACCATCGCTGCACCTAACCCGACATGACCTTTGGTATAAACAATATTCAGACTATCTTTCTCTCTCCATCTTACCTCCTAATCTCACCTCGTAATGGACAACGCGCCTTCCTTAAAAAGGTCTCTCATTACGTCATCATGGGGGGCCTTCTCTATAAGCACGACTTTGATGGTATTCTCTTACGATGCCTCACAAGTTTCTGAAATTCCTTATACAATTAAGGAAGTTCATGATGGAATATGTGGAGGCCACTTTAGTGGCCTTGCTATTGCTAAGCATATTCTTCACCTAGGCTATTACCTGTCAAACCCTAAACCATGATTGTTGTGACTACATTAAACGTTGTGTAAAGTGCCAACAGCATGCCAACCTTCATCATACACCCAGTCATGCCTTACAGGTTACTCGTGACCTTTGGCCCTTCTCTCAATGGGGTTTGGATCTTGTTAGAGAGATTAACCCCCATTCTTCCCAACGATATCAATGGATTATAACCGCTACTAAATACTACACAAAATGGGTTGAAGCCATTCCACTCATCTCCACAAAAAGCTAAGAAAATATGTGAATTCATCAATCATCACATCATTTGTCGCTTTGTTGTTCCTCATCTCCTCATCACTGATAACGGAAAATAATTTAAAAACAAAACATTGCAAAAAATTTGCGATGCCTTTGGCATTCAGCTAAGTTTCTCATCACCTTATTACCCACAAACCAATGGCCAAGCAGAATCAACTAATAAAACCTTAAACAAAATTCTTATGAAAGTAGTCAACGACACTGGGAAGGATTGGCATAAGCACATTCCTTTTGACTTATGGGCTTACCACACTAGTATTCACGTACTTCCACTGCTGCTACACCCTTTTCTCTGGTCTATGGTACAAAGGATGTTCTACCTCTCGAAGTCTAGATTCCCTCACTCCACATTTCTCTCCATGACATGCTCAATGATGATGAATTTCATTAGGACCATTTAGCAAAACTTGAGTTATTAGATGAAATTCGTCTTAATGCTCTTGATCACCTTCAAGTTTACCAAAAATGTATCAAATGTGCCTATGACAAACGTGTCCATGAACGAACCTTCCAAGTCGGTGACATTGTCCTGAAAGAAAATCAACATGTAACCAAAGCAGAAAAAAGTAAACGAGGAAAATTTTCTCCTAATTGGCTTGGACCATACATCGTGACTCATACTTATGGATCAGGTGCTTATCATTTATCTTCACTTGATGGTAAACCCGAACCTGAGCCCCTTAATGCCTTGCATCTTCGACCATTCTACTGTTGACTTTTAGTCCTACATCACTTTTTGTCTCCTTCCATGCTTGTCCCTTGAGCTCTCTCCACTTACACCTCACCAACGATAAAAACAAGAATTATTTGAGTACCCGTCACTTGTTATCTTCTCTTGAATATGTGTACCATGGCGCTGCACATAGCATGATTCTCAAGGATACTTTTCATCTACCTTTAGATGAGATCCCATGGTCATTTCACCCTACTTGCTGAACAAGAATCCTTTTCTTCACCTTGGTCTTGTCAATGACTTCAAAGCCCTCACATGGGACCCAACTCCTTGAGTCAAACTTCTAATAAAAAGCATGACTCCCTAAAAAGGACATCTTCCTCTCGGTAATCGCTGCTATAAATAGACTGCTCCCTCGAAGGACATTTATGTAAAGCTCTTCAAAAAACAAAAAAAAAACTGATACAAGAGAAACTGAAGCTTCCTGCATCGATCAGCTTCACAAAGACCTCAAGGAGTTAATTTCCTCATCCCATATAGACTTTCTACATCGATCAGTCTATCTCAAAATACAAATCAAAATAGAAGATGATAACTTTTTAGTCATGGATTTGCCCATTGTGACCTTGGATCTCTTGCCCAAAGAGCATGCTACCTCATACCATATCAAAATTACCACCTTTTACCCCTATTCACCATTTGCACCCCCATTTCCTACCACCTCAAGGGACCTCTTGGGAACCTGACATTTGGTGATCATGTGCCTATCACTCATCCTTAGAACAATCAATCATGTAATGTCTTTCAGGTCTTACGTTCATCACCTATCTCTAAGGTATGACCTACTCAGTATGATCCTAACCAATTAGGTGCTTTATTTCCCCCTCTTATCTTTTAAACCTTCTTTATTTACATTTTGATTACCTTATACAGGACTTGGTCCTCAATGCATACCTTTGGGGTAATTTTCTTCTTCCACCACAATCGACATCACCTACACTAATTTGTGTATAACCCACTCACACTTAATAGATCTAAATCCAAATCATGCCTAAAACCTGCCAACTCATTCCTCATACCTCATCATATTCTTCCCTAGCTTATGGGAGAACTACATCGGCTTGAGGCCCCTTTTCACTGGGACTATGTAGGCCAGCACTCCGAGGGCATGGGGCCCTTAGAGGTTAGCTCGACCACTCTCTACCCTAACCAATTCATCTTTCATTTTCCTCAAATCATATTCTACCCTACTTAGTTTCCTTTTTATATCTAAAAATTGAAAATTAAACCAAAAAAATAACAAGTTGTTTAACATTTTTATCATCATCACAACATACATTTATTACGACTTCCATTCTCTACCATCATCATGCATATATTATAAAACATTTTCAACATGACCCATATCATACATTTATTGCTCAAATCATTCAGAACTCCAACTAGTGTAAGACATGACCATGCCTTAACCAAACTTGAATCAACCATGCCTAAACAAACCTGACTCCAATCATGCCTAAATGACCTGACTCCGATCCATGCCTAAACCAACCTAAAACTCGATCCATGCCTAAACAAACCTGATCTCCATCATGCCTAAACTCAACCTAACTCCATCCATACCTAAACACGACCTAAAACTCCATCATGCCTAATCTCACCTCATCGTTTCATCCATATACATAAACAATGTAAAAGTCTCATCAATACACAACATGGATATAAGCATATCATATCTCAAAATATAAATAATATGTGTGTACTCAATACAAAATATCATCGGCATGCAGGCCAGAGTCTCATATACAATACAATACATAAAACTCAATACAAAATCTCTTCGGCATGTAGGCTGCTATATGCTCAAAATATAACAAAAACTCTCATACAATCCTCACTATCTTCGAGCACGCAGGCTGGTATATCTCAAAAAATGACTACACTACATAAAAAATCAGGAGCCATATATCAGGCATCTCGGCAGACATCCTCCATATCTATATCACCTGTACCCTCTACCTCCTCAGCCCCTGTCTGGCGACCTGCTAACATCTCCCCACCCATCATAGGTGGTGGCTGGGTCCCTACTGGCATCACCTGGAGCTGGTCTCCGTGAGCTGGTGGCCTCTCCCTGATCCTGTCTCGGAGCTCGATGGCCCCCTGTGCTCTCTACACTATGAGTGTGAGATCTCGTCCTCTCACTTGAGGCCTGTTGTGCCCTATACTCTCCATAGGATAGAAATCTATCCCGATCCTGGTAGTATCTGGCCTCACCTAGGGCATCCTGTAACCTAGATATAGGCATGGTCTTTGGTGGCCCCATAGGCCTTGGCCCCTGTACCTATCCTATGGGACCCTGTCCATGCCCCTACCTCCTCCTGTGAACTGGGACCCTATCCCAGTGCCTGTGGTGGTGCCATCCCTGGGCCCTGCCCGTGTGCATGTATCTGGGCCTTGTAAAGCCCCAATATGTGCCTGTGTTGTGGCCAACTTGCCTTGCAACCCTGTTACCTGCGCCTATAGGGCAGCCACCTGACCATCATCCCCATCTCCATCTCCATCCCCACCCTTTCGGCCATCTGGGCCTGAAGACTGGCCACCTGTACATGTAACTCTACGCTACCTCCACCTCTGCGCTGGCCAGCTGTGTCTACACCATACCCAACTAGGTAATCAAAGTTCCCACCGGCCACTATAGGATGTCCCTCTGCACCGTGATGGTGGCTAGATCCGGCTACCCTGACCTGGGTGGTATTTCTTGTAAATGAGCCACCCACCAATGTCTATATATGTATGTGACCCCGGCATCATCAATTTTTCGGTCTACTGCCTGCTCCTCCTACCATGTGGGCACTGTCAGCTATGGTAGAGGTAAGGGCCTCTCCACGTCATCTCTCCTATACTGCAGAAGGGTAGAGGTATGTCCTTTAGCAGCCAAAACTACCACCTCACTCTGTCAACCGGGATCATCTCGTGCTCCCCGACACGACGACCCTGTATCCATCTCATTAGTTGTAACTCAGCTAGCTCCTCATGCATATGCCTATATGATGGGAAGCCCACATAAGGCCTCCAAATTATGTCCACCCGGACAACCCCTCTAATAGTCACTGGAAATATGCCACATCATGTGTGGGCCTGTCTGATCTCTGCTCTCCAATAGTATGCATCCATCGCCTATACCCCACTCGTAAAAAATCCTGGCAGAAAGGCATTAGCCCGGGGCATACCCACTGGATGCACATAGACAATGTGCTCATATGCCCAGCACTGAAGTAAAAAGGTACAACATAGGCTAAACCTGCATAGCCATCCAAATGCCCATAGCTCCCTATATAACAGCACCAAGAATGTTGGCACCCAGGAAAAGTAGGTCTGATCTATCATCATGTCGTGTAATACCCCCATCAATGATCAGGGAAACCACCCACCCTCTACATCTAGCAGTGCAAAGCAGCACACTGCCTCCATCAATAGAACTACTAGCCTCGTCTCCTCCGGATGGGCTAGGTACATCTCTCCATAGCGCACGTTGGCACTATAGAAGGTCAGCTCGACCATCCTCTCTCCAAACACCGTCAACATTAACTCCTTTGAGGCCTCAGAGGAGATCGAATAGACCTGTGTACCCAATATGGGTAGCCGTAGAATCCTGAACATGTCCTCCAGGGTGACTATCATCTCACCCGTCGGTAGGTGGAACGTGTTGGTCACAGAATCCCATCTATCGATGAGAGTGACCATCAGACTTGGCTATCGGACTACATGTCGATAGTGTCAGACCCCACTCAGGCCCACCACCTCCACATGCCGCAGCTCCTCAGGGGTTGTTGCACCATGAATTGTCACGAGTAGGGGTAGAACCCTATCCTGTATGCGTAGCTGATCTCTCCCCTGCATCCAATACAAATAAACACATTAATCTACATTTATCACACCCATACTCACCCACTATCATTTTCCTACACCCTATTTTACCCCTACCCATCTCACTCACCCAACCTGTGGCACTTTTGGCCCCTTGCTCTCCAAAGCCCGACCGGTGCCGGTTACCTCTAACTGACCCTGGTCACCCTTAAACTACCATCGGTCACCTATTTCGTGACTGATACTGGTTTAACCCTACTAACGCCAGCTAAACCCGACTGACGCTGGTCACTGTCGCGGCAAAAACCTACGACCCCCAAAACCTCCCTTCTCAAAACAATTTTACTACCCTAACACTTCTACCCACCTAAAATCACCTACACCTCCCCCTCCACCTCATCCCTTCCCCTCTTCTCCAACTTATCTCTCTCCCCACTCCTATTTACCCTCCCATTTTGTAAATTTTATTTTCCCCCACCCAAAACAAAAACAAAAACCCAATTGGCCAAATCACCTAATCTACCTAACAAAACACTACAAGAGTTAGATGCTTACCTCATCATGCTACCGTCATCGTGGTGGCACGTTTGGCCACTGCACCAGTGGCCCGCCTAATCCCTCTCTGGCCTCTGCCATCACCAAATCACTACCCGTGACTCCAACCAATCAAATCACACACACCGATCCCATGGACCCACCTCTCACCAACCACCCACCCACCGTTCGGCTCGCCAACTCAACTCTCCATTCCATCCAGACACTTTTCCCTTTTCTCTCTCTCTCTCTTGTGTCATTTTCTCAATTCGCTAAATGACAAATGAATAACAAAAAACATGGATTTTTTTTTAATAACAAACCCGCCCTAACCGATGCCGTTTTTTCCTTCACCGACATTGGTCTTGTGCCCTACCTTACCATGGTTGGTTACACTCTACTCGGCATCGGTTACCCTTGACTGGAATCGGTCACCCTAAATCTTGCACATTGCCCTAAATTTTACCAATTACCCTGCCCATCACTCCTTTTTTCCACACCTACCCTTTACCCTGATCATTTACCCCATCCCACCTTTACCCAAAACCATTTACCTCACCCTCATGACCCCATTATTTACTGCCTAATCTTGTCCTCCTTTGGGGACTCGTTATTTTACCCATACCTCAGCCCTACCCATGCTGTGACCTAGATACTTGGACCTGGAACATCGCTAGTGACCTTTGACCCCATGTGTTCGCTATACCTTGCAACACTGTTACCTGTGTTGATTGACCTAATGACCTTACCTTGCCTCTTGTTGTGACCGTTTATCCTGACCCTACCTTTGGTGTACCGGAACACACCTAAACATTCCTACACCTAACCTGCGTTGTGTTTCCTGACCATATCCTATACCTTGGATACCGGAATCACTTCAACCTTGTTTGGATAAACCTATCGACCTTAGACAATGTAGAGTTTGTCTGCTCTTCAACCTGGTAGCATGCTGCAGTTTATACATGTGCATGCGTTTGACTGTTACTACCTTTGACCCTGACCCTATTACCTAGATTACCAGAGTAGACCTTACTCCTTTTTCCCTTGTTACCCACCTTCCTTTTCATCACATTTACCTTTTATCAAACCACTCACCGATTCTGCCTTCTGCCTTGTCAGTTCCTAGTTTGAGGGGGATCACCTCCATCCACACATGGGGAAGCCACATCTTATTTTTGTCAGCGTCGCTTACCAATACAAGCTACACAACAAAAAGGGGCAAAATGTAGACACCAAAATTAGGTCACACTCCCCTTTGGTCCCTCGACAAATAAACACCTTGAACACATCCACCTAGCCATGGCCCCCTTCACCTCACTCTAATATTAATTTAATTATTTAAATTAAATTAATTCATTATCCTCACCATATTTATTATTTAAATCTCCTAATTGGGATAATGCCCACGTATCCACCTTACCTAGACACCTCATCAAGCCACCTCACCCTAAGACCTATTCTTAGTAAGTTTTCCATAACTAACTAAGACTTACCCAAACCCTAAAAATCAATGCCTACATTCCCTCTAACCACATTCCCGCATGCTTAAAAGAAGCTTCCAGTCTAATCTGTGAGTTAACGACACGAGATCCCAGAAAATCAAGGGGATCTGCCTAGTTTAGTAAACCTAGGAAATCCTGCCCTAACCGACGCCGGTTACCCTTAACTGCCTGCCGGTTAAGCCGGAACCGCCGTCGGTCACCTTTTAACCCCCAAAACAACCTTATTTTTGAGGTTGGAAAAAGGTTGGCAGTTTTTCCAGAGAGATATCACATCTTTTGAGAACAATCTTCAACGAGAACACACATGCAAGGAAGGAGATCAAACATTTTCTCTTGCACAGACATCCAACATTCATCCAGCAACCACACAATAAGAAGGAGAGCACATGCAGCCCATGCAAGAGCTCCCCAACATTTGGTGATCCTCTGCAACATTCAACCTCTTATCAACACCTTCATTCCTCACTCACAGACATGTCCAAAACCAGATTCCAAGTAAGTGAAACATTTTACTCCTCTGGTTCATTCATTTAATCATTATATCTTCATCCTTTGTTCTCCTAGCCACCCATTGACCTCCTTCAATACTCACCCCTCCATATCCCCATTAAAACCTCACCAAATCCCATCCAAACAACTTAATACCTCATTTCGACCAGCCTAGTCCTTTGTGCAATCATAAGGGAGATCTAAAGTTCATTCTGTGACATTCCCAGCATTCCACAGTAACGAGCACTGGTTCTCCCCAACCGGCGTCGGTCACCCTTAACTCAGGCATCAAGTCTCTGTATTTACCAATACAACCAGAACTAGTTATAGTAGACCTACCCACCTATTCACCAGTTCTCCCCAACATCACCCTTAATCACCTACAATGACCTAACCTAAGACCTCTGTCAGACTTACCTAAGAGACCTGCAGAACCAGTTACTTGACCTTCGGATCTTATTTTAACCTAGCCTATTAGATTAGATCTTTCTTATTGTGTTTTAAATGAGATACCTAAATCATTTTAACTACAATAGGATTTACTTTATTACCAACATTAAATTGTTTTAAACAGTGGACTGACAGCCGTCTAGGAAGTATCACACTTCCGGATCTAGCACACGCTAGGCAGTTCACTGCACATATTGTTTAACTTTTATTTGGTGGTCTTGTGTTCCATTTCAGGTAGTTCCTCCCAGCCAAAAGGAAGCTCTCACGATCAGCTATGGATTCTAAAGTCATACGTGTGCAACAACCTATCAACCAACATTTCAATAGGTATTCCTCCTATGCCCGTTACCCTATCTGTTTCGTCATTTTCAAAGAAACGTCTAAGAATCAGGTGAAACACCAAGAACTAAAAATCTACTATCACCATCTAGATTTGCATCCATCAAAGGCATCTAAATCTACATTTAATCCATCTAACTCCATCACAAGGCACACAAGGCTGACTCATATGCATCACACAGTGCGACTGACACAAGAGCAACCTAGGGAAAAATTGACACACACACACACACCTAGAACTACATTGAGTTTGAGACGAAGCGCAAAGCTCAGTTAATAAGTCCACCATTTTGGCCGCTGAGGAAAATCCGACCATTCATATTAATCTTTCTTTTTTAGGGGTTTTCATGCTTTTTCTGGGGTTTTGTAGATGATTCTTCATTACAGGTCTACAATGACATTGGCGATCATACACCAATATTCATGTGATAGGAAAAAAACATATGCGAACACCTTGCGATACCTCAAATGAGGTTTCTGGAGTGTTTCCATAGACCAGGGTGCCCATATCTCAGACCAGGGGGCCCACAGGCACCCGTATCGTCTTCCAGGCACCTCAGTCTTCTAAGACAACTCAAATCTGTATCTTCTCAGTCTGTTGTGCGGTCGTTTCCTCCTCATGTTCACTTGGTCTTCTCTGCGATACAATCCTACAAAATCATCGAATAATCTAAGGCCTTTATTAACCCTCTTTTCACATTAGGGTTTCACATTACATTGCTTAGATTTGCTTGGGTGTATTTCAATATTTTATTACTTCATTTATTCAACTATCTTACTGCTCCAATAACATTATATTACACTAGAATAAATATTATTTTAGTTAATCATTATGATGATTAGAGATGTTAGTATGATGTGTCATGATGCTTTGAGAAAAATTTTAGGTTTCCATGAGGTGAATTTTATAAGTTATGCCAGTTTTTTCTGAGACAAGGTCAAAATCTAATGCATTTCCAGCTCGAATTGGATCTTTTGATGCTCACCATGAATTGTGTGCTTTGTATGGGACATTTTGGCTTCTAGGGATGTTTCTAAATTTACTTTATAAGGTTTTAAAAAAATGAGGTCAGTTCATCGTCACATTTTTATGAACGAATGTTAAGAAGGTAAACAACTTTTTATGAGTGTGAAACCCTAGCTTAAAAGTGGTATGGAATAATTGCTTCATAAGTGGAAATTTTTTCTTCCTAGTGCATGAATGATGATTAGAACATGTAGAGGAATCCTTCATATTTCTATATAGGTATGGTAGAGGTCATAGTGATGAGTGGGCCCCACTCAATCATGTTAGTTTATGAAGAAGAGTGTTTTGGGACAAGGGTGTCCAAAGGAGTTGAATGATAAATTGACATTGTGGAATGTATATGAGTTTTTCTTGATGTCCAAAGAGGTTTTGGGACATGTTGATGCAGGTACATGGTCAAATGAGCTTCATTCATGTTGACTGGTCAAAGGGCAGTTTTGAGGCCATAAAAAGTAATGTTTAGTAAAGCGAGCATAATTGGAGCTACATGAGGAGTTTGGAGATTATTCACGTTGTGTTGGAAAAATGATTCAAATAGATTTCTAGTGATATGAGTTTTTTTCTCATTATGGTGAGTTTTTCTATGGTTTCTAGGTCAGCTTTTGGACAAAAAGAGTTTTTCCAGTGTAAGGCATGACATGATCTACTGAAAGTTTTGAGTTTTTTGAAGCATAATATGGATTATGTGATGCTTTATATCACATGTAATGTGAAGAGGGATGCATTTTTCATCAAATGAATCCATTTATAGGTCTTGAATGTTCCTAGAAATATTTTTATTAGCTGATATTTAAAAACAACTTTTTAGGTAGGTTGATTTGGTGAAGACAAAAGTGACCGTGGTTTGAGAAGGTTAGTGTTTTAAGGCTTCTAACTTGCTTAGAAGTTTTCTACAGGTTCTATAATTTCCATAAAGTGGTTACATGACATGGTTTGGTTGTTCTTAAGTCATTTTATGGCATAATGAAGTTTCCAGGGTTCTGAAGGGTTTAGGAAACAATGGTTTTGAGAAGTACAAAGAACATTAGGCCCATTAAATGAAATGATTTGATTGGTTGAGATAAATTGAGACCATGTATGATGTTTAAATGTTGATTTAAACATTTTTGGTGATTTATGGATCATGAGTAAGTATGATTTTGATGTTAGGGCATTTTTATCTTTATGCCCATGGGGATTTGAGCTATGTTTGGAGCATGTAATAAGGTTTTTAGCTAGGAAAACCTAATTGGGTCACTTATGATTATTATGATTTGAAATTGGGATTTTTTTATGATGCATGAGTCAAACCAAAAGATTGAAAGAGTTTGTGTTTGAATTTGAAATGAAGAGAAACTTATAAAAGCATTATTTTGGGTTCTTTTTAAAGCTAGTCTTGTATGGGGGAGTAGTAAGACCTAGAGGAGAGTTTATTGTAGGTATGAAGACATGATTTTAATACTGAAAGATTTTTTTTTCAGATTGAGGAAGGTATGGTAGCACGAGAGGAAGATTTTAAAGGCAAGACAAGTTGAGAAGGAAGAATAAAAAGCAAGATTGAAGACCTAGGGTTTGTCCTAGGGTTCATGAGCTGAATAAGTGATCTCCATAAGTTATGGCAGAAATTAAATGAGAGATAAAACATTAATAGGTGGCTGAGTTGGTGCTTGGTCATCCTATGGGGTTTTAGCCTCCTTGTGGATTTGGTGATTCGTTAAATTAGGGGTTGGTGCTCCTTGTAGGGTTGATGCTCTACTAAACTAGGGGTTGGTGCTCCTTGTGAAGTTGGTGCTTCAATAAATTTATTTTCTTTGTGTAATATAAGTAGAGTTTTAGTGGGTTTTATTCCCCATGAGGGTTTCCCACTTATATCTTGTGTTTATGTGCCTCTTACTGTGTGTTATAGTTATCTTGATGCATTGTGCACACTAAACAAGTAATAGTTGAATGCATGTGAATGGTTGTTGATATTAATGGTTAATGAAATGAGAAATTTGTAGGACTGATTCACCACCCCCTCTCAGTCCACTGTGTTTCCAATAATTGGTATTAGAGAAGGTTCTTGTGAAACAAGTTTAGCAACTTGAAGGAGATCTTTTGAAGCACAAGAAATGGGTAAGTCTGTGTTGGTGCAAAAATCTGTCTGGTGGATAGATCTATGGATAGATGAGCCAATAGTGAGTAGGGCATAGCCCCTCTTTGAGTTAGCAAAGCGAAACTGGTTTATTGCTATTCTACCAACAGGAATCTGTGCAAGTCTCACAATATTCTGCCTTTGGGGTTTTAGGATCTCATCCTAGTAGAGGTGTTTCCAACTGTAAGAAGAAGGGAAAGAAGCAAGGAGCGGAGATAGGAAATATCTGAAGGGAGAAAAGAAATGAATTCCAAAGCAGAAAGGTGGGAGGGTCTATGTTTTGGGCTGGTAGTAAACAGAGCCGAACTTACTCGCATAGATGAAAAAAGCAATACTGATGAATCAATGACAATAAAGTAGAAGTAGATTCAACAGAACAAACATACATATCTAACATTGGAAAGCTTTGATGTATAACATAGGTATTCAGCACAAAGTCTAAATATTGTATTAATATTTCCTTCTGTTACAAAAATCTCAAAGTCTTTTCTTCTTGCTTCTATTTTTCATCTAAAAAGTATCCACCCTTGAATACAACAAGTATATAAGTATATATAGAAGAAGGAGAAGAAAGAAGGCCAAAGGGAACCAACAACTAATTACAAAATATCTACAAAATATCTAAAAGTCAATGTTGACTTTGGACAACTTGGTGGATGACAACATCCCATGGTGCAACATGGATGAGGGTAATCGTTTGTACCAACATACTATTAGATATTTACAAAAAGAGAAGCCAAGAGGAAGAGAACTATTCATCGTCATCTTGCGGTTGGAAGGGGGTATTTTGCTTCTATTGTTGTTCGGGAGAGGTGATGTGGAACTGAGTCCGATATTCCATGAACTTGGTGATCATGGCGCTGAAGTTGATCCTGAGCAGGACCCTTCGTGTGATCACTGATGACCTCACAAGTCTCCCGCTCATCTCTGAGTTTTTTAGGGAGATTGAAATAATCATTACCTGCCTCCATTAGGAACCCCACACAATCACGGAAAGCTAGAAGGTTGTTGATGCATTCGGTGTCAAAAGTGGCTTCTGGCCCTAGCCCTTGCGAGAGGATCTCCTTGAAGATCCAGATAGTTTCATCCGTCCTCAAGGCGAAAGAAGGAGTAAGCAGGCCTGGAGACATTCTCAAATTTTTTTTTTTCCATTTGATGCATTGAATCCAGGGCTTCTTCCTTGACTTTATCGATCTTTTCCAAGATGAACTCCATCTAGTCGACCCGGTAATCCAACGTAGAAAGGATCTTGCTAGGTACCCTGGGGTGACTGAAGACACCAAATTTTACTAGATCGTCGACTGAGCAGTCGAGCATTTTTTGGAATGTTTCGTGTTGCAGCCTTGCATGGTCCAACTCCTCGGAGATAGGTCCTGCAATCACCTGGAGATCTTTGTTCACCTGATTGATGTTCTGATACAACTCGGTGAACTTGACTATTACCTCCTCGCTGTCTTTGAGGATTTGATCCCTTAAACGGAAATTGCCATACTTTGTTCACCAATTTTGGCATACTCGTTTATCTTGTTCTGACTTAGAACCTCAGGAGTTTCTGTGGCAGTTGTAGGAGGTGCGCTGCCCATTTTCATCAGGGTGCAAAGAAGATTTTTGTTTTGTTCCTTTAGCAACCTTTTCTCCTCCTTTGCTTCTTGAAGTTTCTTACAAAGGGCATCCACTACAGATAGGGCCTCTCCTTGAAGGCTTTCTGAAGACGTTCCCATTGTGACTTGGGGTCACTGTATAATCTATCGGAGACAGATCCTTTTTACCTTTTAACGGATCAGGATATGCAATCTCCATTATTCTCTCCCTCGATGCACTTTGAGAGAAGCGGGTTATAGGCTTTTGCTTCTTAGCCCCCTTTGCCGGGATGACGGAGAAGTCCATCGGTACGATAGGGACTTTCCTCTTTTGCTGGCTCAGATGCTGGGAGATCCATGCTGGACTTATGGGAATGGGACCAGAGGTGGAAGAGGGAGTAGCTGTAGTGGATGAGGGGAAATGGGTAGAGACACTTGGTGGTGGCATCGAGAGGGAGGCCAAGAAAGTGCTCACGGGAGGAAGGGACACTACAGGAGAAGAAGATGTGGGAAAGGAAGGGAGCTGAGAGATGAGAGAAGAAATGGTGGGGGACATCTCCGTGAGAGAAGATAAGATGGATGACGAGGAAGGGGGAACAGTAGAAGATGGGGGAGAGGACATGACCAAAGGAATGGTCGCTTGGGTCATGCGAGGAGGAGAAGGAGGAGAAGGAGAAGGGATAGAAGGGATCTCAACAGTTGCAATAGTGGTGACATCCTGAGTGGGCGTGCCTGTCGGAACACCTTCCGCCACTTCTTTCTCTGGGGAAGCCAGAGTTACAACTTATTCTTGTGCAGTGGAAGGAGGACTTTCAGGAGCTGTTTCTTGAGCAGTGCTCGATTCACCTTCCTTATCCTTGCCTTTGACCTTTGGCAGATGCTTTGGCCTGACAAGTGCATTACCCAATGGAGACGTAGTGAAATCTACCCCGAGGTAGATGAGGCCATTCATCCTACACCAGTGCTATGTCCTTTGCAGTGTCTCCTTGACCCTTTCTTCAATGGTCTGGGGCGCTTTTGTTCTATCGATTGCAGCCAATGGCCAGTTGTCCCCATCCGTATCCAAATATACCTGATTAACTTCTTGATCAACAGTTTGATAACCTTTTGGGACGATGGCCACGCCATATTGAATAATATTTGCCAGGGCAAGGCGAGAGTGATCCTTCCTTGTAAGTTCGACCTCATGATACAGGTCGATATAGATGTCCTCGATCTATGGAAGGTGGATAGGATCGATTTTTTCCTTGGGAAGGCAATTCCTTGGATCAAAAGTGGGCCTCGCCATGAAGTGGTGCTTCAGATTGAGCTCACCCAGGAAGTTAGCTGCCCTGAGATAAGTGAAGGTGGGAAATTGTGTAAATAAGGCCCCCCACTTCTCTGTTGCTGTGATAATGCTCTTGGTCGTATCGACCCGTGAGTCATGTTTGGCCTCAAAAGGTAGATGATGCCATAGAAGAAAGCATCGTTGATTTTAGTAAACTGTGGGGATGTTGTTCTCTAGCTTCAGCTCCGGGTAGTATTCATATATTTTTACTTGGGGCCAAACCCCGCATCGGCTCAATGCTGGATAATCCCTTTCCGAGGCTACAACATAGACTACGTAGGAGTTCATGTAGAACCTCCCCATTGTGGTGAGTTGCTGGAGTTATTCAGATATGGTGCTGCTTATTATTTCCGCCCACTCGAAGTGTTGATTAGGTACGTTCTTATTCATGGTCTCCAGGTACCTGAGCATCCATTTTTTGAAAGTAATGGGCGTCAGAAAGCCTAAATACTCTGCTTAGGAACGTGATAGTATCACTCAGTTCCTCAGAGAATTCACTACGGTGAATAACCTGTGGCCATCTGGTTATCACCTTCTTGTTCTTTAGGTACACCTCATTCATCAGTTGCATGCACTGGTCTTCATTGTCCTCCCAAGCCTTGGTGCAGTCTTCTTGGCTTACAGCCACAAAGTGCCGGGTGGTGAGGAATGCCAAGCATGATTTCGAAGTGTCAGGCAGTGAGGTTGATTATGACCTCGCCCTTTTCATTTTGGACACACCTTGTGTCTTTGTTTTAGCAGCGGGCCCACTACCATCATGAATTCATTGTTTACTGCACTGATGGGGATCCCCCCAGCAAAATGCAGGCCACTGCCTACTAGTTTTTCCATCTAGGGACTCCCTGTGACTCTCCTAGTTCTGGCCCAGAAATCTTCCATATTGATGTGACCGAGCTCAGAGTCTCTTATATCTAGGTCACATTCTACCTGAGACTCGAGCATTCTGACCCTTTGGTACTTGTATTTCATTTCTTCTTCTGTAAGCTTGGCTTTACCTTTTGACTTGGTTGGCCTCTTGCTTGATGTAGACATATGTGGATCTGAATTCACTTGCTGATCTACAAGAAGAAGAAGAGAAGTCCAACGCCAAAGAGCCATATTAGCTATTAGTTCTTCCATTAAAGCACTACAGAATAGAATGAGGAGTTAGCAATTTTAAGGCCTCAGGGTGCAGGGGCGCATGAACACTGCAGGCTGCAGAGTTAATAGAAAGGTGCACTGAATTGGAGTGTTACAGGGAATAAATCGGTGCCGAAGGGCACAGGGTGCATGAATTTTACATATGACATCATGTTATTGTAAGCGGGGATGCACCTGCGCCACCTATATAAGGTTAGGTTGGGCGCAAATAAAATTGGTGTTGCATGAGATCAGGATGCACCAATGGCGGCATGCAATTGGCATGTAACAGAGGATGTTGATGTGCTGAATGACACAGGATAAATGCATGTTGCACTATGATCTTTCTATGCACAAAAGGGGAATTTGCGCGCGGTGGCACAGGGAAGGCCTGCGATGACACTGTGTTGTTGTAATAGGGTATGCGCCCCACTCCATTTTTTTTTAGGATTTACTTGGTTTTCACATGGCACGGGAATTAAGCATGTTGCAAGTGGGGAAAAGTGCGCCTTCTTGGCACGATTGTATTTTATGTAGCAAGGAGTGGTGATTGCACCCAGAGAGAAAAAAAAACACATCACACATAGTTTTAAAACTAATCTTTTAAGGTTTTTCTTTCTTTCCTGATAGGGTTTGCGATCTTTTCAAGCTTCTTTTTCAGGGTTTTTTATATAGTGAAGGGGGCACAACAAGGAGATCCAGGTTGATTTTTTGAGGCAGAGCCCTCTCTTACCAGCAGATTTTGGAAAGGGGATGAAAAACGGTTTGGGGGAGAAAGGCTAGCAAGAACAACAAAAGTGGGGGGGGTGGGGGGGGGGTTTACGAAATCCATTGCATCCTGCCATACAAATAATCAAAACAAAAACATAAGAGGAGTAAGAACCACCTACCCAAAATATATAGTATGTGAGAGGCAAAGTGGGGGTCCATGAATGTGACACGAGGAGGATTGGGGCGTTCTGACAAGTGTAGAGGAATAAAGATAATCACGTGTTTTCAATTATGAAAGTGATAGGGGCAGGTGTGCCTATATTATACCGCAAAGGTGCAATAAATGCACCAACCACTTTTTTTCAAGAGGCGCACCAAAACATGTGTCGACACGTAAAATGATGTGTCCTTTGGCACGGATAAATGTGTGTCAACACGGGGATACTTGTGCCTTTTTGGCACAATTTTAAAACTGTTCAACACTTCAATTCTTGCGCCCTTTTGGCATACCAAAACACGACACAAACAATTGATGTATCAAACATGAAGGAGCATGCGCCTTAGCACACGCAAGGAAGGCGTATCACGGGAAGGTGCACACCAAAACATGTGTCGACACTTCAAAGGGTGCGCCAAAGGAAATGAAGGGGGGCACAAATTTACTTTGTGTAACATAGATAAAAGGTGCACCCTAGCCAAAAGGGACCAAAATGGCTAAGTTCGGGAGAACTAGATTTCCCAGAAAAGGGATGTTTTGCAACGTTCCGAATGTAGAGGGGGTCCATGACGAGGGACCAAGACAAAATTTTTGTGTACGGGTTACCTATAAAATTGCCCTTGTCAATTTTACTGGATAACAACTGGCTCTCTTCTGGGGACTATCTTTGAGCGAAAATCAAGGGTAGAAGAACCCCAGATCAACATGTACCTATCCATTGGGTTTAGAGAGTCAAAAAACAAGGGTGAGGACGAAAGCAAAGACATGATGAAAGCAAAAACACAATGAAAGCAAACACACAACAAAAGCAAATACACAGCAAAAGCATACTGTACAAAAAAGAGAGCAAACTCTATTTCCTGAATATTTTTGAGGTACTTGCCCGCTATAGGGAAGTGGGAGATCAATTCCATCTAGATACGAGAGATAGAAGCTATTTTCTCTATTGAGCCGTTTGATCTTGAAAGGCCCTCTCTATAGAGAATCAAAATTTCCTGTGCATGCCCTTCGGCTCTCTCCCATTTGTCCCACAAAAGGAAGAGATCTCCCACTTGGAAATATCTTTGCTTAGCCCTTTTATCAAACAATTTTCTTAACTTGATTTTTGATGTTTCGGTGATCCTGTCAACGACTCTTATTCTTTTTCTCTTCAAGCTCTGATAGATACATGATCCTCTTTTCAAGGGAATTTTTGGAAAGTCTCGTCTTCAATCGCTCAATGCTAGGCACAGAGCAGGGGAGCTCTGCAGAAACGAGAAGCTCGGCATCGGGTCCCATATAACACTTGAAAAGGTGACATACCGAGAGAGACCTCTTGGGAGTAATGCGGTCCGCCCACAAAAGCATCATACAATAACTTGTGCCACGTCTGCTGACTCTCATCAACTAGCTTCCGTATGATGGTCATTAAGTTTTTCTTACTGGATTCTGCCTGACCATTTCCTCCCTGGGGGGTAGTAATCTGAGGTGTGGGCCAAAGGTTATCCCATGTTCATAGAAAAAAACCAACAAATTCTCGTGAGGATTAAGTTGGAAGTGCATTATCAGCAACAATCTTGTTTGGAACGCCAAACCCTGACAATGATATTCTCTTTGATGAAACTGTAAACAACCTCAGATAGTGGCATACTTTGACAGGTATGGCCTGCTACCCATTTGGTGAAGTAATCTATTGTTGTCAAGACATAAACTATGTCCGGGCAATTCGATTGGGGATGGAGTTCTCTGATAAAGGTCGAATTCCCCACTATCTGAATGGTTCATCAATAATGACTGGTCCTGAGGGGGAAAATCAACCAATTTTGGTTTTGCCAACAAAATTGTTGGAAGAGCTCACAATTTGCCACCCAGGAGGTTTTATCTTGAAATAGCGTTGGCCAGTAGTACCTAGCACGGATGATATTGTGTGCTGTAACGGGAAAGAGGAGAAGTGACCGCCACAGGCTGAGTTATGAAAACTCTCAAGTAGCTTTATCTGACTATGGTTTTGTTGACACATTTGCAAGAAGATGCCATCAATCCCACGTTTGTACAAACCGTCATCCCAGATGACATATATGGCCGCTCTGAGCTTTATAGCATGCTTCTCCTTTGTAGTTAGATGAGCTGGACACTCACCATAAGTGAGAAAGAAAGCAATATCGGTAATACCATTCGTCGCTGGTGGTGAAAAATAAAAACCATGGGTAGAGAATTGGCAACTTCCTCCAGCTGGCTTTGTGCTCCTTTAGATGGAATCATCCTTTTCCTCAGGGTCTTCTGAATCCCGGTTTTCAGCCATAAGCTGACATAGGCCCTTGCTCCTTACCAGCTTGGTGGGTTTTTATGTCTAGATCATACTCTTGGAACTTTTGTAATCCAATTTCCTTGCAAACTCCCTAACTCTTGTTGAGTTAGGATTGACTTGACTTCCGTGTCAGGGACTAATACCGTTGTGTGAGAATTTAGAATGTAATACCTGAAGTTATTGAATTCTTTGACCATGGCGAAGGTATGCTTTTCCAAATGAGACATCTTTAATTCGTGAGGCTTGAGAGGAGAGCTCATGAATGCAATCGAGGATTCAACATCTTCAGAATTCTTTTGCATTAAGATAGCTGATGTAGTGTGCTCGGATGCATAGCTATACATGATAATTTTTTTGGAGAAATCGGGACACACCAGGACTGGTGTGTGGGCAACGGAGGCTTTTATATCTTCAAACGACTTCTTTCCTTCTTCGCTCCACTGGAAAGTTGGTGATCCTTTCATCATGTTTGATATGTGGTGAGTCTTTTCAGCAAAGTCGGGAACAAAGCACCTGAGAAAATTCACTTTTCCTAAGAAGGAGTGAACGCCGGTTTTGCTTGTGGGTAAAGTAAGGCTCTGAATAGCCTTAACTCTTTCGGCATCTTTCTTTGTTCCTTCCTTGCTTACAATATGTCCCAGCAACTTTCCCTCTGTGACTCTGAAAACAGACTTTTTCGGATTCAGGGAGATCCTGTGCTCTCGGCATCTAATCAATACTTGCTCCAAATGATCACAATGATCATTTCGCTACTTAGAGAACATAGTTAAGTCATCCAAGTAAACTACGATGAATTTTCGCATCATTCCTTCTGAATGCAAAGTCCATGACCCACTGAAAGTGGCACCGAAATTGGTCAGACCAAAAGGCATCCTGCTGTAAGCGAATGTACCCCAAGGGGTAGTGAATGCCGTTTTGAATTGGTCTTCAGGTGAGACTTCGATCTGATTATAGCCTGAAAAACCATCAAGCATGGAAATCATTTCTGATCAGGTCACTGCTTGTAGTGATCCATTATGGGAAGGGGGTAGTTGTCCTTCAAGGAGGCTTGATTCAAGTTACGAAAATCTACGCATATGCGTATCTCACCATTCTTCTTACGTACTGGCACAATTTTTTCCACCCAGGTACTGTGATGGATAGGAAAAATGATCCGTGCATCCAACATTTTCTGAATTTCAGCCTGGATAGTACCTGAGATCTTAGGATTATAGTGTCTCTGCTTCTGGTGAAAGGGTTTGACATCCTCTTTCAACGAGATGTCATGCTGGACGTCCTTTGGCTTGAAAGACTTTAGATCGGCATAGGACCATGCCAATACATCTATGTATTTCTTCAGCAACTTAACGAATTTATGCTTCTCTTTGGGTGTGTAACATTTTCCAATGTTTACAAATTGCGGATGTTCTACCGAACCTAATTGACTGGTTCGGTTTTCTGGGGAGGAGTTAGGATCATCTCACCTTTTTCTTCTTGACAAAAACAATCGTGCCTATCAAAACAAGCCGCTCTAGGGAAACCAAAACGTTTCAGTATTTTTATTTCCTTTGAGATAACATATGCCATCATTTCCTTCGGATTCCCCATTCTAATCCAGTACCAAACTTACAACATGTGGAAGTGGATCCTTCAAAATGAAGGCTCACTAAAATTTTCCACTTTTTTCAAGAAAGGCAATGAGTTGATTGTCATCGTTGAATACCTGTCAAATGCTGAGAATTGTCAAGCGCGCTTGGGTGGAAAAACCACCTCAAATTGTATATGTGTCTGTTTTTTAAACCTCGGGTGAGGGAGCAATGAGGGATGCTGAGATGGCTAATGAGTTCGGCCATGTCATTCTAAGCTCTAGGAATGTATTTTATTGAAAAAAGCATCAAACTCCTCAATTGTTGTCTCATACCACAATTGCGGTAATGTCTGAGCCTTTCATTCTTCACTTGGCATATCCTCTTAACTTGATTTACGACCATCTCTACATCACCCTGTACTTTCAGATTATTGATTCCTCTTTCCCTTGCTGGCTTGCATGGCCCAGTAGCAAAGATTCATACTCAACAGTATTATTCATATTGAAAAAACTGTAACTTGAAGGAGAGAGAGGGATAATCTCTTCCTTGGCAGATATTAGCACGGGCTCCAGTGCCGCAATCTGCTAGTCACGCAGCTACCGATCAAACTGCAAGTGTCCCAGATTTTTGTTAAGGTTCTTCTGCTTGGACGAGGACATCCATTTTTTTAGACTCGAGTAGACAAGAAATAGTTTTCCCATCCATAATGATTCGAAGAGAATTCAGGCTTTGGGGTCATCAGAGTTAGTAACCAGGTACTTCTTTTGCGATTCCGGCTCCAATGTTTGCATTACACCTTTGATGGGGATTCTGGCCTTAGACTAGTCCATATGAATCTCTCCACCGACCTCACTGCAAAAAATCGCTTCCTAATAGAATTCCGTATGCCACCGGAATATCGGCAACAAGAACAGTCATCTTCACTCTTTTCTCTGGAAACGCTGTAAATGCAAACTACACGTCTTTTGATTTGACCAATCAACAGAACTTGCTTGGTTTTCCAAGGAATAACATCTACCAAAAGGCTTGGTAAGGGTGAGGCCCAAGGCATGGGCAACTTTTGCTGGCATGACATTATCGGAAGCTCCAGAATCAATTATACAGTTGCTTAGTTTGTGGCCATTGATTAGAAGGGAGAGATAGAAAGGTTCTATATATTGCCTGATGCAGATGTCGATGGCAACGTTTATGCAAGATGTAGAAGGAGTAGAAATGATTCCTTTCGGGGAAACCTGAGTAGTTATGATACCTTAGATTTGAATGCATTCGGTCAACCTTACAAGCTGGTCAGAATTTGACTGAAGATATTCAGCTTGAGACATCTGGATTTGTGGTCTTTTTTATCGTGATCGATTATGTCAAATGCGGCCAAGGGGTTGTGTTGATGAAGGAATGAGTCCCTCATTCCGCATTGGTTAGGGTAGGATTACCGGCCTTGATAGGAACATGAGAGGACTGATTCGGAGGGGAGATAGGGGGAAAAATATCTTTTCGAAAAAGACTTAATAACAGGTTTGAGCAGGAAGGGGAGACCTACCTCGTTTTAGCGATGGTTTGGAGGCGTGTGTGACACGGGCCTTCACTTTCTACTTAATTGGCAGCCACTTCTACTTCTTTTCCTTGCGAGTAGGTAAAAAAAACATATGACTGCCCACTTACATATCCTTGGGTAACCTCTTCTTCGTCAGATTCTTCCTCATCAAATTCCATATACCTAATAGTAGAGTCGTCAGTCGGTTTCATCGACATCTTGATCATCTTCACCTAGCGGTGAAGGTTCTTAATAATTTTTCTCTCCTCTTCTTTGATTTGGCTAAAGCATTGACTGGAGGGGCCTCGAGCGCCAACCGTGGAGCAGCTGTGGATAGGCAGGGCCTTTGTGAGATGTTGTTAGAAGTAAATCTCCTCCGTGGAATATCCCAGTACGAAGAGCCAGGAGAAGCCTGAGCTAACTGCTTTTTTAACGACGAGAAAGTCATTTGCCAACTTTTGGAATTCCAGATCGGATGAAGTGGCGGGAGAAGGAGATGAAACTTTCGGCTTGGATGGCTCTCACTTTAATTCACCAGGTATGAGTAGGTTGTCTTCAATCTGTTATGGAGGCAGCAGCTTGGGGCAAGAACCAGAGTAGGTGACTTTTTTCTTGCAAGAGTAAGAAAACTTACTTTTGATCTGATGGTGTTCACAAAGAAACAATTCTGATTTTCCGGCGTTTGGCAGCATGGTAGGCGGAACTCAATTGATTACTGAGTTGAAATGGGTGATGAAATCACGTATGGTTTCATTGACCTCCTTATTCAAGTGAGTGATCTTGGATAGTAACGTGAACGCGTCCTATGAAGGCTTATATCTTTCTTTAAATGCGGTTTGCAAGGTGGGCCCAACTGGTAATAGATCCAGTCGGTAAATGCTGAAACCATTCTGCTGTGTGGGTCCTTACAAGGTTTCTAGAAAGAGGTGAACTGACACATATTCATGGGTCATATCCAGGATACTGCATGGCATGATGAACGCAGATATGTGTGAATCCATGCTTTGGTTTCCCACTACCATCGAATTTAGGTAAATTATTCTCGGTTTCCGCGAGGGAGTGCTATGAACGGGGTGTGGTAAAGTGAGTGGGCCCATAGTATTTCCCCATGGTAATTCCATATGAGTAGCCAAAAAAAGAATGTGTGCGGGGAGGATGGTCCCACTAAGCAAAAAAGCACTGTAAAGTGATGTGGATGCACCTTGTGAGAGGCATGCTTCCTTCGTGGAGGTGAGACACTCCTAGATGAATGACCGGTTAGTTGAGCTTAGCGATGAGAAGCATGCTGGTGTAACACTAAAGTTTTGCCTTTGAAGCAGATTGAAAGTAGGATCAACTTCTCCATGAGCTCTCCTATTACGAGTAAATGGTTCACCTGCCAGTTGTACCTTCCCGATCTGTAATATTTTGATGCAAAATCCTAAAAACTCTTTTTTGGTAGTACTTGCTGATTTTTTTGGATTTTCTGACAAAAAATCAGTAGCATGTACTTTTCTAAATATTTAATTTTATTCCTCTTTTAACAATCGATTGTGGGTTTTTAATAAAAAATATCAATGAGGATAAAATGATGGTAAAGCTTAGTAAGCTAATTTTCAGATCTAGAGTTGAACTTTTTAAAGAGTTTGAAAATTTTTGGTAAAACTATCAAAAACTCAGATCTATAGAATAGAGAATACAGGATTTTTGTAAATACTCAGCGAACTAAACATCTCTAACCCTTAGCCCAAATCTATGAAGCTCTGAAGAAAATTTTCAGTTTGGGTAACCGAAGCAAAGATTTTGAGATTTTGAACAAAAGTTAAAGTTTGCAAATAGGTAGTGATTTTTTCGATTTTCACTGATTTTCTAACATACCACTATCATAGGTCTGTTAGATCTGTTCGATCCCCAGTAGAGTCACCAAAAACTGTTGGTGTGAAAATCTGTCTGGTGGATAGATCTATGGATAGACGAGCCAACAGTGTGTGGGGCATAGCCCCTCTTTGAGTCAGCAAAGCGAAACTGGTTTATTGCTATTCTACCAGCAGGAATCTGTGCAAGTCTCACAATATTCTGCCTTCGGGGTTTTAGGATCTCATCCTAGTAGAGGTGTTTCCAACTGTAAGAAGAAGGGAAAGAAGTGAGGAGGGGAGATAGGAAATATCTGAAGGGAGAAAAGAAATGAATTCCAAAGCAGAAAGGTCAGAGGGTCTATGTTTTGGGCTGGTAGTAAACAGAGCCGAACTTACTCGCATAGACGAACAAAGCAATACTGATGAATAAATGAAAATAAAGCAGAAGTAGATTCAACAGAACAAACATACAAATCTAACATAAGAAAGCTCTAAAATGTATAACACAAGTATTCAGCACAAAGTCTAAATATTGTATTAATATTTCCTTCTGTTACAAAAAGCTCAAAGTCTTTTCTTCTTGCTTCTATTTTTCATCTGAAAAGTATCCACCCTTGAATACAACAAGTATATAAGTATATATAGAAGAAGGAGAAGAAAGAAGGCCAAAGGGAACCAACAACTAATTACAAAATATCTAAAAGTCAATGTTGACTTTGGACAACTTGGTGGACGACAACATCCCATGGTGCAACATGGATGAGGTCATCATTTGTACCAACATACTATTAGATATTTACAAAAAGAGAAGCCAAGAGGAAGAGAAATATTCATCATCGTCTCGTGGCTAGAAGAGGGTTTCTTGCTTCTGCTGTTGTTTGGGAGAGGTGATGTGGAACTGAGTTCGATATTCCATGAACTTGGTGATCATGGGCTGAAGTTGATCTTGAGCAGGACCCTTCGTGTGATCACCGATGACCTCACAAGTCCTCCCGCTCATCTCTGAGTTTTTTCAGGGAGCTTGAAATAATCATTACCTACCTCCATCAGGAACCCCACAAAATCACGGCAAGCCAGAAGGTTGTTGATGCATTCGGTGTCGAAAGTGGCTTCTGGCCCTAACCCTTGCGAGAGGATCTCCTTGAAGATTCATATAGTTTCGTCTGCCTTCCTCAAGGTGAAAGAAGGAGTAAGACAAGCCTGGAGACATTCTCAGAATAATTTGTTCCATTTGATGCATTAAATCCAGGGCTTCTTCCTTGAGTTTTATCGATCTTTTCCAGGACGAACTCCATCTGGTCGACCCGGTAATCCAACACAACAAGGATCTTGCTGGGTACCCTGGGGTGACTGAAGACGCCAAATTTTACTAGATCATCGACTGAGTAGGTCGAGCATTTTCTGGAATGTTTCCTGTTGCAGCCTTGCATGGTCCAACTCCTCGGAGATACGTCCTGCAATCGCCTAGAGATATTTGTTTGCCCGACTGATATTCTGATACAACTTGGTGAACTTGACTATTACCTCCTCACTGTCTTTGAGGATTTGATCCCTCCAGGCGGAAACTGCCATACCTTGTTCACCAATTTTGGCATACTCGTTTATCTTGTCCTGGCTTAGAACCTTAGGAGTTTCCGTGGTAGTTGTAGGAGGTGCACTGCCCATTTTCTACAGGGCGTGGAGAAGATTTTTGTTTTGTTCCTTTAGCAACCTTTTCTCCTCCTTTGCTTCTTGAAGTTTCTTGCAAAGGGAATCCACTGCAGATAGGGCCTCTCCTTGAAGGCTTTCTGAAGACGTTCCCATTGTGACTTGGGTCACTGTATAATCTGTCGGAGACAGATCCTTTTTACCCTTTAAAGGATCAGGATATGCAATCTCCATTACTATCTCTCCCCCGGATGCACTCTGAGAGAAGCGGGTTATAGGATTTTGCTTCTTAGCCCCCTTTGATCTAGGATGACAGAGAAGTCCATCGGTGCGATAGGGACTTTCCTCTTTTGTTGGCTCAGATGCTGGGAGATCCATGCTGGACTTATGGGAATGGGACCAGAGGTGGAAGAGGGAGCAGCTGCAGTGGATGAGGGGAAATGGGTAGAGACACTTGGTGGTGGCATCGAGAGGGAGGTTGAGAAGGTGCTCATGGGAGTAAGGGACACTATAAGGGAAGAAGACGTGGGAAAGGAAGGGAGCTGAGAGATGAGAGAAGAAATGGTGGGGGACAAATCTCTACGAGAGAAGAGAAGATGGATGACGAGGAAGGGGGAACAATAGAAGATGGGGGAGAGGACATGACCAAAGGAATGGTCGCTTGGGTCATGCGAGGAGGAGGAGGAGAAGAACGAGAAGGGATAGAAGGGATCTCAGCAGTTGCAATAGTGGTGACGTCCTGAGTGGGCGTGCCCGTCGGAACACCTTTCATCGCTTCTTTCTCTGGGGAAGCTAGAGTTACAACTTGTTCTTGTGTAGCAGAAGGAGGACTTTCAGGAGCTCCTTCTTGAGCAGTGCTCGATTCACCTTCCTTATCCTTTCCTTTGACCTTTGGCAGATGCTTTGGCCTGACAGGTGCGTTGCCCCAATGGTGACGTAGTGAAATCTACCCCGAGGTAGATGAGGCCATTCATCCTGCACCAGTGCTCTGTCCTTCGCAGTGTCTCCTTGACCCTTTCTTCAATGGTCTGGGGAGCTTTTGTTCTATCGATTGCAGCAAATGGCCAGTTTTCCCCATCCATATCCAAATATACCTGATCAACTTCTTGATCAGCAGTTTGATAACCTTTTGAGGATGATGGCCACGCCATACTGAATAATCTCTGCCAGGGCCAGGCGAGAGTGATCCTTCCTTCTAAGTTCGACCTCATGATACAGGTCGATATAGATGTCCTCGATCTGTGGAAGGTGGATAGGATCGAGTTTTGCCTTGGGAAGGCAATTCCTTGGATCAAAAGTGGGCCTCGCTGGGAAGTTGTGCTTCAGATTGAGGAGTTTCTAGCTCATACGACCATTTCCCAAGAATTTGTGGTGAGAGATGCATGTGTATCTGCCCACTGTAAGGGGGAAAGGAGTTCCACCCTTCTTTCTCTTCAGGCACTTCTCATGGTACGTTATGAGCTGTCTGGATAGCTCCAATAGGATTAGTTTGGGGCCGGCATATCTTGGTAATTTGGTGGGCTCACCCAGGAAGTTAGCTGCCCTGAGATAAGTGAAGGTGGGAAATTGTGTAAATAAGGCCCCCCACTTCTCTGTTGTTTGTGACAATGCTCTTGGTCATTCGACTCTGTGAGTCATGTTTGGCCTCAAAAGGCAGACGATGCCCATAGAAGAAAGCATCGTTGATTTTTGTAAACTGTGGGATGCTGTTCTCTAGCTTCAGCTCTAGGTAGTATTCATATATTTTTACTTGGGGCCAAACCCCTTGCATCGGCTCAATGCTGGATAATCCCTTTCTCTGAGGCTGCAGTCATAGACTATGTAGGAGTTCATGTAGAACCTCCCCGTTGTGGTGAGTTGTTTGGAGTTGTTTCAGATATGATGTTGCTTATTATCTCCACCCACTCGAAGCGTTGATCAGGTATGTTCTTATTCATGGTCTCCAGGTACCTGAGCATCCATTTAAGAAAGTAATGGGCATCAGAAATCCCAAATACTCTGCTTAGGAATGTGATAGTATCACTCAGTTCCTCAGAGAAGTCACTAAGGTGAATAACCTGTGGCCATCTGGTTATCACCTTCTTGTTCTTTAGGTACACCTCATTCATCAGTTGCATGCACTGGTCTTCATTGTCCTCCCAAGCCTTGGTGCAGTCTTCTTGGCTTACAGCCACAAAGTGCCGGTGGTGAGGAATGCCAAGCATGATTTCGAAGTGTCGGGTGGTGAGGTTGATTATGACCTCGCCCTTTTCATTTTGGACACACCTTGTGTCTTTGTTGTAGCAGCAGGCCACTACCATCATGAATTCATTGTTTACTGCACTCACGGGGATCCCCCCAGCAAAATGCAGGCCACTGCCTACTAGTTTGTTCCATCTAGGGACTCCCTGTGACTCTCCTAGTTATGGCCCAAAAATATTCCATATCGATGTGACCGAGCTCTCAGATTCTCTTATATCCAGGTCACATTTTGCCTGAGACTCAGGCATTCTGACCCTTTGGTACTTGTATTTCATTTCTTCTTTTGTAATCTTAGCTTTACCTTTTGACTTGGTTGGCCTCTTGCTTGATGTAGACATATGTGGATCTAAATTTAGTTGCTGATCTGCAAGAAGAAGAAGAGAATCCCAACGCCAAAGATCTATATTAGTTATCAGTTCTTCCATTAAAGCACTACAGAATAGGATGATGAGTTAGTAATTTTAAGGCCTCAGGGTGCAGGGCATATGAACACTACAGACTACAGAGTTAATAGAAAGGTGCACTGAATTGGAGTGTTACAGGGAATAAATCGGTGCCGAAGGGCACAGGGTGCATGAATTTTACATATGACATCATGTTATTGTAAGCGGGGATGCACCTGCGCCACCTATATAAGGTTAGGCTAGGTGCAAAGAAACTTGGTGTTGCATGAGATCAAGATGCACAAATGGCACATGCAATTGGCATGAAATAGAGGATGTTGATGCGCCGAATGACATAGGATAAATGTGTGTTGCACTATCTTTCTGTGCACAAAAGGGGAATTTGGCGCGGCGCAGGGAAGGCCTGCATGACACTGTGTTACTGTAAGAGGGTATGCACCTGCACCAATTTTTTTTAGGATTTACTTGGTTTTCTCTTGGCGCGAGGATTATGCATGTTGCAAAGTAGGAAAAGTGTTGCCTTCTTGGCGCGACTATATTTTATGCAGCATGAGTGGCGATTGCGGCCAAGAGAAAAACATAGTTCTAAACTACTCATTAAGGTTTTCTTTCTTTCCTAATAGGTCTGTGATCTTTCAGGCTTCTTTTTCAGGGTTTTTAGATGGTGAAGGGGGCACAGCAAGGAGATCTAGGTTGATTTTTTGAGGTAGAGCCCTCCTTACCAGCAGATCTGGAAAGGGGATGAAAACAGTTTAGGGGGGGAAAGGTTGCAAGAACGGTAGGAGGGTTTAATGGATTTGCATATTCATTCTGTCCTACCACACAAATAACCAAAAAAAAACACAAGAGGAGTAAGAACCACCTACCCAAAATATATAGTATGTGAGAGGTGAAGCGGGGTCCACAAACGTGACATGAAGAGGATGGGCGTGCTGACAAGTGCAGAGGAATAAAGCTAACACATGATTTCAATTGTGAAAGTGATAGGGCAGGTGCGCCTATATATAGGCAAAGGTGTAATAAATGTGCTAACCACTTTTTAGAGGCACACCAAAAGATGTGTCGACACATAAAACGGTACACCATTTGGCGAGGATAAACGCGTGTCAACACGGGAATACTTGCGCCCTTTGGTGCACCAAAACACGGCGCAACAATTTATGTGTTAGCATGAAGGCACATGCACCTTGGCGCACACAAGGAAGGCGCATCACGGGAAGGCGCACCAAAACATGTGTCGACACTTCAAAGGGTGTGCCAAAGGAATTAAAAGGGGGCGCAGATTTACTCTATTTAAACACAGATAAAAGGTGCACCCACCCAAAAGAGACCAAAATGGCTAAGTTCATAGAACTAGATTTCCTGGAAAGGGTTTTTGCGACATTCCAAATGCAGAGGGGTCCCTGACGAGGGACCAAGACAAAATTTTGATACGGTTACCTATAAAATTGCCCTCATCAATTTTACAGGGTAACAGTCTATAGATCTTATAACAACATTAAGAATGAGAAATGAAGTTGCTCAGTCATGTATTGAAGCCTATCAAAGTTAGGTCAAGAGAATGGAAATAGAGCATGGTCAAGCCTTCAAGGATTTGAAATCTTAAATGGAGAATATGTCAAAATCCCTAAAGGAGAAAGATGAAGCTTGTTCTAAGTATGAAGAAAGGTTAAAAGCTTTGGAATTTGATTTAGAAGATGCTTATAATAGGTTGAAAATGTATGAGAAGCTTGAAAATGGATCTGAATCTCTTGATGAGTGTTTAGAAGGACAAAGAGATACAAATGACAAACATGCCTAGGGTTTCAAGGAAAGAATGATCTTGAAGCTGGTCCAAGCACTAAATCAATTGAGAAGGTGACTAAGAAGGCTTATCCAAGAAGGTATATCTCCATTAGAAAACCTAATTCTATGAGGTATGGTTCATCATTTCATGGATGTTGCTTTCTTTGTCATGGTTTTGGTTATAAAGATAGAGATTACATAAGGAGGTCTCCTAAGAAACATGTAGCTCTCTTCAAAGGTGAATTTTTTTCATGTTGTGAGTATGGTAATAAAGAAAAGGATTGTGGATGAAATCTTAGCATGTTTGAGTCTAGAAGAAATAGAAGTGTTGTTTACTTCAATTTTCGTCAATCTGGTCACATTGCAAGCCTATGTCCAAACAAAAGGAGATTCATTCAAAGGTCTAATTCTAAAGGAGCAGTCCAAATACCTAATCATGGTGGTTTATCCAGAAGGATGCTACAAAACTAGTGGAGCTCGGTAACAAGTCAGATCATATGAAGCTGGTCAAGGAGGAATCTAGAGCTATCAAGGTTGAAAACATAGTAAAAAATCCCAAAATAGGTTAAGGAAGCATGTTTTCCTTGGTTGAGGGGACTAGCTCTGAAGAAGAACACTTGTGCTTGAATGCAATCGATTCCCTAGTGCATGAGAAGCTAAAGAAGTTTGGTGTTTGGAACACTTCAAATGTTATAATGTACATCATTTGATCTATCCATGACATTTTTGAGCTCTAGTTATTTCAAGATGTCTGATATTGTATGAGTATATCATTAATCTCTGTCTAGTCTTTGGTAATTCATCCATGAAGAATTAGTTGTCTTGAAAGAAAGGTGTCATCTCTATCAAGGAATCTTAGTTTGATCATTTTGTGCATCTGATATGTTTGTGTTGTATCATTTCAAAAGTCACTTGGTCTCTGAGTTGGAATCGTGATCTGGTTTTTCAGGGAGTAAATTTTTACAATGTTGCACAAGAAAGGTCACCACTTTTATTGTCTCATCAATAAGGTCAATCTCTTGAAGTCTTGCTTACTGTCATAAAGTTAAGATGTGTGTCATGTCAATATTGTCTTAGTCAAGGAGTTTTAGTCATGTTGTTATATCAAATAATGTTAGCATGTCTTGTTTCCATTATTTTTGAGATCTATATTCATCATATTTTGAGGTTGTATCCTTGTGTAAGGTTGTCATTACCAGTGTGTTTTAGGAGTGTCTAAATCTATCAAATCTCTGTGAACTTTTCTAATCTATTTTATCATGCTAAATCCAAGAAATATCAAGGTTTATCATGAATATATCTTGTAAGCAATCTGAGTTTCATCAAGTGATACTCAAGTATGGAAATCCTATAGAGTTATATCTATATGGTCATGTGTCAAGGGTCTGCACACAGGTGTTTTAAGTTGAGAAAGGGTTTGGATCATGTTGAAGGACTTGTTAATATCATGTCATGTCTATAAGGTCATATATGGATGTTTCTAAATTGATGTCTCGATTAGAATAAGTTTATGTTTAATGTGCTAGGAGTTTCAAAGTTACAAGATGGTTTGTACATGTGGTAACTAACGTCCTGATACTAAAAGTATATCAAGTTTGAAGTGTGTGTATCAAATTTGTCTTTTTCTAGAGTCTCATTCTTAGTAAAGTCTATCATAATCATGTATCAGTACTGTAGAATCATGTTCCTTATGTTACTTGTACAAGGTTAAGTGTTTTGACAGTTTGTATGCATCATAAGTTGAAATCAAACACATGTTGGTTGGTATGCCCTTGTCATGAACATATATGTCTAGATGGTGTGTCAAATGGATCTTGTATGTTGTCAAGATATATCTAACTATGTTGATGTCTCTCAAGTTCAAGGTTTACAAGCCTAAAAGTTCTGCAAAACTCATTTGTTGATGTGAAGAATTCAAATCAATTTCAAGCACCACAAAGTTTGTTGCATCATGAAAAAGGAGTATAAATTAGTACATTGCAAAATGCCTTATCTATCAAAGAGTTTGAGGTAACTTGAGGAAGTTTGAGTTGAAATTGGAACATGTGTTGTATGGTTATACAAAGATGATAAAGTGTGTAGTGTCATTGGTCAATATATGTACCTATCTAGGTGTCGTATTGTCATCAAAGGTTTGAATTTGAGCATATGTGAGTCTAGAGAGAAGTCTCCAAAATGTTGTGTTAAGGTTTGAATGTTGTGTAAAACATGACTAAAAAATTTCATGATCTCAAAGTGTTGATGCCATGAAACATGAGTCTGTGAGATAGTCTCAAGAGCCATTTGAGGTCATCCAAGGTTCTCAAGGTTTGAATGAAAGGTAGAATCTATGAAGACACATGTATTAGAACAACTATTGGGTGGCGACTGAGGTAAGGTTGGTAAGGGAGACCTACATATGTAAAGGATTTCTAGAAGGCTAATCGAAATGATAATGGTGTTGTCAAATCTAAGCATTAGGCTATAGGTATGAGTATGACCTATGAAGTCAAAGAAGGTGCATCTAAGGAAAGTTTCTATTAGAAGAAGGTACTAAAGATTGTGGAAGATGTTGCAAAGGTAGAAAAGGATGAAGTACATTATTACAGTGATATCAGGAAAATATGCTATGATGTGAATGATTTTTCATCCCCTAAAGATGGTGTATCAATTTGACACAGGTGTCTAAGAACATCATGAGGAATCCAGGTTTTGCTATTAAGAAGGAAGATAAGATTTCAGTGTGAATAAAGACTTTAAGGGCTTTGATGGATGACACATGCTAACACAGTCACAAAGAGGGTTTAGTAGTGAAACCCTGTTTGGAGATCTTTCTTCAAATTGTGCACCTAAACTAATAATGAATCCCTGATGTGTATAATTCAAGAGAAATTGATCTCATTTGAGGGTTAAAGTAAGATGTGAGTTCAGATATTGATACATAGGAAATAGATATCTAAATGAGAGGTACAATTAGTGCTAAGGGTATATAAATATGTCATAAATGCTACAGGAGCATGAGATTGCTGAGACAAATTTAAACCAAGTTGATGAATTGTATTTAATCATATCCCAAGAATATTAAAGCTTCAAATTATAGGGTGTTAGTGTTCTTGAAGGATCAGTAGACATGCTTGTATTTCTCAAACCATTAACAAGTTGTATAGTGTGACAAGGAAAGTTTGTCTCAATGACTAAAAACATTATGGAGTTAGGAAAAATACAATATACTTCTAGAAGGGTTACCATCAACATATTTGAAACTATTAGTAGTTGAATACAATGTACATTCAAGTTTTTTTAAGTTTTGTATAGTGTTTTCTTGAAAAAAGTGTATGAATTCTCCTTAACTTAGTAAACTAAGCAATTACATAAGTAATCTACATAATACAATGATCTGTAAAGGAAAAAGAGAGAGTTATTTGAGTCTAACCTTATGGGATGTGACTGAACCTACAATGATGAAGTACTAAAACTTGTAAGGAATGGGAAGTGATATTTGTATCAATAAATAGAAGATTTGGAAGAATTGACTAACTCATGAGGTCTAAATGTCATAATTTAAAGTGTCTGGTCTGTGCAAGATTTGTGTTATAGAGAAAAACATCAAGGTGAAGAAAATCAAAGTTTGGTTTATGTGTTTGTGATCTACAGATGCATCTAAAGGAAGAGGAACAATATTTAGAATAATTTTAGTTTGATCATGTACTAAGAAGTTGGTAAGGACTATGTAGTTTAAGTGTATGCTCTGATTGAGTAAAATTTATAAGGGGGGTTCACATGTCATGAGAACTTATGCCTCTCAGGATTCAATAAATGTATGAGTTCGTGGTTGAATTCTGAAGTACATAAACATGGTACTTAATGTGTTTGTACAGTCACAAAGAGGTCTAGTAGTATGCTCTCAATCTAAATTTGATGATTGATCAAAATGGTGTCCCATTATAGGTGACTGATAACTGTAAAAGAAGATAAAATGTCAAAACATACAAGGACAAGGCTATGAATGGTGGCAAAAGTTGAGAAAAATAACAAGGTACATGTTTTTCAATGCACATCCAGGCAGGGGGAGTCGAAATTGGTTAAGAGGTAAGTACCTTAGGTGCTTTAAGATGTCAAAGAAAATGAGAAAAGTTAAAATTAATGATCATTTTCAGGGATGGATAAATAAGTAGATTGTGTGTTCAAGCAAGTCAAATAGCTTACAAAGATGATTGAGATCACTAAAAGGAAGTTTCAGGACTGTAATGTAGTATTTGATTCTCTCAAAGGCATGAAAACAAGATGAGAATCATTTTTTTTTATTTTTAGTGAGGTATGATGTGTATGAACCTAGGGGGAGTCTTTGGAGGCTGTTGTGTATAATTGAGTTGAGTGTATGGCTAGTAGAAGTTGGTCTAAAATACACTAAAAGTCTCATTTAGGGACAAATGGTCATAAGGGTTGGTATGTTGAGTTTGAAGACAAATTTTGTAGCATTTTGCATGGAACAAGACTAAAAAGTGATGTTGAGGTGAAATTCAAGGAAAATATGAGGTGTATCAGCTGAGGGGGAGTCATTTTGATCTCATTCCAGGTCCATAGGATCTTGGTCTACTATAGTTGGTTCATGAAGGCTAAAACATGGATAAGGTGAAAATAACTACTTGTGCATGCCTAGAAGGTGAAAAATGGTGTCTTGGATCCAAAGAAAGGTAATTTGATGCCTCTTCCATGATTATTAGCATATTCATATGTTGTAGATGCTCAGCCTAGGGGGAGCATGGTGGTTGCATGCTTGCAAAGAAGGTAAAAATCAGGTTTGAGTGTTTTTTCAATTTTTTGAGCTTGTTTGAGATCTTTGGTTGATGTTTCTAACAAAATTTGATGTTATGAAGCTAAGGAAGATGAATATTATGTAGGTGCAATATGCCTTTGTCATTAATGTAAAAAGGGGAAGAAGTTCAAGTAGTTTTCCATAAATGACAAAGTGGGAGATTGTTGGCATGTGGTCCTATAAGTGTTGTCATTGATGTAAAACCACATTAATGAAAAAGTGGATGATGGATTAAGGTCAGATGATGTTGTTTATGATGTTTCCATGATGGTTCAGATGTGTAATTCATGATACAGGGAGATTCAATGATGATTGTTTGCTCTTGCAAGCCCATTCAGGTGCCTAGGTGATGTTGCATGGAGGTACGAGATTATTGGTTACTTGAGAAGTATGTTGGCATGATGAATAGAAGGTTTGGAGAGTGCTTGGGCACTCACATCACTTGCAGGGTGAAAATACAGGTGATTGGCTATGTTTCAAGTGCTTATTTGGAATAGGTATGCATGCTAAGAGGTATGAAGCCATATGAGCTCATTGATGCATTAATTTAGGTATATTATGGTGTACCAGGTATGTATTGGGTTATTTTGAGTGATTTCATGTTGAGCTATAGTGTTTTTTCAATTGACCGTAGTTTCTACAGTGTGAAACCCTAAGGGGTAGTTGTGTAAGCCTCACTGTATGAAAGGTTTGAGGTATGGTGATGATATTATGATGATTGAAGATGTTATTATGATGTTTTAGGATGATTTGAGAAAAAATTTAGGTTTTCATGAGGTAAATTTTGCAAGTTATGTCGGTTTCTATGAGACAGGGTCAAAATCTAGTGCATTTCCAACTCGAATTGGATCTTCTGATGTTCACCATGAATTATGTGCTTTCATGGGACCTTAGGGATTTCATGGATGTTTCTACATTGAGTCTAGAAGGTTTCAAAAAAATAATGAGGTTAGTTCATTGTCATATTTTTATGAATGAATGTTAAGAAGGTAAACAACTTTTTATAAGTGCGAACCCTAGCTTGAAAGAGGTATGGAAGAATTGATTCCCAAGTGGAAATTTTTGCTTCCTAGTGCATGAATGTTTATTGGAACATGTATATGAATTCTTAATATTCATAGAAAGGTATGGTAGAGGTCATAGTGATAAGTGAGCCCCGCTCAAACATGTCAGTTTTTGAAGAAGATTATTTTGGGACAAGGGTGTCCAAAGGAGTTTCATGCTAAATTGACATTGTGGAATTTATGTGATATTTTATTGATGTAAATAGAGGTTTTAGGGCATGTTGATGTAGGTATATGGTCAAATGAGCTCCATTCAGGTTGACTGGTCAAAGGACAGTTTTGAGGCCATAAAAAGTAGTGTTCAGTAAAGTGAGCATAACTGAAGCTACATGAGGAGTTTGTAGATGATTCAAGTTGTGTTGGAAATAGTATTTAGAGAAATTTACATTTATATGAGGTTTTTCTCATGATGTTGAGTTTTGATATGGTTTCTAGGTTAGGTTTTGGACAAGAATATTTTTGTTAGTATAGAATATGACATGATCTGTTGGAAGTTTTGAGTTGTTTCAAGTATGAGATGGATTTTGTTATAATTTCTATCACTTGGAATGTGAATAGGGATGAGTTTAGAATCAAATGAATCCATTTATAGGTCTTGAATGTTCCTAGAAATTTTTTTATCAGCTGATATTTGAAAATAGATTTTTTGGCAGGTTGATTTCGTGAAGACAAACGTGACTGTGGTTTGAGCATTTGAGTGTTTCAAGGCTTATAACTTGCGTAGATTTTTTTTAAAGGTTCTAAAATTTCCATAAAGTTGTTACATGACATGATTTTGTTGTTTTGAAGTGATTTGGTGGCATAATGAAGTTTCCAAGGTCCTGAAGGGTGTAGGAAACAACAATTTTGAGAAGTACAAAGAGCACTGGGCCCATTAAATGAAATAATTTGATTGGTTGAGCTAAATTTAGACCATTTATGATGTTTAAATGTTAATTTAAACATGTGTGGTGATTTATGGGTCATGAATAAGTATGGTTTTTATGTTAGGGAAATTTTTTTATCTTTTGCCCACGGGGATTTGAGTCATTTTTGGAGCATGTAATGATGTTTTTTAGCTAGGATGACCTACTTGGGTCACTTATGACTATTATGATTTGAATTTGGGATTTTTTTTATAATGCATGGGTATATCCAAAGGAGTGAAAGAGTTTGAGCATTATTTTGGGTGCTTTTTAAAGCTAGTCTTGTATGGGGGAGTAGTGTGACCTAGAGGAGAGTTGTTTGTAGGCATAAAGGAATTATTTTAAGGTTGAAAGAGTGTTTTTTAGATTGAGGAAGGTGTGAAAACATGATAGAAATAATTTAGAGGCAAGACAAGTTGAGAAGGAAGAAGAAAGAGCAAGATTGAAGACCTAGGGTTTGTCCTAGGGTTTGTGAGCTAAATAAGTGATCTACATCAGTTGCGGCAACATAAATATAAGAGATAAGACATTATCAGGTGGCTGATTTGGTGCTTGGTCATCCTAGGGGGTTGTAGCCTCATTGTGGAGTTTCTACTTCACTAAATTAGGGGTTGGTGCTCCTTGTAGGGTTGTTGCTCTATTAAACTAGGGGTTGGTACTCCTTATGAAGTTGGCCCTTCACTAAATTTATTTTCTTTGTGTAATATAATCAAATTTTTAGTGGTTTTTTTTCCCCATGAGGGTTTCCCATCTATATGTTGTGTCTATGTGTCTCTTTTCATGTGTTATGGTTATCTTCATGCATTGTAAACACTAAACATGTAATGGTTAAATGCATGTGAATGATTAAATGTTAATGGTTGCTGATTGTTGTCACCAAATCACTGCACCCCCCAATGGCCTAAAAGTGAACACAACATTTGGTGTGATTGGGACACATGGGATCACCTCTCAAGATATGGGACTTGGGCTCGAGGTGAACCTACGGAGAAGGCCGGCTTCCTCTTCCTAAACTAAACACTACACTAATTGTAATGCAATAAAAATGGCTAACTAGACCTATGATAACATTTCATGGGATTAGGGAAAGAGATTTGCAAATAAATAAAACCTATACTAGAAGTGGTGATGCACCAAGAAAGGGTGTTGCTAGATAAAATTACAACTTGCCAATGAAGAGAGATGATCATGGGGAAGAATGAACATGCATTACAAACCCACTTTTACATACAATACTTCACTCCTTGATAAGCACAATGACCTCCAAAACTTGCAAGAGAAACCCAGGTTGCACAGTTCACCTGAAAACATGATAGAGAGGCAAGTAGAAGCAAAAAAATCATGAAAGCACATACAAATGATCAAAAAGCATAATTCTCATTACTTTAAACACTTTGCACAATGCATCATTACATCAGTGAAAAGGCACAAGCTGCCATTACAATTTTTAGAAGAAAGGCTTGAAATCCTTCAAATCACAAAATCTTAGCTTGTGAAGAGAGGGGAAGCTTGGAAAGTGTCTAACTTGTTCAACTTGTATGACAGGTTGGAACCTACTTGTTCTATTGGACCCCCTTGGAATGAACTTCCAATTTACCTTTAAAGAAGAATTCAGAGAGAAGAGGAAAGATCATAATTTTCCTTCCTAAATCGAAGGCACATGATGTATCATTTATTACATTTTGTTGAATCATCTGAGAAAGTTCCATCATGCATCCTTGATTGCTTGTTGACAGAGTCTTCTTAATTAATTAAAATAATATTTAAATAATAATAATAAATATTATTATTAAAATATTTAAATAAAAATATTAATTTAATTAAAATTAATATTACAAATATTAATGGTGGGACCCCTTTTGAATTGATTTACAGTGAAAGGGGAATAAGCCAAAAATGGCCCAACTCTGTGGTTAGCTCGCCGAGCCAACTTGTCGAGTTGGGTCTGAGCTCCATTATTCCTCGCGTCCAACTGAGTTTACTTGAAGTGAGGCTCCTTCATCGACCAGTGTAACTAAGCTCCCATCGAGCTTCTTTTCATCCTTTACCGAGCTCTACATGACCGGGACCCATTGAATTATTCACTAAGCTCGTTTTGTAATGCACCGAGCTTACCTTGAATTGAGCTCACCTTAACCTCCACATGAGCTCACGTAGAATCGAGCTCACCTCTTCGCCTAGCTCTTCACATCGATTCTACCCCTCTGAGAGCATCATAATAGTCTTGAGCTCACTGCATAATGCCGAGCCCCCAAAATGAGCTCTTCACCGTGGAGAGATTTTGAACTTGCCCATCTGCTTGTATAACTTTGTTCGAGTTATCCCGACACGCATTAACTGAGCACCGAGCTATCACTGTATCTGTTCCTTTGAAATCTTCAAGACTTGGCTCTACGAGCTGGAAATGCTTCTACCACCGAGACCTTCAGAAGTATTCTCACTCATTTTCTGTGTGCTGAGCCATAGATTGTCTTCTCATTAGCTTCTAATGCTCACTGCCAAGTTCCAAACTGACGATCTTGATTCTTCATCACACCAACTGAGCCATTATCATACACACCAGATCATTATATAGATTAGAGCTCAGTATTCCAAAACTTGAAAGGATCTCTGTAATCATCTTACTCGGGTCGAATCTCCTCACCATCATGAGCTTATCAGTCATTTCCACGTTAAACCTAAAATGACTTTCCATCCAATCTGTAATTGAGCTCCATATAGAATCGAGCTCCTCCATCAAGCCAAGCTCCTATAGAGACAAAGTCCTCACCGAGCTCACTCATCATGACTGCATCCCTGACTCAAGCATATCACATTCTCTTCCTGGTCCACCTCTCTCCCTACGAAAGTAATGTCTCTTGAACACATTGAGTGAGCTCCCACTGCCCTGACTGACGCTCCGAAGACACAAATCTCCACCTAGCTCTAAATCGAGCTTCCGTCTTCCGATTTGCTCCCACCGCGATGTCGAGTTTCATGCAACCTCCACCGTGGAACCTGAAAATTTCTCCTTTGACTATGCTTCACCGAGTTACATGACAACCACTCCACCACGTCACCACTTCCTACTCTGAGTTGTAACCATCTCCGCGATCACTGACTGACTTGCCAGTCTTTGCGCTCCATTGACTCACCTCCAAAGACTGACCAAGCTCACCTTTCGGGTTTCGAAGACTGAACTTCCCACTCACCAAGCTCCAATCACCCCAAACCTCCGAACCCACACACTTCCAAATCCCGAAAACTCGAAACTCCAAATTTTAAGCTTCAGATTTTTGGGCTTCAGAAATATTTGACTCGTTTAACGTTTCTACCCCCAAAATCTCCGAAATTCCAAAACGAAATTGTCCAAAAATATTTTTTGAAAGAAAAATCTGAAATCTCGACTCAACTCGGCCTGCCTCGCTCTGCTTCTATGTTATGAATCAATTCACCAAATTTCACACTGAGCCATTTGCCTAAACATTTCTCCTAATCTCCCATTTGCATTGATGAGTGATTCCATAATTTGAGCTCATGTATTGAGCTAATCTAATGCCATGGTTGTTTTTCAATCACCTCTGTACCATAGGGACCAAGTCAGACTTCAAAATGTTTCCTCTGCATTCATGATGAGGAGCTCGTTTTGTGCACCTCAACTCTACATTGCGTTGAACTCACTCTCTCAATGTTCATACAGTCTACATTCACTCACTATGGCATTATTCTTACCTAGCTCTGTTTACTCATAGCGGGACCACTCTGCAATGAGTGTCTCGATCTACTTGGCCTCTTCTAGTGAGCTCTAACCTAGCTCAGATTATCCTCTAAACTCGAGCCTCCAAACGAGTCTCTACGAGCTCCTTCGCTATGTCTGCAATCCTTCCGGTGAGCTCATCTGAAGGCTTGATCAACTCACCCCCTGCGACACTCCTTGATATCTGATATGGATGAGCTCCAAACTCACCTACAACACATCCAAGCTCAATTAGATACCTCTAGATCTTTGCGACTTACTGATTTTTCATCCGTTTCATGCTTGAGTGATGTTGGCTCAACTTCCACTTCATGGGCCTCAATCTTGCCCTACTGCGAGCTTGCCACGACTCAGCCTGAGCCATTCGAAGAGCTTAGTCTACAACACATGCATATTATCCAAGCTAATACAATAACTTAACCCTCCTGTATGATATCGAGCTCGCATGTCCGAGTAGTAAATGAGTTGAGCTCAAGTTGGCCTCCAAGTTGGATTTGCATTTGAGCTCGTTCTTTTACATTGATCCTTGATCGACTCACTTGAGCTCAATTATAGTCACCTCACTGACATATTTAAGACTCACTAAGCTCATTCCTATCTCGATCGAGCTATTCCTAGAAGAGACTTATCATGAGGGCCCGAGCTAGCTCCCCAACCCTGTCAAACATGATGTTCCAGTTTCGAGTTCGAGAGCCTGTAATAATTTACCTGATTCAACACAAACCCAATAAAATGATTTTAATTTGCATTAATGCACTTATATGTTGATTTGGGCCCAATTGAGATATGTTGAAAAATCCTTCTTCCCACGTGTTTGAAGACCCTTCTAAGGTGTCATGAAAGTATAGAAGAACCGTAGAAAAGTTTATACACCAACTTAAAAAATTTTAGCCTATAGACCCTCGTTGTTCATTTTTCACCCAGGGGAAAAAATGGACAACACTAATATTAATGGTTAATGAAATGATAAATTTGTAGGACTAATTCACCCCCTCTCATTCCATTGTGCTTCTAGCACACATTGGTTAGTTATCTAGTCCTAATTACATACTACTATTCATATGATTGCTAAGTAAGAATGGTATTAATTAACCCATGTATTTGGCCACCTTTCTTTGATTTATGTTGTTACTTTCAGTCTTACACCCTTACTTTCTTAGTCTTCCTTTTTAGTCTTTGACATTTTTCATCCTGGACACTAGCACCCAGAACAGGATGCCAACGCCAATTGCCCTTGTCCAATCTAGGTGCCCCTGTCCTCTTTGTACTTTAATCAAACTTTTTGGGTCCTTTCTAGCCATTTGAGCATCTTATATTTTTGGTAGTAGGCCTTTTTGGGGTTAATTATGAAATTTAAGCAAGGGAATCATATAAATATAAAGTTATGTGATCATAATAAGGGACCAAGCACTAAACATCTACTATCTCCACCTAAGGTTGTATCTATCAAGGAATATAAGAGTTCAATTGCATCTATATAGCTCCATCACACGGGACACAAGGGATGGTTTTATGCATACACTTCAAAGGAGGGAATTTCATTTTATTCCATGCATACATTTACTACATTTCTTTACATCTAGATACTTGTTCGCTATCCAAGTGCGATTGCCATAATAACAACCTAGGGCACAATCCCACACGTACAAACACAAAACTACATTGGGTCTGAGATGTAGTGCAATGCTCAGTTGTAAGTCCACCATTGTGAGACTGAGGAAAATCTCAACCCTCATTTTACATCTTTATTTTTTAGGATTTGATGTTTATTTGAGGGTTTTTCACGATCATTCTTCATTGTAGGTTTCCAAAAAATCTAATGATCATTGTGCGAATCTGTAGTGACAAAAGGAGAGCATCAATGAACATCTTGTGACCATGAGAATTCAGGTTTCTAAGCATTTCCATAGACCCAGGTGCCCAGAATTAGTACCCGTGCACCCGTGGGCACCCCTGTCCCTTTCTAGGTGCCCCTGTCTAGCCTGGTCTAATTTTTTTTGAGCTCAAATGCAACAATTAGTGCTTAAGATTTATGTAATTTCTAATCCTATACACCTTCAACAACACTGCAAATCAACTAAGGCATCTTATCCTTCTTTTCACATTAGGGTTTCATTATTTATTGCTTAGTTTGCTTTAGTATATTTCTGTGCTTCATTATTACATTTATTTACTGCTACCATAACATCATATTAGGATTGTGTATTTACATTTTAGCTTAATAATTTTGGTGAACCCGACTTGATCTACATGCTATTAGGATCTTTATTTCTCTATCATCATGAGTATCTTATTAATGTCTTCTTGTTAGTCAATCCTTGAATTAAGACATAGAGTCCAACATCTCCTTGCTACTACTCACATTCCTACTGATATGCATCTAGATTTAGTCTATCACTCATTTGTCGATGCATTTTCCCAACATATAACTTTCCCATCTAATCCTCATGTTGATCTTTCTATTTTTGACAATGATCCACCCTTGTATATCATGATTCACATTTACAATATGGGTATCAAATGCAATTTAATTGATAACGGATTTGAGGTCAATCTATGTCCTATATCATTCCTTGAAAATATTGGTCTTTCCGCTGGTAATTTTAGTCCATCATGTCTCACTTTTTGTGTATATGATGGCTCTATTCTTCCATGCGTAGGTCACATTTTTTTACCTATCACTATAGGGCCAAAAAATCTCAACATAATCTTCTTTTTCATTTCCTTTCTTGTTTCATATAACTGTTTACTTAGTAGGCCATGACTCCATGCCATGCAAGTTGTTCCCTCTATCGTACATCATTGTGTCAAATTTCTACATGAGGGTATCAAGTATATTATTCTTTGTGACCATCATCCATACAAATATTGTGACCATGATCCAAATACTACACTTCCTATTCCAAGAACTGACACTATTGATGACCCGCAACCCATAGATGAGCTACCACATTTACCACCACTTGAAGGTGCCATTTGCATGATAGATTCAGTCCCAAATACATCTCTGCCTCCCCTTGTTACTACTATTGCTATGGTTCTTTATCAGGGGCCTATTCATACATCCGACATCATACCACCTTCCGTACCTTCTCATACACAATCGACATCTACCATGTCCTCCCTTTACATGTACACTTTTCATGAATGATTCTTATTGGGAGCACATTCCATTTGATCCTACTTACGATGTCACTATATGTTCACATGATGGTTTGACTTGGCTAGGATTTCTTTTGAGGATCTTTATCCTCCAACTCATGACCCTCATCTCTATTATGAATTCATCACTATCACTTCCACTTATGGTCTACGTGTCTTTTGTCTCACCATCTACCTTGCAAGAGTCCATTTCTATTCTCCACTTACATTAGGACAATCTTGGCTTGCTTACATCGGGGGCATGTTAGACCCTGATCACACTGATATATCATTTCCTATTCCATTTGGTCACATTTTCATTTACAATGATTCATTCCTTGGTTATTCACCTAATATGACTAAGTGGTATGCACACGGTTTTCATTACCACTTTCACTGACAAGGAATATGCTATGGGCATGTACAAATTATGCTTAGACAATGCTTTATGTGACCAACCTGACACTATAGCTTATTAGGTCTCAAATGCCTCACCATACAATTTTGACCATGAACATGATGACCTTTTAGATGACTTCACTTGATCACCTTTACTATTACATGCTTGGAGGGTATCACACTTACCCCCCACATATTTTTCACCTTATCAATTACCATACATCTTACAAACATCATATCTAGTATTTTACACTCATCCTAGATATTTGTATACATTTGTATTGCTATTTCCCGATGTCGCAATCTTGTGCTACGATTCACACTTGACTGTTGAGGGTATACTATAGGCATGAACCTCACACACACTTTGCACACCATAGATTATCATACATATTACACACACTTCATACATCATGCACCACACAATCTCTTTTCTATATATACACATCTTCGTACATCTATTCTATATTTACATCCATCTATTATGCATCATTCACTTTGTGCTTTATACACCTATACATAATACACATTGCTATATACTACACACTAAATCACACACGCTTTGCATTACACATTATACTATTATACTTACACCACCCTACATTCCACATTACACATTTTACACACATTACCACACACCTATGACATAGTTCTTCACTTACTACACACATTACACATTTTACTCATCTCCCCTTACACGTTGCACTCACTACCCGATGACGCACTTTAGTCCCTCAGTCCATACTCGACTACTGAGGGTTTACCAATCAAATGGACCTCATCACATCCACACATTTAATCAACCACACTTTTTATCATACTATGCAACATTTTAGCCACCACCTTCTTCACACATGCCATGATATACACTCTTAGGCTAAATCATCACCCCTTTCTAACATCTTATCCATACATTTCGTGATATACGCTATTTGATACTACATCATCATTTTCTACCATCTTATCACTCATACATTTTGTGATATACACTTTGTGCTACATCATTACACTTTCTATTATTTCATCCATACATTTCATGATACATGCTTACATCATCAAGCTTTTTTCTATCATTTTGTGATATACACTTTAGGATAAATTATCACACATTCTAGGCCACCTCATCAATTTTACTTTGTCATATTCAATCCTACACATCACATGACAACTTATAATCACCATCTTTCTTTTGTACATCATTAGACCATTTCCCAATGATGCACTCTCGTTTATAGTTCATTCTTGACTGCTGAGGGGGCATAAATAAATGAACCTCATTTCATACATACACATCCACTTGGGGGACATGCTGCCCTTATCATCCACATTGCATTCCATTCTACCTCATCCACAACATACTGCATATCTTGGTTGCATTTACTCTTGCTTACTTATACTTTTACATGTTCATCTTATTACACATGCTAGATAAATATCTTGTATGTAATTATCTTTATCATACACACATGAAAATTCACTTTCCTTTCTAGTTGTGATCGTAGATTCTACAGATCCATTACACGTAGTAAGGATGCTTGGCACAATACCTATTACCAGTCCCACAAAGGCTCCTGGGGGCATCCACTTTCGTACATTACAAGTGCTATTGTTTCATTTCTATTCATAACACATTAATTTATCGACTTATACACAATTTGACATACTTTTATCATTCTAACATGCAAACGAGTGCTTCATGTGCAACATTTTTTATGCATGCCTATTTTCTTCCATAGTTATCTATTACATTGCTTTCAATTTCTTATCATTATATGCTCTTATTTGTGGGGTTTTCCCCTTTGTTTTTTATGCATACTTTTCTTCTTATGACCATGATGAAATTGATTTTATTGTGACATCCTGAGTGATGTCCCATGTTTGCAACCTAATTTTCATAGTCTACATTGTCTTCTTACGTGTTTACACATTGTTTGCACAGTTCACATTTCATCTTATACATGAGTGTTTATATTTGATTGTACCAACACTTGTTTTTCCTAGTCACTTGTTTGCGTGTGCCTTGGTTTCTATTAAGCACATTCCCTTCCCCCTGCAAGGCATAGTTCAACCCCATGGTTGGTCCTCTTTTGGACCACATACTCCTATGACGTTACATGTACCCCAAATGAGGGGGGGATCATATGGGTGAATTATCCCTCATACAGAGTTACACATAACACGATACCAATACAAAATAGTTTTTCAGTTTAGGACAAGGCTCTGAATTAGAATTGGGTCCTTAGTAGACAACGGTCTTTCTTTGAGTGCTAGTAACGAGGGAAAAATTACACACTTCTTTGACATGTCATAGAGGATTTTGACAAGACAGAGAGTCTTTTAGCACCAAACATTTACACAGAGGATTTTACAGGGAATATATTCCTTAGCACATACACACCATCTATAATGATTTTCTACACAACAGGAAGTTGTTAAAGGTTGGAAGACAACACCAAATAGTTCTCCTTACACTTCTTCAATTACATTGGCGTGAGATCACTTGAAAAAATCACGCTTCAACATCATCTTCAGGATCCTTTCTACACCCTTTTTCTCATCACGGATCAGGTGCACATGTTCCTTTTTCACAATTTTTCATTTTACATACTTTATTTACACACTTTTTACACACTTTGATCATATACATGTGTATTTGACTACTTGTCAGATTCTCTTTTATAGGTCTGTCCGTATGGGAAGTGGTAGTCAACGTCACCATAACACCACCACCACCAACAACAACATCACACACATTGACATCAAAAATAGGTACATTATGACATCTACACATTTGTTTCCTCCCTAGGTTCATTTTCATCATCACTTTTTGCACTTTATCCTCCTTAACATCCACGCTTCACATTTTTATCACTCCATGATTTATCTGATCCCTCGGCATGCTTACATAGTTAATCTACATGGTTATCAAGTACACATATCTATCTACTTTATGTTACTGAGCTTTCCACTCACCAACATAAAGTGGGGGAAAATGTAGACACAAAATCATGCACTTTGGGTAATTATCTAGTCCTGATTACATAATACTATTCATATGATTCCTAAGTAATAATGATACTAATTAACCCATGTCTTTGGCCACCTTTCTTTTGTTTTTGTTGTTACTTTCATTCTTACACCCTTAATTTCTCAGTATGCATTTTTAGTCTTCAACATTTTTCATCCTGGACACCAACTCCCAGACTAGCACGTTAGTTCTAGGTGCCCTCATCCAATCTGGGCGCCCCTGTCCTCTTTGTACTTTACTCACACTTTTTGGGTCCTTTCTAGCCATTTGAGCATCTTATATTTTTGGTATTCAGCCTTTTCTAGGTTAATTGTGAAATTCAAGCAAGGGAATCATATAAATATAAATTTATGTGATCATATTAAGGGACCAAGCACTAAACATCTACTATCTTGATCTAAGGTTGCATTCAACAAGGCATCTAAGAGCTCCATTGCATCCATCTAGCTCCATCACAAGGGATGGGTTATACATACACTTCATAGGAGGAAAATTTCATTTTATTCCATACACACATTTACTACATTTCTTTAAATCTAGCTACTTGATCACTATCCAATCATTACTAGAACAAGAATAACCTAGGGAATGATTTTTTACAAACACACAAAACTATATTGGGTCTAAGATGTAGTCCAACACTCAGTTGTAAGTCCAACATTGCGGCAGACGAGGACAGTCCGACCCCTCATTTTACATCTTTCTTGTTTAGGATTTGATTTCTATTTGAGGGTTTTGCATGTCTATTCTTCATTGTAAGTTTTCCATGACTCCAATGATCATTGTGTGAATTTGTAGTGAACAAAAGGTGAGCATACATAAACATCTTGTATATCCCTGAGAATTCAGGTTTATGAGCATTTCCATAGACCTAGGTGTTTAGAATCAGTACCTAGGCACCCGTTGGCACCCTTGTCCCTTTCCAGATGCCCATGTACATCTTGTTCTTCAAGTTTTGCAATGTTTTGAGCTTCAGTGTGATGATTAGTGCTTCAGTTTTCTACAATTTTCAATCCTGTACACCTTCGAAAACACTACAAATCAACTAAAGTATCTTAACCTTATTTTCACATTAGGGTTTCATTATTTATTGCTCAACTTGCTTTGGTATATTTATTTTTTTCATTATTACGTTTATTTACTGCTGCCATAATATCAAATTATGCTTGTGTATTTACATTTTAGCGTAATCACTTGGAAAAACATTGTTAGAAGAAAAAATATTAGGAAGGCCAATTACCATGTTCTGATATGAGATTTGCTACAAATATCTATATTTGAGATGACCAAACCTCTCAAGCCATAATTTAATCATAGAATCAAAGTGAGAAATTAATGAAGATCTTATTAAAGTATTGAACTTATCAAAGAGATAAAATATGGAAGAATGATCCACCACTCTTGTAGCTACAATATCATTAGGGTCATTCAATTCCTTAATTACAATACCATTTGTAGATAATTAATAGTTTTCCCACCATCAAAATGATAAATTTGATAAATAAACAACAAATTTGATAAAATTTTAAAAACACGAAGAAATAGACTTATAAGACCAATTGACACATTGAGAGTGCTAACTCCCAAAACATCAATTGAAGAAGAGTTTCCCATCATAATATGAGAAGTGCTACAAGTAGAAACTGAAGTCAACAAATTTTTAGAATGAGTTATATGATGTGTGACACCAAAATAGAACTTGGTTTTGGCAAAAGTCACTTTTCTTCATTTTTCTTTTCTTCATTGACCTGAAAATTGACTTGAAGAACTAGAGGGACAATATCAACTATCCCAAGTCTTAAGTTTTTTGCACACCTCTAAAAATCCTCAACCACCATTACTTACCTATGTCATCTTGCCTTGTTCTCACTATCTTACTTCTTAAGGACCTATACATGTACTAAAAAGTTGAGATATGACTTGATACTACTTCAATACATGTTGTACAACCTCAACATATACTCTAAATTCTTCAACAATTCTTCCATAATCCATTACTCATGTTACTCACTCATGCACCATGCACTAGGTCTAGCATTTAAGCTTAGAATGACCTAACTCAACCATGAATTCACATGAACTAAGCTTGTTGACATTTTACATCAACTGACATTAACTTTGTTTGTTCAACACATCACTCTAACGCATTTCAAGCCTCAAATGATAACCTTTTACCACTAATCTCCAAGGGCATTCATACTGTGACTATACAAGTCTAAGTAAATACCATGATCAAGGACCATGTCAAAACATCATATCAGACATCACAAGACAATACATTGATTAGACACTTTTTACCAATCAACCTTCATCTTTTAAGTAACTTGAATGAAATTCCTCAGGGGATCATGTAATTCACCTAGACACCCTTTTCCATAGAAGGGACATTAACATCAAGGTGAAAAAGATGGTAAAGACATTTCTAGTGGCCAACAAGGTTTGTAGTTATATAACTTGCAAGATATGGAACACTTTCAAGCATTTCTCCCGTAGGAGTAGTCGAGAATGTGGACAATATTATATGGGGAAGGGTATATAGCTATGTCCCATAGATTTAGTGAAATGAACATCAATTCCTCATACCATTGGTCTATGCATGAATTAACCATAAGGATCTTTTTCACTTGGATGATGTGATAACACATATACAATGTGTCCAACGTATTCACTAGATACCCCAATATTATAAGAAAGAGGTCTATCAAAAATTCTAACCTTGCATGATAGATTTGTTGTATTGGGTAATTGTTTGAACAAACATAGATCCATTATGTTTGTAGGAACAAAAGAAGAGTTTTCTAATGGGTCTTTTCAAATCCATGATAAAGTGATTCATGTATGCTTATGTTCATCCCCTGAAAATAATGATGGTTTTGAATGAGAGATCGGAAAGAATAGACATTTACAATTTAGTGATCCTTCAATCCACCAAGAGTCATATTACTTAGGAATATTGATAACATGGCTACTAATAGGGAGGAGATGGATTTTATTCATGAAAATGAAATATTTCAACTCATGTGAGATCCTATATCAATCATTAATGGAAATATGATATAGACTCAAAATCTTTAGACTTAAGAGAGGAAGCAGTGATTTATCAAATGTGAATGAAGCATCATGGGGATGTATCAGTCGAGGGAGTGGGTTCAATCAGGTTGGTGATGTCACGTTCTATGGGATGTACTAGTCCAAGTTTTTGGTTATGTAGGCCTGAAATATTAGAATCTCTGAAGTATGTATATGAGGTCCTTATGTGCCGACCATTACATTGATATTTGGTTTTGGACACATCGATATAATTTTTAATTGAGGTAGTTATGATCATAATACTCCTTTAATAGTTGACCTAAATGGAGAGAATGAATTCATATGTTATTAATCCTTATAAATCAATCACAAAGGAACCTTAGTGGTACATAGATGAACTTGTAGCAAGGAGATGTGCATATTTGGTCATAATCATTACAGCCGTAGGTGGATGGTGAGTTGATGGCAGATATATGTTCTAAGCTAGATTTTCTATGTCGAGGCCAAACACAAAGGGAAACCTTCTTATATAATGCGGCTAACAATCCTCATGGTGATATGTCACTAATATGGAGGTGATACGAAGGTCATATCATCTGATCTTCAAGAGAATTAGTGAAATCCAAGCCACCATGTAGGATCAAGTTGTGGCTATGAAGTGTCCATTATACTAGAAGTTCAGGAGCTATATCCATGTGAATAAAGATGTGCAACCTTAATAGAGGTGTATATTGAGCCAAAATGCCTGAATTTCTTGACGCAGCGTTCATGGATATGTGAACTTAGATTTTTCAAGTCAAAATTTTACCAAGATATATATGTCAAATGGTGAAATGGTAGGGCACATGGATCTGAACCATCATAGGTCACTATAGTTACTTACATTTCACTCATTCTATAATAGAGGTTACAAATGAAGGCGATCATAGTATGATCTCATCATGGAACGAGCCAAACACAGCCCGAGGTTGGGCTCTACGTGAAGCATGAGTTAGTGACAATGTTATGAGGCCTCATGTTCTGGACTCAAAAAATGCTACACTGAGATACCAAATTTTGGTAGATCAAAACAAGAAAATTTATTACAGTAAGTTTTTGCAAAGGATTGAGTTGGGAATTTTTCTCATGTGATTAGAAAGGTGAGTTCAAGAATAGTAGGTTGCAGAGTGAGGTTTTAGGACTTATTTCTTTCAAGATGGATCTATGCCTAAGATAAATATTGATTAATTGTCCCATTATTACCTTGGACTCTTGTAGTATTTACCTATGCCAAATGAGTGTATGATTCAAACATTAACTATTTGAGTTTCTGACTATATTGACAATCAGTTGTTGTATATGTAGATGGGATCAAGTCATGTTTATAATAGCAGAGGTCAATGATGTTAAGAGGACCATGAAGATACATATGGAATTATATATGTAAAGGAGGACCTAGTATGCTATGATGACCAAATGGGAAGCATCATTTTGGGGATATTTAGTTGCGATTGAGTAGTAAGGAACTATTTCTAGACCTCCATTTCACACAAAGTGATGTACTCAAAAATGTTATTGTAACACATTCTATTTACTTCATCAAAAATTAAGAGAATAATTTTCTATACTAACTCATTTAATACAGTCTATGCCTTCAATGAATTTACATATGCAGACAATTAAATTCCAGCATACAAGAGGCTTAAAAATACCTCAAATTATATTTACGCTTAGAAATGAAGTGTGACATCCATTTACTCAGTAATTTTTTTAGAGAAATCTCCACCAAATCAAGGGCTTATAGAAACATCTGTGGTGAATATCCATTGTAACAAATGTTTATGTGAGATAATTGCCATCGAATGACCTTGTCACCTCACAAATTATTCTTATTAACGAGTGAATGGTACAAAAATTAAATTGGTTAAAAAATAGTCTGGAAACTCAGTTCATGTTGAATCTCACTGTAGCATAAAAAAAGTGGTGGTTGATAATACCCCCTGTTTAAGTAAGTTGTTAGGAATTAGAGAACAAATATGCGGAAACAATTCCTCAAATCACAGTAGTAGGAAACTATATAGTAGAAGTATACATGCAGAAATATAATGGCATAAATAAATAATGCATAAAATAAGATAAGAAAAGATTTAATGTGGTTCACCCAATGTGGGATACATCCACTAAGATCTTTCTTAGATTGTATTATCAACAAGAGTAAAATTAATCTCACAGTATTCTCTCAATTATGAACTCACATCAAAATTCCAAAGATGCTAAACCACAATTGACACCCAATTGCTTAACCTTGATCACTTTTGATCAATAATACTCAATACCTCTTGAACATGCAAGATATCTTCAAGATACCCTAACACCTCTATTTATAGGATTACAATCCTTTAAGTAGTCTAAAAGCTGACCCTAAAAGTTTGAAAGTCACGACCTTTCATCTTCCCACGGCTGGAAAAGAAACTATCATGACCTTTCATCTTCCCATGGCTGGAAAAGAAATGGTCATGAACTTTCAACTTCCTAATTCAAACTCCACACTTCAATACTGATTTGAGAAGACCAAAAAATAGGCTCCACACCCCAAAAATCTCCCACTTGGAGAATTTTCCTATTGAGAAAAGTTCTCAGCCGTTCATTATCAACCATGAAGGCCAATCAAAGTTAAACACAACTTTAACTTCTCCCTTGTGACTTCCTTGGTCATCATATCCATGGGATTTTTACTGGTATGAATCTTTTCCAGCTTCAACTTATCTTCTTCCAAATCTGCACTAATGAAATGATATCTTAGTTGAATGTACTTCATCCTAGAGTGAAAAGCAGAGTTCTTTGCTAAATGAATAACGCTCTAACTATCACTATGTAGTCTCCAAACTTCTTACTTATGTCCCGAATCATTAAGCAACTGTTGTAGCCAAATCATCTCTTTGCTTGCCTCAGTGGCAGAAACATACTCAACCTCTGTGGTTAACAAAGCTAAAACCTTTTGTAACCGTGAAATCCAACTCATCGTTGTATCACCAACCATAAATACATAACCTGATGTGCTCCTTCTGCTTTCCAAATCTCTTGTCATGTCTAAATCTACATAACCCCAAAATGTAATGTCTGATCGACCGAAACACAATATTTCTCCCATGGTCCCTCTCAAATACCGAAGGATCCACTTCATTTCCTGCCAGTTCTCTCTACCTGGATCAATCATAAACCTACTCACTGCTCCCACTTCATGGGTAATATTAGGCCTAGTGCATACCATAGCATATATTAAGATACCAACCATTGATGAGTATGGTACCCTGGACATCTAGATTTTATCCTCCTTAGTCTTGGGACTCTGTTCCTTTGATAATTTAAAGTGACCTGCTAAAGGGGTACTAACCAGTTTAGCATCATGCATACTAAACCTCTCCAAGACCTTCTTTATGTACTTTTATTGAGATAACACCAACTTCCTCTCTTCATGTTCCGTGTTATTCTCATACCAAGGATTTATTTTTCTGCCCCCAAAACCTTCATAGTAAAGGAGTCAACTAGTTACTTCTTGAGTACCTTTATTTCCTACATGTTCTTCCTTGTAACAAGCATATCATCCACATATAGGCACATAATAATATAACTACCATCAAGAAACTTCTTGATGTACACGTAGTGGTCTAAGTGATACATGGAGTAACCCTAATCCTGCATAAAACTGTCAAACTTCTTGTACCACTACCATGGAGCTTGTTTCAGGCCATACAAGATCTTCTTCAATTTGCACACTAACCTCTCCTTCCATTTTACCTCATAACCTTATGGATGTTGCATATACAATTCCTCCTCCAACTCACCATGAAGGAATGTAGTCTTCACATCTAAATGCTCTAAGTGCAGGTCTTCTACTACTACTAAACCAAGAACAGTTCTAATAGAAGTCATTTTAACAACAGGAGAAAAAAATTCATCAAATTCTATACCTTTCTTTTGTGAAAATCCGTTGACCACCAACAGGGATTTGTATCTTTTCCTACCTCCATATTCCTCTTTGATTATATACACCCACTTGTTCTACAATTCTCTCTTGCCCTCAGGTAGCTCCACCAGATCCCAAGTCTATTTTTCCATAAAAGATCTATTCTCTTCATCCATGGCCTGCTCCCACTTCTTCTGAGCATTCACATGCACTTCTTCCTCAAAGCACTCTGGCTCTCCACTATCAATGAGCAATAAATAATTCAAAGATGGAGTAAATCATTAAGTTTCCATTATTACCCTAGAATACCTTCTCACCTCAGGAGTTTGGGGTTCCTGATGAGTAAGTTCCTGAACTTGCTGTGCCAGAACATGCTGCACTTGAACCAGCCCCTTAGACACCTTACTATTCGCAATGTCGTCTAACACTGTGTATTATTTATTTGATTCCTCTTTCTATTCCTACAACTGATCTTTATACATGAATTTTTCATTAAAGACACTATCTCTAGACCGAAATATTTTCTTTTCCTTAAGACTCCAAACATGAAAACCAAAGTCATCCTCACCATATCTAACAAAGGTGAATTTCTCAAACTTAGCCTCTAACTTTTTCCTATCATCTTTATCAATGTGAACAAATACCTCACATCAAAATACTCTAAGAAATGAGTAATCAATTTTCTTACCAGACCAAGCCTCCTCAGGTATACCTCCATCCAAATCCATAAAGGGTCCTCTATTAATCAGATAAACAACTATGCTCCCCACTTCCACCCAAAACATGAGTGACAGCCCTGCATGTAACCTCATGCACCTAGCACTCTCTATGATTGTCATGTTCATTCTCTCTGACACACCATTTTCCTGTGGAGTATTTGGAACCATTATTTACTTGTGGATCCCATTTACTGAATAGTAATCAAGAAATTAATTGCTGAAATACTCCCCTCCATTATCTGACTTGAGACATTTCAACTTGAGACTTGTTTCATTCTCAACCAAGGCTTTCCATCTTTTGAAGGTTTCAAACACATCAGATTTATTTCTAATGCAATATACCTAAACTTTTCTAGTTTCATCATCAATGAAAGTGACATAATAACATGAACCATGAATAGGGTTTACCTTAGCTAGTCCCTATACATCTGTATGCACTAAATCCAACTTACCCTCCTTCCTGGTAGGTCTAACGTTGAGAAATATCACCCACTTCTATTTTCCATAAACACAGTCATCACAAAAGTCTAAATCTAACTCCTTTAATCTGGGAAACATGTCCTTTATAATATGCATGTGCTTTTGACTCATATGACTGAGTCTTTAGTGCTAAAAAATTGCATCTCCATATGCAGCAAATAAATTACACTAATCAGCACCACTGGTTAAATAAAAGTACTAGTTTTCTTACCTCTTACAACCACTAGAGCTCCATTGGTAACCTTCCAAGAATCCATTGTAAAACAAACCATACATCCATCATTTCCTAACTAATCCACTGATATCAATTTCTACCTCAACTTAGGCACATGCCTGACATCCTTAAGTAGCCATGTGTTCTCATTCTACATTTTCACCCAAACACAACCTTTCCATACTATTTTACATGGTTCATCATCACCAAGATATACATTTCCAAAATCTCCTTAAACAAAATCAGTAAAGTAATGTCTATGTGGGGTGGCAAGGAAAGAAGCCACTAAATCTAACACCAAAGACTTAGCAATATTATCTATAGAAATAATTAAGGCATCCTGAAAAACATCACCTACTACCATATTTACCTCTTTAGTTTCCTCCTTCTTGATCTTCTTATCCCGAAGAGCCCAACAATATTTCTTAGCATGACCAAACTTCCCACAATGTCAACATTCTAACTTAATCTTAGACTTTGACCTTCTATGATCATTGAACTTCCCACAATTAGCTTTCCATCTGTTCTTTTGTCTCCCTTTGCTCTCCACCATCAAAGTGTTTCCAGAAGTAGAAGAATATTTGGTGCTCTTCCTTTGCATTTCCTCACTTAGGATCACACGTATTACATCCTCACACTTCATCTTTGAATTATTAGAGACTAGATTACTTACAACCATAACCAAGTTGTCCCGACTATCTAATAAGGAGCACAAAATCAAAAAAGCCCTGACCTTGGCATCAAAGTCAATTTTTACCAATTTTAACATACTCACAGCTATATTAAATTCATTCAAATGAACAACAATAGAACCATTCTCATACATCTTCATATTAAATAAATTTTGCATCAAAAATATTGTATTAGAGGCAAGAGGGTTTTTCATATAACTTCCCTAACGCACTCATGAGACCTTATGTGGTCTTCTCCTGTGATATGTTGAAAGAAACTAAAGATGTAAGGCATAACCTAATTTCCCGAGTGCCTTTCTATCTATCAACTCCTAATCCTCATCCAACATGGCTGTAGGTTTCTTTACTTTTCTATCCAAAGGAACATGGAGGTCCTTTTGATATAAGTAATCCTTCATTTACATCTTCCACAAACCAAATTTCTACCCTTTGAACTTCTCAACCCTTGATCTGCCCTCATCCACCATAACTCCCACTCAAGCTAAACTTTCCTTGTGATTTACCACTTTAGAAAAAACCCACCAAAGCCCTGATACCAGTTTTTAGGAATTAGATAACAAATATGTGGAAACAATTCCTCAAATCAGAGCAGTAGGAAACTATATAGCAAAATTATACATACAAAAATATAACAACATAATTAAATAATGCAAAAAAGAAGATAAGACAAGATTTAACGTGGTTCACCCAATGTGGGATACGTCCACCAAGAACTTGCTCAGATTTTATTATCAACAAGAGTAAAAAAACTCTCACAAGCTTCTCTCAATTATGAACTCACAACAGAATTCCAAAGATGCTAAACCACATCTAAACCAAAATTAACACCCAATTGCTTGAACCTTGATCACTCTTGATCACCTCTTGAACACACAAGATATCTTCAATATACCCTAACACCTCTATTTATAGGATTACAATCCTTTAATAAGTCCAAAAGGCAACCCTAGAAGTTTGAATTTCATGACCTTTCATCTTCCCATGGCTAGAAAAGAAACTGTTATGACCTTTCATCTTCCCATGGCTGGAAAAGAAACAATCATGACCTTTGATATTCCTAATTCTAACTCCACACTTCAGACAAAAAAAAACAGGCTCCACACCCCAACATAACCATAGTCTTAAAAATAAGCACATACTCAATAATGGTTTCATCTTATCCTTATTTGATCTGAGAAAATTTTACAAATGTGATTTTTATCCTAATATTGTTTTGAAAATGGGTTAAGAACTCATGAACTAAAGTTTAAAGAAATGTACAAATCCACATGGTGAGGCATATAACCAATAAAGGTCATAATTATTCAAGATCATTGGAAATAACTTACTTGAGATATATCAACATGGAAAAAGTCCAAGAAAGAGGCATAAAAGGCTCTAATTTGATGTGTATGATATGTATTTCCATAATTCATTTAAAATTTTGAAAATATAAAGCCTATTGATATGGATATGCAATAACTTCATAAGTCAACATGTTTAAAAGAATATTGTTAGAAGTCGCCCCAATATATGGATTTTGAGAACCTTTAGAAATAATTTAATGTGAATTTCCAAGTTGTGTAAGGCATACATCATATCATTAATTTTGGTTTTTTGAATATATGTATATGATGAAGAAGTAGCATAATTTGGAATAGAAGAGTTTAGAAAAATAAAATGATTAGCAACATGTGAAATAAATTGATGAACATTGGAAGCTAGAGGTTATTAGGAAGTATAATGAACATTATCGATGGAATAATTTTGAGAAACATAATACCAAATAAGATATTGTTAATAAATTGGAAGAACTTGAGAAGAAATTAAATTTTGAGAAATATGAAGAACTCGAGAAGAAATAACATTTTGAGAAATATGACGAAATTGAGAAGAAATAACATTTTGAACTACATAAGGAACATTAGAAATAATATAAGCAACATTGGAAGCAATAACAAATTGATTTAGGGTGGGATAATTTTTAGAAACAAATACATGAGAAGGTATAAACTGAAGTTATTGGATGTCATCAATCAAGATAGGAAGTTGATCACGATGATTTGAAAGATATTTTCTAAATTTTAGAGCAAGATCGACATTATGAGCTCTCATATATCCATTATCTATTTTATAATATGCATCGAGAAATTCAACCCTATTTTAGTTTGCTAAATAATTCTCATGATCGTAAACACATTCATGCATATTATCTATTAATTGAGAGGTCCATTCACAATAGTATTTCTCAAAGAATAATTAAATTTTGCAAATAAACATAACTTATAACATAATTATGATTTTTAGATTCCATTTTATTTTTTAAGCTTACTCTAGAGTTAATGAAATGAATTTAAATAAAATAAACAAGTTTTCTATGAATCCTAACACTCTTCCTAGTTCAATTCTTATATTTAATCATGATGCAAGAGCATCATGTATATACTTGAATTTTGGCTTGGTTAGGTTCTTAGGATGATTTAGGGTCCTACTTAGTCCATATGGACCCTTCATGATGTAATAAGTGGAATTTTGGAGGTTTCCCTCCAAAATCCACATTTAAATATTCAAATTAGCCTAGTAGTGTATCCTAGCTCTAAGTGTTACTGTGCTAGTAAGTTAGGGGTTAATATAGTTCTAATGTTCATGTAATAAGGTGTTCATGTCTTAAGAACACTCTCTTGACCCTACCAAAGAGAAAACTTACTATAGTTGACATAACCATGTATGGGTTAGGGGTTGAAAACCTAACTACCCTTCCTTTATTTATCATCATACTAAGGATTTTGAATGGTGGTGGAATTTGGTAGATGTTGTGAGGGGATTATGTCACTATAACACAACCTATAAGGCTTTGGGAAGATTGTTTAAGTTTATTGTTTTAATTCAATGAAATCTTCTTATAATAGAGGACTATGTATGATTGTATAATATCATAAATTGAAGGTTTAAAACTAAGAATTTGAATCTTATGCCTACTTTTTGAGGAATGAATGTTTATGCAGGCTTAGGAATACTATACATCTCATGAATGAGAGGAAGAAGGACATGTAAGAGTGAATTGTGAAGGAAGACCATTAAATAAGTAAAGTGAAAGTCACTGTGCTAGGAAGGTAATGAGTTATTTATGAATTCTAAGAACTAATGAAAACTTCTATGGGATTTTCATAAGAACGGAAAATTAAAGGAAGTTATTAGGAAAAGGTGAAAAGGTTAATAAAACTAAGTTTGTGATCAATACTGTGATGATCTTACAATTAAGTCTCAAGAGTCCAAATTTGTGTTTATCAAATTGTGTATTCTGAGTTGATAATGAATGGAATGTGGGAATGAGCATTATGGTTTGTAACGAAATATTTGACGTGGGAAAATTGTGTAAGAGGTATCTAAAAGTTTTAAAATTAATCAAGAAAGTTCTTGGTAGCCAATATATAGAAAACAAACAAGAAACACTGTATAATCTGCCATACCCTATTCTTAAAGGTTAAATGAAGGAGAACTTTACAAAGAATGTTTAAACTAGATAGATAATGTGTCATGATGGTGATTAGGTGTGATAAGGGAAATCTAGATATCAAAGAAAGCCTAAAACAGGGGTTAAGAGAATCCAAGACCATGAATTGCTAAACTCTGATTTGACTATATTGTGTGCACAATTTGGTGAATTAAGTAAGAGTTAAAATTTTCAAGATATATCCACATACACTTGAGAGTCTATGAAGAAAATATATGTTGAGGAAATCTAAGGTAGTCAAGAAGACCCAATGAATGAGGGGGCTGTTGAGGGTTTTTGAACAAAGGTGAAAAAATAGTTATGTGGTCAATTTGGTGACAATCATACATTATAGAGGTGTCATAATTACCTTAATGGAGAGACTTATAAGAATTATGTTGTTAACCCATTGGAAGTATCATGTAAGGGCAAGGAGTCTTAGGAGACATTGAGAAAGAAGAAACCCTCAAGTTAGATGAAACCTTGTCCTCATACATTCATAAGGATTAGTTAAGTTCATTAGGAGTTTCATGAAAGAGTTGTAAACTAAGAAAAAATTGGATACTATCAAGAATTTTGAAGATTAGAATCACATGCATAAGACTGTACATGCAAACTGAGACAAACTAAATGTATCATTATTAAATAGTGTATTGGTCATCAAGTGAAGATGAATTATTAGCAAGTTAGGTTAGGGAAGGTTGTTATAAGAAGAGGAAGACTTACGAGTTTGAAAAGGTTAATTAGAACCAAGGAAGGAGAACACTCTGAGGATACAATGATATACCCCAAGTTGAGGGTTGGGAAGGAAGGTCATAAGTTCAAGTAAGCCAAATATAGCCTTTGTAAGATTTGAGGAAACTTAGCAAGTTAAAGGTGTTATAAGGAGATATTGAGGAATTTTGGGAGTATCATTTAAATACATGGAGTCAAGAACTAATCAATATAGATATTTTCCTGACCTAGACATAAAGGAAGTATTTAACAGTCATTAACCTAGAGAGGATTTTTTATTTGAAAGGTGGAAGCGAGGTTAAGGAGTGAATAAAGAAAGGTTTGGAGAGTATGATCAGTGGAGTGAATAGGCAGTTTATAACCTTGATGAGTGAGCTATAAATAATACAAGAGTTAAAATTACAAAAGAAGCCTTAACTGCCCTGTGACATACCTTATTGTGAAGGCTTGAGGAATACATGCTAATAATAAAGAGATAATCTTGATAAAATATGATGGTGTAATGAGGAAGTTATAGGTTAGGAGAAGCAAAAAATTAGTGATGGAAAGTGTGAAAGAAGTAAAAATAGCAAGGAATAAACTATAAAAGGATTGAGGGTTTCAAAAACAAGTGAAGAGGGTTTAGAATTCAAAACACGTAAATTAGTCCATTGGAAGCTAGAGATGTGTTGAGGCATTGGAAGAAGTATGTGTTATCCCAAATTTCCCACTGGAAATTTTGGTCAGAACAAGCCTTACACATAAAGAAAACATGAAGGGAAATGATACAGACCCACGAGCTCATGTCCCAGAACCAGGAAAAGTGAAAAACAGAAGCCCGAGAGAGTCAAATTCAACCCCACACAAGAAGAAATAGAAGAAACGGTTCTTTTGAGCGTTTCCACATCCTAAATCTATTTAAAGGGTCAAGGGAGGACTCAATAATGGAGTGGAGGGGGCAGAGAAGAAAGAGGAGACAAATTTTAAAGAGACCAGATGCAAGAAACAAAATAAATGGTCAATTCTAGAAGTTTTCGGGCTTGAACAATTTAGGAAAGGGTCCAAAATCAACTAAGTATGGAGGAGGCAATGTAAGAGACCACATGTCCTTGCGGTGCTTCTCCAAAGATGGATCCAAATAGAGGCTCAAACAAGCACCGCATCTCCATGTGTCCCATGGTGGAACGGAGGCAGGGTCAAATGGTCAAACATAGTCAAATGTGGATAGGGCGGGCCTCAAAAAATTGGCTAAGTATGAATGTGCAAGTGGAGAGTGCCAAGTGTAAGTGTGGGGCATCCCCAAGAGTTGGTCCCAAGGTGGAGACCCAAATGAGCGTGAGCTCGCCACGTAGCCCAAAGTATAAAAGGTAAGAAGGATCATTGAAAAGTCCACAAAGCAACAAAGGCCGATAAGTGTCAACTCGACGCTCCTCCAAAGGAAAAATTTGGGTCGGATTTACAAACATGCGCGGTGTCTCCACGTGTCCTCAAAGGGGGCAGAGTTAGTTGAATAGTCAAAGCACAAACAAGCCAACGGAGGCTACCAAGTGTCTCAATGGCACTGATTCAGGGGTCAAATAGAGAAAAGGTTCCCAAGCAAGCACTAGAATGACGCATGTCCCAAGGGAAGGTGGGGCGTCAGGGAAAAATTAGTTTTTCGCCCTTTGCCCCAAAAGGAGTAAAAGTTACAAAATGTCCCATGATTCCGCCAAGGAAAAAGTCAACATATAGACCTGAGTCAAAGCCAAGGCGGGGAGTCGGGGAAAAAAGTGAAGGTTTGCCTTTTGTCCAAAAGGTATAAAAGTAAAGACAGAAGCGCATTTCCCAGCCAAACAAAAGGAGCCACATGTCCATGAGGAGCTTCGGGGGCGCGAGAGTTTTTTGGTTTTTGTGATTTTTGTGAAAAATGAGAAAAGTTTAGTTCTGTGCCTATAGAACTGATTTTTGTCCCAATCTGGCTGCCACATGTCCCAATCCAAAAGGGGGACCCATTTTTCAAAAAAAATTCGCACCCATTTGTACATAATTGATGCAAAACTTCAAAGGGGCATATCTTTCGACTCAGGGCTCGAAATATAGCAAATTTGACACTAGTGGAAGCGTCTCAATGTCCTCTACACCATGGAAGGATAAAAAAATCATATTTTTTAGGTCCTAGTAGGTAAAAAATGAAGAAAAGTCTTCCATGCCATTAATGTAGAATCCAATCTCTTAAAATACCAGATATGATTCAATTCGACCTACTGGGGAGCCAAAAGTGACATATTGTGGGCAGATTTTAGAAGAAGCATTAATAGTAGTGGTTGAGCTTCGACCTATGTTTCCTGCTTCTCTCTCTCTCTCTCTCTCTTTCTTCTCTCTGATCGAATCTATAAATACAGGGGCAAGATTCATTGTAAAATTTGTTCATTCTTCTTCTCTACTTCCCCTCTTCTTTTCTTTCACAAGGTCAAAAATGGAGTCTGAACCTCCTCCCCTACTCTGTAAATGGTGTTCTTTGCCTCTTGCTCATGTATGATGCTCTGTGAAAATTTATGAAGCAATAAAACTCATTTTTGTGATGCGTTTTTCCATCCTTCGCTTGTTTTCATTGCATCTTCTTGCCTCTCATTGTTTTGGAGTATTCCATGCATGTTTTGGACGTTTCATTTACAGATCTGTGAGTTGTGTTCATGGGGATTAGAAATGGAGTTCTGTGTGAATCTGACATTTGTCCTGTGATTCTACTGTCCATCCTCTCCATTTCTCACCTCACCTCCCTTCATTTCATGGCCGTTTTGATAGATGATCAACACTTCCCTTTTCTTGGTGCTATCACCTCGTTAGTGTAGGATTTCCCTCTTTATGCACTTTCTCTCTCCATGTCTCCTTGGCATTGTTAGGATAGGTGTAGTTAGACGTCATTTTTGCATTAGGAGTAGTTTAGCATTAGGATCAGGAAGAAGAAGACAAATTTCTCTAGAGGGCCATCTCAAGTCTACAAGTCCCACAGCTTGAGAGATGGTCCCATGTTATGCAAATCACACCAAATGACCCTGCCTTAGAAAAGAAGATCCATGAATCATTTGGGGGTGTTGTGATTTCACACTAACAATATGAATAGGGTGTATTGAGATGGTTCAAGATTTCATAGAAGCTGTAAAAGTTATAGAAAGATCAAACCCTAGCAATTTTCCAAGAAACCCCAGCTTAGACCTAGAAAACAAGCTAGAAAACGAGGGTTTGGTGTTGGGAGGAATAGGAAAGGAGTTGGAACTTTAAATTCACCATGAAGTAAAAAAATCCTAATAGGTTTCAAAAAATATAAATAAATTCCTTAGTTTTTTGTGTAATTTCCTAACCACATAGGTTTGCAGGATAATAAGTTTACTTACCAAAGGCTTGTAAATCTAAAAAGTGAATAAAAAATATTGGTGTGGATTTGAGGTCTAAAACTTTCCAGGCATTTTAATGAGAATAGTGGGTAGTATAAAAGTCTACCAGTCAGGGATGGAAGTGGAAATTGAGCGAGTTGTGTCAGAATTTGTTTATTTGCAGGCTATTAGCAAAAAGGTCTAAAAAGAAAAATCAAGTAGAATGTTGTGTTGAGGCTAATTGGACTATTTGAGCAAGTTGGTATGGTGTTATAAAGCATATATATAGTAAATATGGATTTTGATATAATGATTTATACATTTTTAGTCTTTTGAGAAAAAATAGGCTTCTTAAGCAAGGTGAAGGTTGTTGAGTGAAATGAACTAGATAGTTGTTTTGTGACTTCTATAGAATTTTTTTCGATGATTTGAAGAGTACATGCAGGCCTATGCATAATTTGGTATCAGAGCATGAAGATCAAGGTATTGAAGTTTGTTTTGTTAATGAAATAAGTCATTTTGATCTAAACATTTGTATATAGTTGTGTTGATGAATGTAATGGGTTGATTGAAGTGATTTGAAGCTGACTGTTGCCTTCTTGAGTTGTATATGTGAAGTTACACTGAGAATTTACTCCTTAAAGTTAAGGAAAGCGAAGACATAGAGAAGAGAAAGTGAAGACAAAAAGAGAAGTCAAGAGACTAGGTAAGAAAACAAACCTAGGTGAGACTTGACAAGGTGAAAAAGACTCGATAAAAGAAGTTGGAGGTAGAGATAACAAGAGAGATTCTTAAATTGACGAAGAATAGTGAATAGAATAAAGATATGAGAGAGAAGAAAAGTAAAGAAGAGAGATCGAGAGAGATGGAGAGGAAAATAATAATGTGGGAAGAGCAAGAAATAAGAGAGTTAAGAAGAAATATGGAGCAATTAGATGAGTTATAGAAAAAAGCTAAGAGAAATGCAAAGAGAGGAAATGCAGATAGTGATGAAGAAGGTGGTGAAGTGGACCATAAGGTCACTCATGGAAAGAGAAAATAAAGTACATCTAAAAAAGAAGATAAGAGTATAGGAAAAGAAGTTAAAAATGATGAAAAAGAAGGAAAACAAGAAATAAGAAAAAAAAATTAAAAAAATGATGATGAAAGAATGCATTTGTGAAGAGAAATTTGATGAAGAATGTGAGAAATCTGAATTTCATTTTGTGTATGTGAGCAAATAAAATTTAGAGAAAGAGGTGTTAGTACTTGAATGTGCTTTGAATGGTGAAAATAGGTAGGATGAAGAAGCAAGAATGGCGATGATGGAAGAGGAGACTGAAAAAGAAGAAGAAAGTGAAGAAAAAGTTTTTAAAGAGACTCAAAAGTCTTTTGTTTTTAAATCTAAAGTTTTTTTGCTCATGTTTGATTGCAGGTACTCTTGATGGAAAGATAGAAAATATTGAAAGATCAAATCATTTAAGAGCTCAAATGAAGAGAAGAAGACATGAAGACCTCATTTTTTAGGGTAAAGACAAGATGAAGAGGATAAAGATGAAGAGTAAAGATCAAAGGAAGAGTGAAGTTGATGCAGCAACAAGGAAGAGAATTTAACAAATGGAGCATAAATAGAAAATAAGAAAGAAGAAAAGGCCTTTGTACATAACTTTTTTCTCTCCACATGGGGAGTATGATGTAGGAGCATCATGTATATACTTAAATTTTGGCTTGGTTAGGTTCTTAGGAGGTTTTTAGGATGCTTTAGGGTCATACTTAGTCCATATGGACCCTTCATGATGTAATAAGTGGCATTTTGGAGGTTTCCCTCCAAAATCCACATTTAAATATTCAAATTAGCCTAGTAGTGTATCCTAGCTCTACGTGTTAGTGTGTAAGGAAGTTAGGGGTTAGTATAGTTCTAATGTTCATGTCTTGAGAACACTCTCTTGACCCTACCAAGGAGAAAACTTACTATAGTTGAATTAACTATGTATGGGTTAGGGGTTGGAAACCTAACTATCATTCCTTTCTTTATCATCATGTTAAGGAGTTAGAATGGCGGTGGAATTTGGTAGAGGTTGTGAAGAGAGCATAACATTGTAATAGAGCCTCTAAGGCTCAAGGAAGATTGTATAAGTTTATGGTTTTAATTCAATGAAAGCTTCTTATAATAGAGGATTGTGTATGCTTGTATAATATCATAAATTGAAGGTTTAAAACTAAGAAATTGAATTTTATGCCTATTTTTTGATGAATGAATGTTTATGTAGGCTTATAAATCTCATGAATGAGAGAAGAAGGACATGCAAGAGTGAATTGCGAAGGAATACTATCAAAGAAGTAAAGTGAAAGTCACTGTGCTAGGAAGATAATGAGTTATTTATGAATTATAATAACTAATGAAAAATTATATGGGGTTTTCATAAGATTGTGAAATTGAGGAAGTTGTTAGGAAAAGGTGAAAAAGGTTAATAAAACTAAGTTATTTATCAATACTATGATGATCTTGACATTAAGAATCAAGAGTCCAAAACTGTGTTTATCAAACTGTGTATTCTGAGTTGATAATGAATGGAATGTGGGCACGATAATTATGGTTTGTCATGAAATTTTTGATGTGGGAAATTGTGTAAGAGGTATCTACAGGTTTTTAAATTCATCAAGAAATTTCTTGGTAGCTAATATATAGAAAACAAACAAGAAACACTATACAATATGCCATACCCTATTCTTAAGGGTTAAATGAATGATAACTTTACAAAGAATGTTTAAACTAGACATAGAATGTATCATGATGGTTATTAGGTGTGATAAGAGAAATATAGAGATAAAAGAAAGGCTAAAACATGGGTTAAGAGACTCTAAGATCATGAATTTCTAAACTTTGACTTGACTATAATGTGTGCACAGTTTGGTGATTTAAGGAAGAGTTAAACTTTGCAAGATAGATCCACATACACTTGGGAGTCTGTGAAGAAAATATGGGTTGAGTAACTATAAGGTAGTCAAGAACACCCAATGAATGATGGGATTATTGAGGGTTTTTTTTAAAATGTGAAAACATAGTCATGTGGTCATTTTGGTGACATTCATACATTATAGAGGTGTCCTAGTTACCTTAATGGAGAGACTTATAAGGAATATGTTGTTAAACCCTTAGAAGTAACATGTCAGAGAAAGGAGTGTTGGGAGACATTGAGAAATAAGAAACCCTGTCCTCCTACCGTCATAAGGATTAGTTAAGTGCATTAGGAGTTTTATGAGAGAGTAAACCAAGAACAACTTAGATACTGTGAAGAATGTTTAATAGTAAAATCACATGCATAAGCCTACATGTGTAAAGTGAGACAAACTAAGTGTATCATTGTTAAATAGTGTATTGGTCATCAAGTGAAGATGAATAATTAGCAAGGTAGGTTAGGGAAGGTTGTTAGAAGAAGAGGAATACTTAAGGAGTTTGAAAATGTTATTGAGAACCAAGGAAGGAAAACACACAGAGGATGTAGTGATTTACCCCAAGTTGAGGGTTTGGAAGGAATGTCATAAGTTAAAGTAAGTCAAATATAACCTTTGTAAAATCTATGGAAACTTAGAAAGTTAAAGGTGTTATAAGGAGATATTGAGGAGTTTTGGGAGTATAATACAAACCCATAGAGTCAAGAACTAATAAGTACAGAGACTGTCCTGACACAGGCATAAAGGAAATCTTTAACTATTATGAACCTATAGAGGAATTGTTATTTAGAAGGTGTAAGGGAGGTTAAGGAGTGAATAAAGAAAGGTTTGGAGAGAATTATCAGTGGAGTGAATAGGAATCTTAGAACCTTGATGAGTGAATTAGGAATAATACAATAGTTAAAATTACAATAGTTAAAATTACAAGTGAATTAGGAATAAGCCTTAACTGCCTTGTGAAAAACCTTATTGTGAAGGCTTGAGGAATACATGTTAATAAGAAAGAGAGCATCTTGATCAAATATGATGGTGTAATGAGGAAGGGAGAGGTTGGGAGAAACAAGAAATCAGTTATGGAAAGTTTGAAAGAAGTCAAAATAGTAAGGAACAAAGTATAAAAGGATTGAGGGTTTCAAAAACAAGTGAAGAGGGTTTAGAAATCAAAACACGTAAATTATTCTATTGGAAGCTAGAGAGGTGTTGAGGAATTGGAAGAATTATTAATAGGGTGTATTGAGATGGTTCAAGATGTTAGAGAAGTTGTAATAGTGATAGAAAGATCAAATCCTAACAATTTTCCAAGAAACCCTAGCTTAGATCTAGGAAACAAGCTAGAAAAGGAGGGTTTGGTGGTGGGAGGAATAGGAAAAGAGTTGGAACTTGAAACTCACCATGAAGCAAGAAGAGCCTAATGGGTGTCAAAAAATATAAGTACTTTTCCTTGGTTTTTTGTGTAGTGTCCTAGACATAGAGGTTTGTAGGACAATAGGGCTAATTACCAAAGGATTGAAAAACTATAAAGTGAATAAAAAAATATTGGTGTGGAGTTGAGGTTTAAAACTTCCTAGGCATCTTAATGAGCATAATGCATAGTATAAAAATCTACTAGTTAGGTATGGAAGTGGAAATTGAGAAAGTTTTATAATAATTTTTCTATTTACAGGGCGAGTAACAAAAATGAGGTGTAAAAAGGAAAATCAAGTAGAATGTTGTGTTGAGGCTAATTGGACTGTTTGAGCAAGTTAGTATGGTGTTCTAAAGCATGTCTAAAGTAAATATGGATTTTGATTCAATGATTTATACATTTTTAGTCTTTTGAGCAAAATTAGACTTCTTAAGCAAGGTGAAGGTTGTCGAGTGAAAGTAACTAGATAGTTGTTTTATGACTTCTATATCATTTTGTTGGGAAATTTGAAGAGTACATGTAAGCCTTTGCATCAAATCAATTTTGGTGGCTTGAGTTGAAATCAAAACGTTGATCATACATGCCTTATAAAGATATTAGAATTTAAACTTTTCTTAGAGAAAAATAACTAAGAGCTCAAAATCAAACATAATAAATCTATGTCTATTGGCTTTAAGAGCATGAAATAGAATCAACCCTATAAAAACCAAATAAATTCATATTTTTCATAATATTAAACAATATATAACCCTAAAAGGTGTGTAAGATAGTATATATTCACCTAAATACGGATAAATGAATTCCAAAAAAATACTACACGAATAAATAATTTTTTGATATTTGGTAAAAGGAGGGTTTTGACAGGATCCCTACCCTGTTACAAAAAGGATCTTTAATCTAGATATTTCCATAAATACCTCAAGAGTCAAAACTAGAACAAACATAAAAAAATGGAAAGAGAATAAAAACTAACTCAAAAATTACAAAAAGAAAGAACAAAACCAACATAAAACCAGCAGGCAGGCAAGATGAGATCCAAAACAAAAAAAAAAGCAAAAATCCTGACGCTAATCACAACAAGCCCAAAGCAATGAGGATAGAGAAAGCCAAATGAGCCAACAAACCATACAAATTGCAGCTCTTCGAATTCACCTCAACTTTGCACTTTTCTTTTTTCACGGGTTGCGATGTTTAATATCTCAACAGGTGTATTATCATTCCCAATCCAATGTTGAAGAGTCTCAGAATTCAGACTAATGTTTACACACAAGTCAGCCACTTTGTTTCCTTCTTTGAAGGTGTGGGAAATTTCATAATTTGAGAAATCCCTTAGAGTGAGGATAGAGTCTTTAATGATTTTGTTGATCGTCCAACTTGAGGGGGACTTGCTTTGAAGGCAATTCAATATGTTTATAGAATCCCCTTAAACCTAGAGGTTTGAGATGTTCAAATATTTTTCAAGTTGGATTCCCCATAAAGTAGCTAACACCTCGACATAATGATTGGTTTGGATCACCATGTTCTCAACATAGACTACTATGAGGTATCCTTTATCATTCCTAACGAATCCTCCACCCAACATTGTCATGGTTTCCCTTGGTGACACCATCAAAATTTAGCTTATATTATCCTTCTTGAGGGTGGGTCCAAACAATCTTGCTCCTTGCAAGTTTAGAACATTTTTGCTTAAGATCTTGGTCAAGATGTAAGTTCCATTTACTAAGGAACTTGATGTTTGAATCGTTAAGACTTATTTTGCTGGGTTTGATGGAGGATTTGAAATTCTGAGTTATCAATAAGATCAGATGTTTAAAGACTATGCCAACCTGTAACACTTTCCCTTGAAAAATTATTTTGTTCCTTTCTTTCAATATAGCCCAAACCATGTGAGGAAGTGTAAAATCCCATAGGAGTCTGAATGAGAAATTTTTTATTTGATAATACCAATTGTCCTTTAGATCACTCACCGATTGAGGGAGGTCTCATTTCAAACCATTTTTTCCTAGAATGAGTCCCCATAGAGAATTTTTTTTACAATGAATGGAGATGTGATCAACAATTTCTTCCGCTTCTTTACAAAGGATGCATATGTTTATAAGAATATGCCCTTTCTTTCTTGGATTGTCAACTATAAGGACTTTATTTTGGACTGTAAGCCACTAGAAGAAGTTGAATTTAGGAATCATCTCTTTGCACCACACTTTCTTCCAACAAGTATGAGATTTATTTAGTTGATTCTGACTGTTATATCTAGATAGGATGCTATAATTTCCATCTCCCGAGTCCTTCTAGATTAATTCATCATCAACATTTTTATTAGGGATATAAATTTTTGCAATATTTTGTTGGATTAAGGCTATATGATATCTTTCCATGTCATTTATTTACCCAAGGGATAATCTTCTCCAAGTTGTTTTTCCATTAATGCATTCAAGATAGCCACTTATCCTCTCTCCATACTTTAGTCTTAGCTGATTATGAAGATTTTCCCTTTGTTACTGATCAAGATCTAAGTTCCATTTGTCCTCCCAAAATTTGATCTTGATGCTATTCCCGAATTCCCATCTAATGCCCTTTGAAATAATATCTTTGCTTTTAATGAGAGAGTTCCAGAAGTGGGATCCTAAGGGTAGATCCACGAAAGAGGTGAAATCCTTGATAAAGTCTTATTGCAAGTATTTTTTTTTATAATTCTGCATCGGGTTAAGTATTTTTTGAGTAATATCTAACCCATTTTGATAAGAAGGGTTGTGTTCATTTGTTTAATGTTTCTTATACCTAATCCACCTTGAGAATTAGGCTTATAAATTCTGTGCCATGCAACCAAATGAATTATGTTATGCTTATCTACTCCATCCCATAAGAATCTTTTTTTGAATCTTTTCAATCAAATCAACAATATTTTGGGGCATTCTAAAAAGAGAAAGGAGGTAAATAAGGATATTCTGTAGAGTGATTTTAATCAAAGTGACTTTAACAACACTAGATAACATAACCCCTTTCCACCTAGTTAGCTTAGATTGAAATCTGATGCAACCTAGAATTTACTATGAATAACCCAAGCGCATTGGCACATCACTCAGCCTGAGTTGAGTGCTCACCAAAAGTGCACAAAGGTACCATGTCCCTCTTTAGAGTTTCTTGTACATGATGTTAGTGTGATGATGTTTAAACATGTTCAGATTCATAAGTAGACATAAACATTCCATAGTGTAAAATCCAGATCTAGATCTTAGAGAATCATGATAAATGAACTAAACAATAACTATGATAAGATTAACCATATAAGAACCAGATTCAGTCATGTCTAACACCATTATCTAGCCAATATATTCCATTTCATAATCACAGTAAAACACTAAAGCTTCTTACACTGTAAAGTATCTCCATGAGTCATGTGCACATTAAAACCAACAACACAACTCTACAATATTTCACCACCTACTAAACTACACAAGTCAATACATATTTATAGGGGAAGGGACTTACCCTTCACCACCTATGCACTTCTTAAAATAGGTCGCATGCTGATAATAACCATGCACCTTTACAATTGTATGCATAACATGCAAGTGTTCTAACGATATATGTCTTATAGTTAACTCTAAGTATAACTTCTATTATTAGCTTAAACTATGCATGATGCTTATCTACTGCTTGTTCCCAAAATACCATAGTGTGTAGCGCAAGTCTTATCTCTATGTATGCTCCGCATGCTATCTCCAAAAATAGCCCTTATCTATAAAACAACTAAGTCCCGTGCTTGGGTGCTTCAATACTATTATAGCGCCATGCACTTCCAATGCCCTATATTCATGCGCCCAATACTTAGAATATTTTTGGTTGTTCAAAATTACCCCACACTAAAGTACATTGCCATCCCGGTGATGTGAATTCCTTCATATGTCTTCAATAATAAAGAATAGGTAATGAAAGAATGAACCAAACTCTGTACAAAAGAATGAAATTTATTCTGCAGCACCCTCTTCTTCAACTGGAAGGATTAATTCTGGATATTCATTTTTTAGCTCAACCTCCAAGGTTTGTCAGTCACTTAGCCCATTCCTCATTTTCTCTAGAATATCAATGGCTATGTCATCCAATTCATCCTGAGTGATCTTTTATTTCTCATTCTGTAGTACTCGGACAACATTGGCCATACTTGACAACATTCCCTCCATAAGGTCCATCTTCTGCACTATGAGTTTTCCAATCTCGTTAATCCTTTCCTTGTGTGGATCCTGGGCTACTGCGAGGGCCTCACTCTTTTGTTTTACCGGTGCCAACCTTTCTGCACACCCAAGTGTTTCATCCTTCATCACCTTCAAAACTTCATTATCCTCCACTAAAGTTCTGGTCCTTATTATGACATATGGTGCCACACATAAATTAAGAGTTTGATTGGCTCTCTTCAGCTCATCCTTAAATGTTTCGAGAAATGCCTCATATATTGAAACTTTTATATTGATAGTGGCCCTTTCTCTTGCTAATTTTTCCCCTGCATCCTTTTTCTTAGGGAGGTGCATTGGTCCTTCATCCAAAAGTAGGTGAACTATTGTGCACAGATAGTGCAACTCAAACTTGAAGTCTTGAGGCACCTTCTCCTGAAACTCATACCTCTATAGTAAAATCTCATCTGTAATCTACTCCACCATCATCTTTACATTATGGGCCTCCACAACTACATTATCGCACTCTTGAGTAAGGCACTTGATTTATGTGTCCTTGTCCTTTTTAGCCTCCACTAACGCTTGGATTGTTTCCGCCTTATCCATATTTTGGCATGCTACTTCAGTGGACACCTTAATCAAAGTGTTTCTTACCTACTCATCTAAAAAATGGGTTAGATTAATGTTCATATGGCACGTATGAGGTGCCTTCCTCATCTTCTTCAAAGTACATGCCTCTTTGCAAACATCAAAATTAGGCTCATCCACGTGAGTGTGCATCCCCCATGATACCTGCTTGCAAGTGTGTGTATTGGCCATTACAGGGTCCATCCAATCCCAACCATATAACTATTTGTTTGGTAGTGTACTCTGGAAACAGGTTCAAATATTTCTTGAAAGGTCATTCAGATAACCCAAGTCTTGAGTACCTACCACTTCTTCTTCTTCATGCGCACCTGCATGCTCGCCAACATCCTCGTGCACTAGTGTGCTCTCTTCTTTCTTGTACGGCTATGCCTGCATCCCATGGGATAACATCTTCAACCACCTGGTTGACCTCCTCCTCATCTTTCCCTTCTTCCTACGTGGGGCACATGAGGACTTCTGTATCCCCACCAGTGCTGCTGTCTCCTTCACCAGAGATATCTTTGCAAATACTCACACTGGGGTCTATAGTCTCATAGACTACATGCTCACCAATATCTTCATCATCCTACATTTCCACACTGGGGGTGGCCTCAGCTCTATCTCCACTCATTCTTGGAGTTTCCTCTACTTCTTGCATGCTTGGCTATGGAGATTCCCCCTCACTATCTTGTATAGGAATATATTTCTTGTGCTTTCTCCTCTCCTTCTCTTCATCCTTTACAGGAGTCACGTGTAGTGATTTCCTTACTGGATGTGAAGTTCCAACACTAACGTGTCTCCTGAAGTGTGCCTCTTCCTTCAGAATCCTTCTGGTGTACACAAGTCTGATGCATTGTCTTTAGGTTCCTCTTGTTCTAGGACATTTTCTAGTCTTGTATTTACTGGGTCTTCTTGGAGTAGGGGGTACAGATGTAACATTCCTTGAAGTCCCCACCATTTGCTTCTTCTTAGGAGGCCCTAGAAGAGCCACATCCGTGCCCTTCACCACTTTTCCATCCTTGAACCTTGGCCTTAGGTATAAATAGACATGCATTGGTTCAATCTTCCCTACAGCCAAACTCTCATGATGTCAACATTATCAGACTCCATGGTTTCTACATAGGCCTCCTTACCTGGCCATATATATGTTTTGCATAGAATGTGAATGTCTATGTCCACTTTTTTTGTGTCAAAATGGAGCTAACGCACGTCATGAAATATATTTACAGATTCCTTAAAATATCTTGTGGTAAATGCAAAGGGCCAATTACACCACGTGATCTTCTCTCTAGAGTTCATGTGGAAGTACCCCAAGCTGAAATGTTGGTAAACTGGGAATTCAACTTCTTCATCCAAAACCTTTGGCAACTTAAAAAGAATGTGCCATTATCCCTCAAATGCCATGCGTAGTCTCTAGAATCACTTGTCCAAGCACTCTTTGTATGTGTTGGAGATAGACCCACGTAACGTGTACTTGGCATATCTTTTGGCTAGGGACTTATTCTCCAATGGAAACTCCCATATATTTTCCCTAGGACTGTCTGGTACCCCAACTTCACTGAACACAATTAATAACAAAATTGCACCCCAATTTATCTTCTCACCTTTTTCTGCTTGGATGTGCACCTCATTCACCAAGCTCTTTACAATATAACTAACGATATTGTAGTATGTTTAATTGGCCATTTTGTGCGCTATATGAAACTAACACATGTTTACCTTGTTCCATTGCTCAGTGGCCCCTATTTTACTCCTTGCTAACCACACTATTACTCTGATGGCCATGTCTTAGATATTGGCGACCTTGAAAGCTTGCCCCCCTTTCAAATACTTACATAGGGCTGCTGTGGCATCAATGCCCTTGTCATTTGTTAAGTCTCCAACAATTTCTAAACCCGTGTCACGTAGCTCGATAACTTTTCCAATCAATTTGGCAGTTATCCTTATTCTTCTACTAGAGAAATAGAAATAATCTTCATGGACCCACGACATTAGCCACTGGAATAATTTCTTGGGATTTCCAAAATAGGGCAACTCTAGGATCTGCATTACGCCCATGCTTTCAAGTAGTTTCTTCACTGAGGCATCCAAAACCCTAGTGTCATTCGTTAGTCGCCAGTTAGTCTTTCTATAGAACTTTTGCCACGATGTCCTTCATACATTTTACTAGTGTGGTGGTTAATCTCTGCAACCCTACACTGAGTAATATTTGTTGTCCATGACCACTCTTCAATGACTCCTTCTGAATACAACATTTCCATCAGCCACTCCTCTGCTGAATCGTCAACCTCCTCTACTGCTTGAGCTTTCCGTGGTGCCATGACCCCTTTTGATTCTATAAATGCGTAAAAACCCTAGCTGCAAAATGAAAACCCAACTCACCCTTCCATTGCACACACACACCACTCCTTAAATCCTGCTTCCATGCCTAGGTACTCAACACCATGCTTCACAATGTGACAAGTTTACTCAATTTTCTGAATTCTCTTCATCTCCAGCTCTTCTCACACTTCACAATTTCTTCTCAAGTTTGCAAGGTAGAAAATGACGTTGAGAATGCCAAATTTAAACCTAAGTTTCAAAAATTCCCTTCATTAATTTCTCCACCTACCACCATACATGAAATTAATTTCTCTTGAGCGTATTGTGTGCCTAATTATCCCGTGCTTCAATGTCTTGTGCCTCAAACTCTTGTGCCTCAGTCATAATTTCCTGGTGCGCCACTACTTATCTATCACAGATCTCCTCTACCCGTGCTTCCTTAAGCTGAAGTAGTTTATCCAATGTGACCCAACATATGTATTCTCCAATGCCGTAGCCTCCCTTGAATTATACTGAGTGCCCAATGCTTTACGTGTGGTCTTAATTTTTTTATCAATTCTTTGGAAGTTCTCATGAATTTTGAAACCTTGCTCCTTCTGTTCCTCTTGTGGTTACCTGTGAGTTTATTTCTTTTCCATACCTCCTTTATCCACCCCACACTAAGGGTATGTGTAGTCCTCTGTGCATATAAACACTTTAGATTGTGATCAGCTTCTGGCACGCAAACGTGCTTATTACAAAAAACACTAAACTAAATTGACAAAGCATAACGATGAAGAAGGAAATACATTAAAATAAAATATAATAAAGGAAATATAATCTAAATGGAAATACTACCTTATTACAAACACCAAGAAGGCTTATTTATAGTAGGGCTTCAACCTACTCCTCGTTGAAGTAACCTGGTAACTGTGTTCCATCAAGCACCTCTAACTGGAAAGTGCCTGATTCAAGTATGTGAGTGATAACATATGGTCCCAACCAATGCACCTTAAGCTTTCCTGGGTGGTGCATAAAATTTGAATCATAAAGAAGTACCATCTACCTGACCTCAAGCTTCTTGTCCTTGATGTGTCTGTCATGCCATGCCTTCTGTCTGGCCTTTTCCTACTTTTGACTCCAACGTGTTATGGCATGCCTCTCATCAAACTATATTAACTTGTTGATTCTCTCTTCTAATGCTTTCTCATCAACTAGAACTCCCGCGTGCGTAAGACGTAAAGAAGGTAACATGAATTCCATGGGAAGAACTAATTCTGTGCCAAACACCAACTGAAAGGGTGTACTCTTATTCAACCTTTTGTAGGTTGTTCTATATGCCCAAAGTATACAAAAAACTTTATCATCCCAATCTTTCCTTCCAACATCACAAAATTTTTTCAAGGTCTGGCTCAATATCTTGTTGAAGGCCTCAACAGTCCCATTTTCTTGAGGGTGATAAGGTGTATTCTTGTGGTGGGCGACCATAAATTCATCCAATAATATCCTGATTGTCTCATTCAAGAAGTGTGTGCCCCTATCACTTTTCAGACTCAATAGACATCCATACCTAGTAAGAATATTTTCCCATAAGAACCTTGTTGTTGTAGCCATTGTACAGTCCTTTGTAGGTGCTGCTTCTACCCACCTTGTAAGATAATATATACAAGTGATGATGTAGTGTGATCCAGTTCTACGCACGACTGGGGAAATAGGACCCACAAAGTCTATTGCCCATTTTTCAAATGGTTCTGCACTAGTAATAGGCCTCAAAGGCATTTCATCTCTTTGCCCTAGGTTTTCCAAGGTGCTGACAGTGATCACACACCTTACAATACTCTTTACAATCCTTATACAGGGTCTCCCACCATAAACCAGTGAGTAGAATCTTGCACGCGGTGGCGTCACCTGCATAGTGTCCACCTGCAATACCACCATGAGCCTCTTCCATGATATCCATGTGCTCATGTTCTAGTACACACCGACGCAATACTTCATCTCAACCTAGTTTGTATAAGTCACCACTGATCAACATGAAAGGTGCGGCATGAATTGCAAGTTGTTTCTTCTCTAAGGATTTCATTCCTTCTGGCATCATACCTGTGCGTAAAAAGACAACAATATCCTCTAATTCTGAAGGTGTGTGGTTTAACCTGTATAACTATGCATTGGACATTGTATCTTCAATTGTCTATGTGTCCTCTCCTAATTGAATTCATGATAAGTGGTTTGGGCTAGAATTACTTTTACCGGTTTTACCATGACTATAAAGTCAATTATCCTGGAATAATAACACCCATCGACATATGTGCCCCTATAAAATGGGCTTATTTACCAAGTATTTCAATGCCATGTGATCTTTATAAAACATAAAAGGTGTTGCTAGCAAGTATTGTCTAAAATTATGCGGCACACATGTAGATCATCGACAAGGCCTCGCGCTCTGTAGTTGTATAGTTCTATTCTACAGGAGTCAACTTTCTACTAGCAAAACAAATAGGATGATCTATAATACCTTCTCCAGGCTGAGCTAACACTATGCCAATGGCCATGCCAGAGGCATCCACATGTACGTGAAAAGGTTGGTTCCATGAGGGAAAGCATAAAATAGGCACCGTAGTAAGCCTCTCCTTCAATGCTTCAAATGCACATTGTTGCGGTTCTCCCCAATAGAATGTCCCTTTTCCTTTTAGTAACTCCTCTAAGGGCATGAAAATTTTAGCATATCCCTTGATAAATTTTCTGTAATACCCTGTGTGGCCCAAGAATCCGCGCACCTCACTCTGACTGGTAGGCTCCTCTAGGCCTATGATAACTACAACCTTAGCTGGATCTACTAACAAACCCTCCTTGCAGATGATATGCCCTACAGAGTTCCAAAAGGGTGTAGCAAATACACACTTCTTGATGTTTAAGGAGATTTTAACTGTCTGCACCTCTCAAACATTAATCTCAAGTTGTCATAATGATCCTTGAAAAACCCATATACTGTCCAATCATCTAGGTAAACCTGTAAGAATTTGTGAATAAAATCCTAGAATGCTTGAACCATAATGCACGAAAATACAACAGGTGCATTCTTCAGACCAAAGGGCATCACCGTATATGCAAAGCTTCCCCATTCAGTCGTGAATGTTGTTTTCTCTTGATCTTCTTTAGCAATTTGTACCTGATGATACCCAAAGAATCCATCTGTAAAAGAGTAAATTTTGTGCCCTGCAACACCTTCTAATATTTCCTCGGTGAAAGGTGTAGGAAAAGGATCAATCACACATGCAACATTCAGCTCCATGTAGTCCACACAAATCCTAATCTGCCATCTTTATTTATACTGATTACCATGGGCATAACCCACTCTGATTCTTCTAGAAGCTTAATGATGCAAGATTTCAACATCTTTTCAATTTCTTCTTTAAATTTTACATGCAAGTTAGGGTTCATCCTGTAAGGTCTCTTCCTGACCGGGTGCACACCTTCCTTTAGCTTAATCTTCATCTCACCCAAAGATTCATGCACTCCTTTTAACTCATGGTAGCCTCTAGGAAATAAGTCTTGGAAATCACGTAGTAACTCAATTATCTTAGCCACTTCAAAATCAAACCAATAATCTCCAATAATGGCCTCCTTAGGTTCAACATCTATGCCAATGTTCACTTTCTTGGTCTTCATAGGTTCATGATAGGCACGTTCCTTCTTATCTGCACTGTCTAAAACCTCATGCGTACCTTCTAAATGATCAATGTCCAAATTTTCTACTTCTTCATCATCCACTATGTAGACCATATTTCCTTTCTCCTTCTCAAGACAAGCACACTTAAGTAGTTTGGCATCGGTGTCATCTACTTCATCAAAATGCACTCCTAGGTCTGCCTCACCAAATAAATCCTGAATGAGTTCTTCAGCCTTTGCACTATCTCCCATATATCAAGCACTCCATAACCCATAATGCCTCTTTCACTGGAAGTTTAGTAGAGAAGTAGTCCAAAGTTTGGATCATTCCTTACAGTCAAGTTTTTCCAATTTCCAATCTCCCTATGCAGCTCTGCATAAACATACCAAACACATGCGCAACCTCACAAAGTGAAATAAAGTTTGTGCACCCATAGTGAAGGTGGTAAAGCTTCCTTCCCCTCTATCCAGAGTCTCTCACACTATTAAACATGGTGTTGAATAGGATGATTACCATGATATGTGTAGATTTGAGTAGGTGCATTGCTCCTGAGAAACTGGGTTGTTAGAGTAAATTCTCACTTCATTCCATTCTATGAGATTATCCCTGTGAACCATCCACCAGTGTGTTACTATCTTGCGTAGGGTATACACTAACATATTTCTTACCTGTCCACTTGATCCTTCCATTGTCACTTCCTCCATGGCATGCAGGAATACTTCCCGCACAAGGGTCTCCTTCTCTAGTGTACCATAGGGTAGGGTACAAAGTTGTTACCTATCCTCCTAATACAATGAGGTTTGCCTCCTGCTCGTGCAGATGCACTTCTTACTTCACGCCAAACCCTCTCATAGGATTCATGTGCCCAATTATCACAAGCAATACTTGTAGTATCACTAATAGACTATGCATCTTCCCACTGGAGGATTCCTTCCTTAGATGGCTCAAGTACTTACAGATCTCGAATGGATGTGCACATATATTCTGTTCAGGTCTACCTCACTCAAAGGTTCAACATAAGGTACAGATTTCCCATCTGTCAAAGGGATAATAACTCATTCTTCCTTGTTCTCAAAAATTATATACCCCTTTTTGAACCATAGATCAGCATTATTTTCATAACACCAAGGGCGGCCAAGTAGAGTTGGGAAGTTGTCTGATTTTGTAAGCGCAACAACCTCAAAGTCCCCAGTGAACTTGGCCCTTGTATAGTAATGGATGCATCCTTTAAAACTTATATTAGATTGGCGTGAGTTCTGATTTTCCATGAACAATACATTAGAGGATGGTTGTAATGGAGGTCTACCCATCTATACCCATGCATCTAAAGTAAGAACATTAACTTTCATGTATGTGTCAATCAATATATTACTCAAAAGCCACCCATCCACAACAGCATTCAGAGTGATCTCCTTATCATAATACAAGCTATGAGGGGGGAGATTAGCATGCAGGATCTATGCTTTTCATTCTCAATACCTACGCGTAGAGTGTTTCCATTTAACCAATTCCCTAGTAATGGAATAATATTCTCCTGTTGAAACATCTTGCATACTTCTTTCAAGTCATCAACATATGACTGGACCATCTCTGTTGCCTTTTTTTGTTCTAACTTGCTGTGACTGTTCCTTTCAAACATTGTATTTCACCCTGAATATTTCTGAAGCACCTCCATGGTCTCCTGATAAACCTCCTTTTGATGTGTAGGATCTGGGTATCTTGCATGTAAAACCTCCTCCTTAGTAATGGTAGGCTTTCTGTTGGAACATTTCTCTGATACACGTGCAGTCTTAGCTGCATGTAGTAATATTCACAGGTACTAACTCAGGTTTCTAGTGCTAACTTTGGCATCCATTGATTTTCCATTGACATGCTTGTATTCTAACCATCATTATGCCCTTGTTCTCTTGTTTATGCTATTTGCTAAGATGTTCATATAAGTCTTAGGCACTCATCATAATTATGATTCTTTCCACAAAAAGAATAATTAATATTTTTAGGACATCCAAACCTATAGTGGTTAGTATATCTACATGTATAACATGTTCCACGAGGAAACTCACCTCATCCACCACCAACCTTGATCCCTATGAATCCACCATCGGTATCCTCGACCTCTCCCATGACCTCCTTCTAAAACACTCTTCATTCTGATCATAGCACCCTTGAGTGTGATCATGATCATGGTGCTCACTCTTACCTTTAGATTTATTTCGATACATCATAGTCTTTCATACACCAATATCAATGACATCATGATATCTGATCAATCAACCTACAATATTCATGGTATTGTGAGTCATGGACCTAAAAATATTACAATAGCAAGATATATTCTTTCTTATCATGTGTTGTAACAATGGGCGACGACTTGCATCATGGTCTAAATGACATATCTCACATTCCTATGGAAACAAGGAATGCACTGATTTATACGGGGAAAACTATCCTTAGTATGCCCATCTACTTCACAATCTATATACACTAAATTCCATTGTGCATGTCTCGTGTACCAAATTAGGATGATAATTTCTCCAATTGTACTTAGAAATATATGCAATCTAAGCTTCAAAGGAAAAGATTCACTCTTAGTGTCTACACTCCCTGACCATGACTCATCATGCGTAACACTATGCTTCAAGCAACTTCGCATGGATCCATTTATAAGTCTTATGTGACAATAACCATTGTAAAAGGATGTGATCAAGCCTCCAAAAAAACCAATGTGCATGTTGGTTCACATGGATGTCATACAATAAGTTTAGACATAAGCATTTTAAATTGAGCATCATATTCTTGAAACATTCTGAGTAGTGTCCATTCTTAATATCCTTGAGCAACACATTGATAATCTTCTACTCAAACTTAGGGATATAAAATTATTTCAAGGAAAGTATCTCGCAGTGTTGGTATACTCTATGCAAGTTCTGGTTAAGGTCAAACTTCTCTGTACCAGCTATATGTGCACGTTCTTGTAACATAGTTACAAATTGAATTACCTTAAGCGTTCTAGAAGTCAGTGATACCCTTTGTGTACCATAGTGTCTCATACATATACACATGCTTAGTTGCATATTCAATGTCTCCTATATTCTGGAAGACAAAGAGACATCTCCATATAAATATACTGAGGTTAGTGTGGACGTTACCCACCGGATCCAGTACATGTGTTTCCTCTTATCTATACCTCTACCTCTAGAGTCACCATATCTTCTAGTGCTAACCACAAGGCAACTAGGGTTGCCTAAGCCCTCTCCTCCTCCACCTGTGAGCTTTGTAAGATGGACCCAGCCGATGTACTTGGAGGATGATTTGCAACAATGGTACTAAACCGATAATCACTATAGTTTGCAAAGAGGTACTACTCCCAGAGGTGCAGCTAGAAAATTCTACGCAGCCTGAGTGCATGCGCTGACTACACATCTAAAAAGGAACATTGCAAGATAGCATAATAGGACTGTTTTCCTGAGTCATGATAATGTCAAATTGGTATTTGAGGTCTCACACCCTTAAGTAAAATATATAGAATGAACCAAAAGATATATTGATTTGACTATTAGTCCAAGTATCCACATTACAGTAAAACCAGGATCATCTCAACCCATATACAATAAATGAGAGGGACCATGTCGTCTCTGCTGGCACATTCTCATAAGAGGTCGATAAGGGTTCCCTGTCATGCTTATCTAGATGGGGGAGTTCCAAATGCTCTAGCTCCACGCCCTCTACGTGAGCTTCAAATCCTTCACGAGCCATCTCTCTCCTCAATGCCATCTGTTCTACAATCTCACACTACTTCCCTGACTCCCTTTCACGTGCCTTATTGTACTTAAGCCACGTTTCTTCTCTTTTCCTTTCTACTGCTAGGTCCGCCATCCTTCACCTAACCTACCCCTACCCCTATGCATGGTGGGGTTTAGCTAGCCATTGAATTCTCTTCCAAATTCAAGGTTACCAATAAGATCTTAATCCCAGTGGAATGCCTTGCAGATAGGCTCCCCTAGGATAGCATAAACACTGGAACTCAGCTACCTCCGGGCAAGAATAAGTGGAAATTGAGTACTCCAAAATACATCTATTCAGAACACCACAAAATTGAGTGTCCACAACGCATGTCTAAATCAGATCAACATCATAGAGAGCCTGAAATTAGTCTCGTGTCTAGACAAGTGTGCGAAACCTCCAATTCCTTTTAGATGCATAAACAACCAGCCACTCATACAACTCTATCGGAAATATAGTAAAGAAACTATCACATAAACAATCATACAAGTTCTACTCCACCTACGTGTGTGCGTCAAACTTAGTTCCAGTGCTGAATCTCTAAGTGTATTCTTCTTCCAAATCTACTATCCACTCCTCAACACTTGATAGGGTTAATTGGTACGTCTTCATCATGAAACATCCTGAAAACAATTGAAAAAGAGGTCCCGACAACGAAAACAATGATGCAGCCTAGAATTTATTATGAATAACCCAGGCGTGCTGGCATATCACTCAGCCTGAGCTAAGTGCTCACCTGAAGTGCGTAAAGGTACCAGGTCCCTCTTTAGAGTTGCTTGTACAGGATGTTAGTGTGATGATGTTTAAACATGTTCAGATTCATAAGTGTTGGTCCGAAAATCTGTCGCCTGGACAGATCTATGGATAGACGAGCCAACAGTGTGCAGGGCTTAGCCCCTCTTTGAGTCAGCAAAGCGAAACTGGTTTATTACTATTCTACCAGCAGGAATCTATGCAAGTCTCACAGATTCTACCTTCGGGGGTTTGGGATCTCATCCCAGTAGAGTGTTTCAGGCTGCGAAAAGAAAGGAATGAAAGAGGGAAAAGAGAAAGAACAGATCCGAAGGAAGAAAAGAAATGAATTCCAAAGCAGAAAGGTCAGAAGATTTATGTTTTTGGGTTGGTAGTAAACAGAGCCAATCCTACTTGCATAAATAAACAAAGCAATACTGATGAGCAAATGACAGAAAAGTAGATATGAATCCAACAGATTAAACACATACAGATCTAACGTAAGGAAGATCTAATACATAACACAGCTATTGAGCACAAAGTCTTAATATTTGTATTACTGTTTTCTTCTGTTACAAGAAAGCTCAAAGTCTTTCTCTCCTTACTTCTATTTTCATCTAAAAAATGTTCACCCTGAATACAACAAGTATTCCAATATTTATAGAAGAGAGGAGAAGAAAAGCAAAAAGGAGCCAACAAATATTTACAAAGATATTCACAAAATATCTAGAAGTCATGTTGACTTTTGACAACTTGATGGATGACATCATCCCATGATGCAACATGGATGATGTCATCATTTGTGCCAACACACTTTAGACATTTCAACAAGAAAGTCGGAGAATAGAGAGAGGAAGAAGAAGAAGAAGAAGAAGAAGAAGCAGCTACTCGTCATCGTCATCCTGCAGCCGAAAGGGGGTTGCCTGCTTCTGATGCTGCTCAGGAGATGATATGTGGAACTGAGCGTGGTATTCCAAAAACTTGTTAATCATGGGCCCAAATTGATCCTGTGATGGATCCTTGTGCCGTTCGCTGATTGCTTCGCAAGTCTCTTGCTCGCTTATGAGCTTTTCTGGGAGTTTAGAATAATCCTTCTCCGCCTCGATGAGAAACCCGATGAAGTCCCTACAGGCCAGTAGGTTGTTGATAGATTCAGTGTCAAATGTGACCTCTGGCTCTGTTCCTTGAGAAGCGATCTCCTTGAAGATCTGGATAGTTTCATCAGCTGATCTCATGGTAAAGGAAGGAGTGAGCAGCCCTGGAGACATGTTAAGGACAATTCACTCCATTTGATGCATCGCATCCAGGGCCTCTTCCTTCACCTTGTCTATCTTTTCCAGAAAAAATTCCAGCTGATCTATCTGATAGTCCAAAGTGGACATGGTTTTGTTGAGAGCCCTTGGATGGCCGAAAACTCCGAACTTGACCAGATCTTCGACTGAACAATCGAACATTTGTTGAAAGGTCTCATGTTGGAGTCTAGCACGATCTAGCTCTTCTGATATGGGACCCGCTAATACTTGGAGTTCCTTGTTCGCCTTTTTGATGTTTAGGTATGAATTGACATATTCGGTGATCACTCTTTCACTGTCCTTGAGGATATGGCTCCTCCAAGCAGAAACGGCCATACCCTGTTCACCGATCTTTGAATATTCATTGATTTTCTCCTGGCTGAGAAGCCCAGAAGTCTCGGTGGCAGTCATGGGAGGTGCACTACCCATCTTCTGTAAGGCTTGAAGCAAATATTTGTTCTGCTCCTTCAGTAGCCTTTTCTCTTCTTTTGTTTCCTGAAGCTTTTGACAAAGGGCGTCGACCGCGGAAAGAGCTTCCCCCTGGAGACTTTCAGAAGATGTCCCCATTGTGACTTGGGTCACGGTAAAATCTGCCAGAGACAGATCCTTTTTCTCTTTGAGGGGATTGGGGTATGCAATTTCCATGATCCTCTCACCTGCAGCACTTTTAGAGAAGCGTGCAACAGGCTTTAGCTTCTTTTCCCCTTTGGCTGGAATTACTAAAAAGTCCATCGGAGCGATGGGAACTTTCCTCTTTTTCTGGCTCAGCTGCTGAGAGATCCATGCTGGTCCTATGGAAGAAGGACCAGAGACAGAAGAGGGGACAGCTGCAGTAGAAGAGGGGAAAAACGTGGAGACACGCGGAGGCGGCATTGAGAGAATAGCCGAAGAAGTGCCCACGAGAGGAAGGGAAACTGCAGCTGCAGAAGACAAAGGGACAGAAGGGACCTCTGTGGTTGTAGCAATGCCGACATCCTGAGTGGATGGGCGTATGGGACTATCCTCTGCTGCTTCTTTCTCTGGCGAATCCAGAGTTATTACCTGTTCTGGCGCTGTGGAAGGAGGACTTCCAGGGGCTTCTTCCTGAATGGTGCTAGGCTCACCTTCCACACCCTTGCCTTTTAGCTGCTTCTTGGACCTTGGAGGTGCATTGTCCAATGGGGAGGTTGTGAAATCTACCCCGAGGTAGATCAGCCCGTTCATGCGGCACCAGTGCTCTGTTCTACGCATAGTCTCCTTGACCCTCTCTTCAATTGTTTGAGGAGCCTTGCTTCTGTCAATGGCCAGGAAGGGCCAATCATCCCCTTCCGTGTCATTATATACCTTGTCCACTTCATCTTCTATAGTCTGGTAGCCTTTGGGGACAATGGCTACCCCATATTGGATGATTTCTGCCAAGGCTAGGCGAGAATGATCCTTTCTTCTGAGCTCTACCTCATGGAGGACGTCAATATAAATATCCTTGATCTGAGGAACATGGATCGGATCAAGCTTTGCTCTTGGCAAGCAGCCCCTTGGGTCGAAGGTGGGCCTGGCTGGGAAAGTCATGCTTCAAATTAAGTAACTCCAGCTCTGCAAACATTTCCTTCGCCTTGTGGTGGGTAGGAGCATGTGTATCGGCCCACTGTGAGGGGGAAAGGAGTTCCACCCTTCTTCCTTTTTAGGCACTTTCTCGTGGTATGTGATTAGCTGCCTTGACAGCTCCAGTAGAATCAACTTAGGCCCAGCATACCTCAGTAGCCTGGTTGGTTCGTCTAAAAATTTGGCTGCCCTCACATAGGTGAATGTAGGAAATTGGGTGAACATGGCCCCCCCATTTCTCCGTGGCTGCCACTATGTTTTTGGTCGTACGACCATGAGTCAGATTCGGCCTCAATAGGAAGATGATGTGATAAAAGAATGCATCGTTGATTTTGGTGAATTGAGGCGATGTTATTCTCCAGCCTCAGTTCTGGATAATACTCATATATTTTGACCTGAGGCCAAACTCCACTTTGTGTTTAGGCCTGGATAATCCCTCTCTGATGCTGCAGCGTAGACTACGTAGGAGTTCATATGGAACACTCCCGTTGTGGCGAATTGTTGTAGCTACTCGGAGATGGTGCTGCTTATTATTTCTCCCCAGCAAAAGCGCTGCTCAGGTACATTTTTATTCATTGTCTCCAAGTACCTCAACATCCATTTATGGAAGTAGTGGGCGTCAGAGAGCCCGAAGACTCTGCTCAGGAAAGTAATAGTATCACTGAGCTCTTCTGAGAAATCACTGCGGTGGATAATCTGGGGCCACCGGGTTATCACCTTCTTGTTCTTCAAGTAGACTTCGTTCATCAGTTGCATGCATTGGTCTTCATTGTCTTCCCAGGCCTTGATGCACTCTTCTTGGCTGACGGCCACAAAGTGCCGGTGGTGAGGGATGCCAAGTATCATCTCAAAATGACGGGCAGTGAGGTTTATGACTACCTCGCCCTTACTGTTTTCGACACATCTTGTGTCCTTGTTGTAAGACTGTGCAATCACCATCATGAATTCATTGTTGACAGTGCTGACGGGGATTCCTCCGGTGAAATGCAGGGCACTGCCTATTAACTTGTCCATCCATGGACTTCTTGTAACCTTCTGAGTCCTAACCCAGAATTCTTCCATGTCAATGTGACCCAATTCTGAGTCTCTGACATCCATGCTGCATTCAGCCTGTGATTCGGGCATCCTGACCCTTTGATATTTGTACTTCATCTCCTCTTCAGTAAGCTTAGCCTTTCCTCTTGGTTTGGTGGGTATCTTGCTGGATGTAGACATGTGTTCTTTCGAACTCAGTTGCTGATCTGCATGAAGAAGAAGCGAGACCCAATCCAAAAAGGTTGAATTAGCCATTTGATCTTCCATTGGAAAGCTAGTAGAAGAAAGAGTTAGAGATTTTTAGGCTCAGGGCACAGGGCGCATGAAAACTGTATCTAACAGGGATAAATAGATACAGGTGCACAGGGCGCATGGATGTTGCAGATTGCATTTTGCAAAAGGCGCATGAGAACAGTGTGTTGCATGCTAACAGGATGCGCCAAAGGCGCATGGATGCCTTGCATGATTGCATGAGGATTGGGTGCGTCTTTGGCGCATGGGAAAATTGTGTGTAACATTGGTACTTTTCGGTGCGCCGAAGGAAATATGGTGCGGCGCATGAAGAGTTTACACAACATGATGTTATTGCAATCGGGGATGCGCCTGTAACTTTATAGACTTTATACGTGCGCAGATAAAGCTTGTGTTGCATGGAAGCTAGGTGCGCCATGGGCGCATGGAAAAGGGATGCACACATGGACAGATGGTGCGCCATTGGGGCGTTGTTTCAGTAATTGTAGCACGCGGAAAAGGCGCGCCTTGAGGGCGCATGAGCTCATGATGCAGCAAGCCGAAAGGGTGCGCCATTTGTGTGGATTTCACTCTGTGTAACATGGAAGCTGGGTGCACCATTGGCACGGGTGCAACTGTTGCTCAGTGTTACAGGTCGGTACAGATGCACCAAAGAGAAAAGACAGAAAACTAAACCTTCTTTACAAAGGGGGTTTCTCTACATGATTAATAGATTTCTTTTATCCCTGAATTCTTATTTTAACATGCTCAGCTGGGCAAATGAAACGGTTAAAACCAAGAGGATTATAACCACTGGTTTCAAGAAAATGACCATCTCCAGCAGATCTGGAAAGAGGAAGGATAGCATGGGGGGCAGGACAGCAAACGGAGGAGGCTTAGGCCAACACATTTACATATAAACAACCATACCAGAAAGCATAAGAACCAGACCAGGAACACACCAGGAAATGAAAGCACAAAATGCACAAGAGAGAGAATAACACCTCTTACCTGGATATATAGCAAAAGTGTGCAACGGGTCCACAAGGATGATGAAAACGACGGACAGGAGGCTGACAAGTTCAGAATGATCACGTGCTCGACAAAAGTTAAAATGACATTTGGGAGCGTACACTCACACATATATATATATAGAAAAACTGGTCATAAATGCACCAACCACTTTTTCAAAGGCGCAGGAGATTTGCTGTCGACACAGGAAGGGATGCGCCCTTTGGTGCATCAAAGCATCTGCCAACATGAGGTAAAGCGTGCCCCTTGGCGCACCAAATCTATTGTCGACATGGGATTATGTGCGCCCTTTGGCGCACCAAAGAGCGGCACAACACAAGTTGTGTCAATAATAAGGCGCATCCTTTGGCGCACCGAAAGATGTGTTAACATGGAAAACCATGCGCCAAAGGCTTTTAAGGGGGCGCATCAAAAGCTAGTGTTACAAGGATATTTCATGCGCCCAGCCAAAAAAGGCTCAAAATGACTAAGTTCGAAAACTAGATTTCCCGGGAAGGGATTTTACAACGTTTCGAATGCGAGGGATCCCTAACGAGGGATCGAAACAAAATTTTCCGTATGGTTATCGGTAAAATTGCCCTTGTCAATTTTACGGGATAACAGCTGGCTCTTTCTGGGGACTATCCCTGAGCAAACTCAGGGGTAGAGAATCCCAGATCACTTGTGCCTATCCATTGGGTAACAGAGTCAAAAACAAGGGGGACCGGAGGGAGAACAAAAGAAACACATGACAAACCGAAAGCAAACACACGACGAAAGCAAACACACAACTTAAAGCAAATTGTACAAAGAAGAGAGCAAGCTCTACTTCCTGAAGATCTTCAGATGCTGCCCACTATAGGGAAGCGGGAGCTCAGTTCCATCTAGATACGAGAGATAGAAACTATTCTCTCCATTGAGTTGCTTGATTTTGAAGGGCCCTCTCCATAGGGAATCAAAATTTCCGTGCATGCCCTTTGGCTCTCTTCGCTTGTCCCACAAAAGGACGAGATCTCCCACTTGAAAATCTCTTTGCTTGGCCTTCTTATCGAAAAGCCTCTTAACTTGATTCTGATGTTCAGTGATCCTGTCGATCACTCTCACTCTCTTTTCTTCAAGTGCTGCCAAATACATGATTCTCTTTTCTAGAGAATTCTGGAAAGTTTCATCTTCAATCGCTCGTGCCAAGCGCAGAGCAGGAAGTTCCACGGAAATGGGAAGTTTGGCATCAGTGCCATATAACACTTGAAAAGGTGACATGCCGAGCGATCTCTTGGGAGTAATGCGGTCCGCCCACAAAGCATCGTACAAAGACTTGTGCCACATTTGCTGATTTGATTCCACCAGTTTTCGTATGATGGCCACCAAGTTCTTGTTGCTGGATTCCGCTTGACCGTTTCCTTGAGGGTAATAATCTGAGGCATGAGCCAAAGTTATCCCATATTCATAGCAAAAACTAATAACTTCTCGAGAGGAGAAGTTAGAAGCATTATCAGCAACGATTTTGTTTGGAACGCCGAACCTGACAATGATATTCTCTTTAATGAAATTGCAAACCACCTCAGAAGTGGCATGCTTGACAGGTATGGCTTCCACCCACTTTGTAAAGTAATCCATTGCTGTAAGGACATAGCTATGTCCGGCACTCGATTGAGGATTGAGTGCGCCAATAAAATCAATTCCCCATTGCCTGAATGGTTCATTGATAATGACCGGCCTTAGGGGAAAGGCAGCCAACTTGGGCTTGCCGATGAATTGCTGACAGGGTTCACACTTTGCCACCCAGGTGGCTGTATCTTGAAAGAGCGTTGGCCAATAGTACCTGGCCCGAATGATCTTGTGTGCCATCACGGAGGAAGAAAAATGTCCTCCACAAGCTGAATTGTGAAAACTTTCCAGTAGTTTTACTTGCTGGGGCTTGTCGACACATCGCAGGAAGATGCCATCTATCCCGCGCTTATATAAGCCGTTATCCCAGATGACGTATTTAGCCGCCCTGAGCTTTATAGTGCGCTTCTCCTTTGCAGTTAGGTGCATCGGGCATTCGCCGTAGGTAAGGAAGAAAGCGATGTCGGAGTACCACTCATCACTAGTTGCAACAAATAGAACCAGAGGCAGGGAATCAGGCTCTTCCTGCTGGTCCTGCGCTTCTTCTGTGTAGTCACCCCTGTCATCAGGGTTTTCTGAATCTTTGTTTTCAGCCATTAGCTGACACAGGCCCTTGCCTCTTACCAGCTTGGTTGGTTTAATATCCAGGTCATACTCCTGGACCTTTGCGATCCAATTTCCTCGCAAGCTTCCTAACTCCTGCTGAGTTAGAATTGATTTCACCGCCGTGTCCGGGACCAGTACCACCGTATGCGAGTTTAGAATGTAATACCTAAAATTCTTCACTGCTTTGACAATGGCAAAGGCATGCTTTTCCAGCTGAGTCATCTTTAGTTCGTGAGGCTTGAGGGGAGAACTCATGAATGCAATCGGGGATTCAATGTCTTCTGAATTCTTTTGCATTAAGATGGCAGACACAGTATGCTCAGATGCATAACTATACATGATGAAGTCCTTGGAGAAGTCGGGACATACCAGGACTGGTGCATGAGCAACAGAAGCTTTTATTTCTTCAAATGACCTTTTCCCCTCCTCACTCCATCTGAAAGTTGGTGACCCCTTCATCATGTTCAATATGTGACGGGTCTTTTCAGCAAAGTCAGGAACAAAACGCCTGAGAAAGTTCACCTTTCCAAAGAAAGAATGAACACCAGTCTTGCTTGTAGGTAGAGTAAGGCTTTGAATAGCCTTAACTCTTTCAGTATCTATCTTTGTTCCTTCTTTGCTGACCACATGGCCTAGCAACTTCCCTTCCGTGACTCCAAAAACAGACTTTTTTGGGTTTAGGGAAATCCCATGTTCTCGGCACCTGGCCAACACTTGCTCCAAGTGATCACAATGATCGCTTCGTTGTTTGGAGAACACAGTCAGGTCATCTAAATAAACCACAATGACCTTCCCCATCATACCTTTGAATGCAAAGTCCATGGCCCGCTGAAAAGTGGCACCAGCATTAGTTAGGCCGAAAGGCATCCTGTTGTAGGCAAATGTACCCCAGGGAGTAGTGAATGCTGTTTTAAACTGATCTTCAGGTGAAACTTCAATCTGATTGTAACCTGAAAAACTGTCAAGCATGGACAGCATCTCTGATCCAGTTACTGCTTGCAGAACTTGATCCATTATCGGAAGAGGGTAGTTGTCTTTCAGCGAAGCTTGATTCAAGTTTCGAAAGTCTACGCAGATGCGTATTTCACCATTTTTCTTGTGCACTGGCACAATATTTGCTACCCAAGTACTGTGATGGATAGGGAAGATGATTCTTGCGTCTAGCATCTTCTGAATTTCGGCCTGGATGGTGCCCGAAATCTTGGGATTATAGTGCCTCTGCTTCTGGCGGAAGGCTTTGGCATCGTCTTTCAACGGAATATCGTGTTGAACGTCCTTTGGCTTGAAGGACTTTAAATCGGCATAAGACCATGCCAATACATCCATATATTTTTTCAGCAACTTGAAAAATTTTCGCTTTTCTTCTGGCGTGCAACATTTCCCGATGTTCACAAATTGCGGATGTGCCTCCGAACCTAAATTGACCGGTTCGGTCTCTAGGGATGAGTCAGGATCATCCCGCCTCTTCTTTTTTACAAAACGGTCATGCCTGTCAAACAGGCGTTCCAGAGAAACCAGGCCCTTTGGAATTTTATTTCCCTTGAGCTGACATATGCCATCGTTCTCCTTTGATTCGTGGTTTTGACCGTCGATTGATTCATGGCATGTAGAGGTGGATCCTTCGAAATACAATTCTTTAAAATTTTCTGCCTTCTCCAGAAAGGCAATGAGTTGATTATCATCGTTGAACACCTGCCAATGCTGAGAATTGTCTGGTACGCTCGGGTGGAAAACCACCTCAATGGTGTACTTGTTCGTTTTCAAACCTGGATGTGGGAGCATGAGAGATGCTGAGACAGCCAATGAATCAGCCATGTCATTTTGAGCTCTTGGAATTGATTCAATTGAAAAGGCATCAAACTCCTCAATGCTGTCCCATACCGCATTACGGTAGTGCCTGAGCCTTTCATTCTTTACTTGGTAAATCCTTTTGACTTGATTTACAACTAGCTCAGCATCACCTTGTACTTTTAGATTTTTAATTCCTCTTTCTTTTGCGGCTTGCATACCGAGTAAGAGAGACTCATACTCAGCAGTATTGTTAGTGTTGAAAAACTGCAATTTGAAAGAGAGAGGAATGACTTCTTCCTCAGGAGATATCAACACGGCCCCAGCGCCACATCCACTAGTTGCACAGCTCCCATCGAATTGCAATGTCCAGATCTTATTAAGATCTCCTTCCTGAACGAGAACAGCCCCTGTTTTATCCGTCTCAGTAGATAAGAAGTAATTCCCCATCCCTGATGATTCAAAAAGGATTTGAGCTTTGGGGTCTTCAGAGCTGGTAACCAAGTATTTCTTTTGTGATTCAGGCTCCAAAGTCTGCATTACGCCTTTGACTGGAATTCTAGCTTTGGACCAGTCCATATGAATTTCTCCACCAACTTCGCTGCAAAAACTCCTTCCCAGCAAAATTCCATAGGCTGCCGGAATGTCAGCAACGAGGACTGTCATTTTTACTCTTTTATCCGGGGAAAGCCGCAAATGCAAATTGCGCGTCCTTGATTTGGCCAACCAACGGAACTTGCTTAGTTTCCAAAGAATAACACCTGCCGAAAGGCTTGGTAAGAGTGAGGCCCAAAGCATGGGCGACTTTTTCCGGCATGACGTTATCAGAAGCTCCGGAATCAATTATGTAATTACTCAGCTTGTGTCCATTGATCAATAGAGAGAGATAGAAAGGTTCTATCTTGCCTGACGCAGATGTTGAAGCAACATTTATATGAGATTCAGGGGGAGTGGATAGGATTCCTTTTGGGGAAACCTGATTAGATATAACAGCTTGACTTTGGATATACTTAGTCAATCTTACGAGTTGTTCGGGGTTTGACTGAAGATACTCAGCTTCAGACATTTGGATCTTGGTCTTTTTTGCATGATCTATAATATCAAATGCGGCCAAGGGTTGCGTTGGTAAAGGAATGAGTCCCTCACCTCGCGATGATGGAATAGGATTGGTGGTCTTAGGAGGAATGTGAGAGGATTGATTTGGAGGAGAGATAGGGGGAAAAGATCTCTTTGTAAAAGATTTGCCAGGGAGTTGAGTAGGAAGAGGATTACCTCTTTTAGCAATGATCGGAGGCGCGTTTGACACGGCCTTCTCCTGCTGGACATGGGCAGCAACTTCCGCTTCTTTTCCTTGTGAGCGAGTAAAAACAGCATATGACTTCCCGCTTGCGTACCCCTGGGTACCCTCTTCTTCATCAGATTCTTCCTCATCAAATTCCATATACCCGATAGTAGAGTCGCCAGTCGGTTCACCGACATCTTGATCATCTTCGCCCTGAGACGAAGGTTCTTCATAGTACTGCTCTTCTTCTTCAATCTCGGCCAGAGCATTGATCGGAGGGGCCTCAAGTGCCAACCGCAGAGCAGCTGTAGGTAAGCGCGGTCTTTGTGAAACATTGTTAGGAAAAAAATTCCTCCGCGGGATATCCCGGTATGAGGAACTGGGAGAGGCCTGGGCCAACTGCTTCTTTAATGCGAGCAAATCGTTTGCCATCTTTTGGAATGCTGGATCAGACGAAGTGGTGGGCGAAGGGCCCAAAGATTTAGGCTTTGCTGATTCCTTTTTTAATTCACCAGATATTATCAGATTATCTTCTATGCGAATGGCAGCGGCTTGAGCGAGAATCAAGGTGGCAACTCGCTCTTGAAGGAGCAAGAAACTAACTTTTGAGCTCATGGCGTTTACGAAGAAACACTTTTGATTTTCTGGCGTTGGAAGCATGGCAACCGGGACACGGTTGATTAGTGCATTGAACCGGGTGATAAAATTGCGCATGGTCTCATTCGCCTCCTTCTTGAGGTGAGTGATTCATGATAATAATGCAAATGCATCCTCTGAAGGCTTATACCTATCTTCAAAAGCATCCCGTAAGGTGGCCCAACTGGTGATAGATCCGGCCGGCAAATGCTGAAACCATTCAGCTGCAGGTCCTTGTAGGGTTTCCAGAAAAAGGTGAACCGACACATCTTCGTGGGTCACATCCAAAATACTGCATGACATAATGAATGCAGATATGTGGGAATCCGTGCTTTGATTTCCGCTCCCGTCAAATTTGGGAAAATTCTTTCGATTTCTGTGAGGGAGAGCGTGAACTGGATGTGGTAAAGCCAATGGACCCATCGTGTTTCCCCACGGTACCGCCATCTGAAAAGCCGGAAAGAGAACACGAGCTGGAATTGTAGTTCCGCTGAGTAGCAAGGCACTACAAAGGGATGTGGATGCCCCCTGCAAAAGACTTTTTCTTCGTGAAGGTGAGACACTCCTGGATGACCGGCTAGCCGAGCTTAGTGCTGAAAAACGCGTCGGTGTTACGCTGAAATTGTGCCTTTGAAGCAGATCGAAAGTAGGATCAGCTTCTCCACGGGCTCTCCTGCTGCGCGTAAAAGGTTCACTCACCAGTGTACCTTCTAGATCTGCAATGTTATGGCGCAGATTTAAACTTTCTTTTTGGTTGTACTGGCTGATTTTCTGGTCTTTCTGACAAAAACCAGCAGCAAATACTTTTCTAAATATTTAAAATTATCCTCTTCAGAAACCGATTGCGGTTAAATGACAAATTATAATGAGGATAAGATGGCAGGGAAGATTAGTAGGCTGATTTTCTGATCTGATTTTAACTTTTTTTAGAGGGTTTCAAACTTCTTGCAAACAGTCAAAACTCAGATCTACGGCAAAATTCCATATTTTTCAAAAAACTCAGCGAACTAAAGATCTATAACTGGACCAGATCTATGACTCTCAGAAGAAATTTTTTTAATTTGAGCACTTTTGCAATTTTTTTGGATTTTTACAAAAAGTTCAGATTTGCAAACAGGCAGCAATCTGCTGATTTTTTCTGATTTTTTATCTTACCACCATCATAGATCTGACAGATCTATTCGATCCCCAGCGGAGTCGCCAAAAACTGTTGGTCCAAAAATCTGTCGCCTGGACAGATCTATGGATAGACGAGCCAACAGTGTGCAGGGCTTAGCCCCTCTTTGAGTCAGCAAAGCGAAACTGGTTTATTGCTATTCTACCAGCAGGAACCTATGCAAGTCTCACAGATTCTGCCTTCGGGGGTTTGGGATCTCATCCTAGCAGAGTGTTTCAGGCTGCGAAAAGAAAGGAATGAAAGAGGGAAAAGAGAAAGAACAGATCTGAAGGAAGAAAAGAAATGAATTCCAAAGCAGAAAGGTCAGAAGATTTATGTTTTTGGGTTGGTAGTAAACAGAGCCAAACCTACTTGCATAAATAAACAAAGCAATACTGATGAGCAAATGACAGAAAAGTAGATATGAATCCAACAGATTAAACACATACAGATCTAACGTAAGGAAGATCTAATACATAACACAACTATTGAGCACAAAGTCTTAATATTTGTATTACTGTTTTCTTCTGTTACAAGAAAGCTCAAAGTCTTTCTCTCCTCACTTCTATTTTCATCTAAAAAATGTTCACCCTGAATACAACAAGTATTCCAGTATTTATAGAAGAGAGGAGAAGAAAAGCAAAAAGGAGCCAACAAATATTTACAAAGATATTTACAAAATATCTAAAAGTCATGTTGACTTTTGACAACTTGATGGATGACATCATCCCATGATGCAACATGGATGATGTCATCATTTGTGCCAACACACTTTAGACATTTCAACAAGAAAGTCAGTAGAATAGAGAGAGGAAGAAGAAGAAGAAGAAGAAGAAGAAGCTACTCGTCATCGTCATCCTGCGGCCGAAAGGGGGTTGCCTGCTTCTGATGCTGCTCAGGAGATGATATGTGGAACTGAGCGCGGTATTCCAAAAACTTGTTAATCATGGGCCCAAATTGATCCTGTGATGGATCCTTGTGCCGTTCGCTGATTGCTTCGCAAGTCTCCCGCTCGCTTATGAGCTTTTCTGGGAGTTTAGAATAATCTTTCTCTACCTCGATGAGGAACCTGATGAAGTCCCTACAGGCCAGCAGGTTGTTGATAGATTCAGTGTCAAATGTGACCTCTGGCCCCGTTCCTTGAGAAGCGATCTCCTTGAAGATCTGGATAGTTTCATCAGCTGATCTCATGGTAAAGGAAGGAGTGAGCAGCCCTGGAGACATGTTAAGGAAAATTCACTCCATTTGATGCATCGCATCCAGGGCCTCTTCCTTCACCTTGTCTATCTTTTCCAGAACAAATTCCAGCTGATCTATCCGATAGTCCAAAGTGGACATGGTTTTGTTGAGAGCCCTTGGATGGCCGAAAACTCTGAACTTGACCAGATCTTCGACTGAACAGTTGAACATTTGTTGAAAGGTCTCATGTTGGAGTCTAGCATGATCTAGCTCTTCTGATATGGGACCCGCTAATACTTGGAGTTCCTTGTTCACCTTTTTGATGTTTAGATATGAATTGACATATTCGGCGATCACTCTTTCACTGTCCTTGAGGATCTGGCTCCTCCAAGCAGAAACGGCCATACCCTGTTCGCCGATCTTTGAATATTCATGGATTTTCTCCTGGCTGAGAAGCTCAGAAGTCTCGGTGGCAGTCGTGGGAGGTGCACTACCCATCTTCTGTAAGGCTTGAAGCAGATATTTGTTCTGCTCCTTCAGTAGCCTTTTCTCTTCTTTTGTTTCCTGAAGCTTTTGACAAAGGGCGTCGACCGCGGAAAGAGCTTCCCCCTGGAGACTTTCAGAAGATGTCCCCATTGTGACTTGGGTCACAGTAAAATCTGCCGGAGACAGATCCTTTTTCTCTTTGAGGGGATCGGGGTATGTAATTTCCATGATCCTCTCACCTGCAGCACTTTTAGAGAAGCGTGCAACAGGCTTCAGCTTCTTTGCCCCTTTGGCTGGAATTACTGAAAAGTCCATCGGAGCGATGGGAACTTTCCTCTTTTGCTGGCTCAGCTGCTGAGAGATCCATGCTGGTCCTATGGAAGAAGGACCAGAGACAGAAGAGGAGGGAACAACAGTAGAAGAGGGGAAAAACATGGAGACACGTGGCGGTGGCATTGAAAGAATAGCTGAAGAAGTGTCCATGGGAGGAAGGGAAACCGCAGCTGCAGAAGACAAAGGAAGGGAAGGGAGCCCGGAAATGAGGGAAGAAATGGAGGAGGAAAGATCAGCGAGGGAGGAGAAGATAGACAAAGAGGCAGGGGAAAGAGTAGAAGAAGGGGCGGAGGACACGACCAAAGGGGTGGTCGTTTGAGTCACTCGAGGAGGGGAAGAAAGAGAAGAAGAAGGGATAGAAGGGACCTCTGTGGTTGTAGCAATGCCAACATCCTGAGTGGATGGGCGTATGGGACTATCCTCCGCTGCTTCTTTCTCTGGCGAATCCAGAGTTATTACCTGTTCTGGCGCTGTGGAAGGAGGACTTCCAGGGGCTTCTTCCTGAATGGTGCTAGGTTCACCTTCTACACCCTTGCCTTTTAGCTGCTTCTTGGACCTTGGAGGTGCATTGCCCAATGGGGAGGTTGTGAAATCTACCCCGAGGTAGATCAGCCCGTTCATGCGGCACCAGTGCTCTGTTCTGCGCATAGTCTCCTTGACCCTCTCCTCAATTGTTTGAGGAGCTTTGCTTCTGTCAATGGCCGGGAAGGGCCAATCATCCCCTTCCGTGTCATTATACACCTTGTCTACTTCATCTTCCGTAGTTTGGAAGCCTTTGGGGACAATGGCCACTCCGTATTGGATAATTTCCTCCAATGCTAAGCGAGAATGATCCTTTCTTCTGAGTTCCACCTCGTGGATGACGTCAATGTAAATATCCTCGATCTGAGGAACATGGATCGGATCAAGCTTAGCCCTTGGCAGGCAGCTCCTTGGGTCAAAGGTAGGCCTGGCTGGGAAGTCATGTTTCAAATTGAGCAACTCCAGCTCTGCGAACATTTCCTTCGCCTTGTGATGGGAGGAGCATGTGTACCGGCCCACTGTGAGGGGGAAAGGAGTTCCGCCCTTCTTTCTTTTGAGGCATTTCTCATGGTATGTGACCAGCTGCCTTGATAACTCTAGTAGAATCAGCTTAGGTCCAGCGTACCTCGGTAGCCTGGTTGGCTCGCCCAAGAAGTTGACCGCCCTCAGATAGGTAAATGTGGGAAACTGGGTGAACAGGGCCCCCCATTTCTCCACAGTTGACACAATGTTCTTGGTTGTGCGACCATGAGTTAGATTCGGCCTCAACAGGCAAATGATGTGATAGAAGAAAGCATCATTAATTTTGGCGAATTGAGGGATGCTGTTCTCCAGCCTCAGTTCTAGATAATATTCATATATTTTGACCTGAGGCCAAATTCCACTTCGGTTTAGCCCTGGATAATCCCTCTCCGACGCTGCAGCGTAGACTACATAGGAGTTCATATGGAACACTCCCGTTGTGGCGAATTGTTGTAGCTTCTCGGAGATGGTGCTGCTTATTATTTCTCCCCAGCAAAAGTGCTGCTCAGGCACATTTTTATTCATTGTCTCCAAGTACCTCAGCATCCATTTATGGAAGTAGTGGGTGTCAGAGAGCCTGAAGACTCTGCTCAGGAAAGTAATAGTATCACTGAGCTCTTCTGAGAAATCACTGCGGTGGATAATCTGGGGCCACCGGGTTATCACCTTCTTGTTATTCAAGTAGACTTCGTTCATCAGTTGCATGCATTGGTCTTCATTGTCTTCCCAGGCCTTGATGCACTCTTCTTGGCTGACGGCCACAAAGTGCCGGTGGTGAGGGATGCCAAGTATCATCTCAAAATGACGGGCAGTGAGGTTTATGACTACCTCGCCCTTGCTGTTTTCGACACACCTTGTGTCCTTGTTGTAAGATTGTGCAATCACCATCATGAATTCATTGTTGACAGCGCTGACGGGGATTCCTCCGGTGAAATGCAGGGCACTGCCTATTAACTTGTCCATCCATGGACTTCTTGTAACCTTCTGAGTCCTAACCCAGAATTCTTCCATGTCAATGTGACCCAATTCTGAGTCTCTGACATCCATGTTGCATTCAGCCTGTGATTCGGGCATCCTGACCCTTTGATATTTGTACTTCATCTCCTCTTCAGTAAGCTTAGCCTTTCCTCTTGGTTTGGTGGGTCTCTTGCTGGATGTAGACATGTGTTCTTTCGAACTCAGTTGCTGATCTGCATGAAGAAGAAGCGAGACCCAATCCAAAAAGGTTGAATTAGCCATTTGATCTTCCATTGGAAAGCTAGCAGAAGAAAGAGTTAGAGATTTTAAGGCTCAGGGCGCAGGGCGCATGAAAATTGCAACTTGCAGGCTAAATAGATAAGGTGCACAGGAAGAGGGTGTTGCAAAGGTTAAACTGGCGCCAAAGGCGCATGGCACATGGATGTTGCAGATTGCATTTTAAAGAAGGGCACATGAAAATTGTGTGTTACATTGGGATTCGGTGCGCCCTTTGGCGCGTGGATGGATCGTGTAACACATGATGTTTTTCGGGGATGCGCCAAAGGGATATGGCAGATAAAGCTTGGCGCATGAAGGGTTTACACAACATGATGTTGTTGTAATCGGGGATGCAACATGGCCAGTGCCTTTATAGCTTCAGAGTTTTCACAGATAAAGCTTGAGGGCGCATGTAACATGGAAGTTGGGTGCGCCATTGGCGTGGGTTTTGCTCACGTTACAGGTCGGGTCAGATGCGCCAAGGGGGCGCAACTGTTCTTAGTGTTGCAGGACGCAGATGCGCCAAGGGGAAAAACAGTGAACAAACCTTCTTTACAAAGGGGGTTTCTCTATGATGTAGGTTCTTTTATCCCTGACTTCTTATTTGAAAGGCTCAGCTGGGTAAACGAAACGGTTTAGATCAGGAGGGCTACAACCACTGTTTCAAGAAAATGTCCTTCTCCAGCAGATCTGGAAAGAGGGAGGATAGCATAGGGGGAGGGCAGCCAACTTAAAACATATATTTTAAAGACCAGACCAGCAAGCATAAAAACCAGACCACAAAAATACCAAGAACCGAAAACACCAAACGCACAAGGGGGAGAAGAACCTCTTACCTGATAAATAGAAAAAGTGTGCAATGGGTCCACAAGGCGAAGAAAATGATGGGCAGGGGCTGACAAGTTCAGAATGATCACGTGCTCGACAAAAGTGAAAATGACATTTGGGCGCGCAAACCATATATATATAGAAAAACTGGTCATAAATGCGCCAACCACTTTTTCAAAGGCGCATGAGATTTGTTGTCGACACGGGAAGGGATGCGCCCTTTGGCGCATCAAAGCATCTGCCAACATGAGGTAAAGCGCGCCCTTGGCGCACCAAATCTATTGTCGACACGGGATTATGTGCGCCCTTTGGCGCACCAAAGAGCGGCGCAACACAAGTTGTATCAACACAAGCGCATGCGCCTTGGCGCACGCAAAAGAGACTCAACATCCTTTGGCGCACCGAAAGATGTGTTAACATGGAAAACCATGCGCCAAAGGCTTTTTAAGGGGGCGCATCAAAAGCTAGTGTTACAAGGATATTTCATGCGCCCAGCCAAAAAAGGCTCAAAATGACTAAGTTCGAAAACTAGATTTCCCGGGAAGGGATTTTACAACGTTTCGAACGCGAGGGATCCCTAACGAGGGATCGAAACAAAATTTTCCGTATGGTTATCGGTAAAATTTCCCTTGTCAATTTTACGGGATAACAATTGTAAAACACAAAAGCTTCTTACACTGTAAAGTATCTCCATGAGTCATGTGTGCGTCAAAACCAACAACAAAACTTTACAATAATTCACCACCTACTAATCTACGTAAGTCAATGCATATTTATAAGGGTGGGGACTTTCCCTTCACCACCTATGCACTTCTCAAAATAGGTCGCATGCTGATAATAGCCATGCGTCTTTAAAATAGTATGCACAACATGCAAGTGTTCTAACAATAGATGTACTATAGTTAACTCTAAGTAGAACTCCTATTATTAGCTTAAACTATGCATGACACTTATCTGCCGCTTGTTCCCAAAATACCATAGCGTGTAGCGCAAATATTCATCTCTATGTGTGCTCTGCATGCAATCTCCAAAAATAGCCCTTATCCACAAAACAACTAAGTCCTGGGCTTGGGTGCTTCAATACTATTATAGCGTCACATACTTCCACCGCCCTATATCCATGTGCCCAATACTTAGAAATTTTTTGGTTGTTTAATAAAATCTATCTAGAAGCGGGTTCCAAACTAAAATTGGGAGGCTACTTTTAAACATTGGCATCCCCAAGTAAGTGGCTGGTATAATTTTAATGATGCATCCCAAGATTTTAGTAATTTTCTACTACTAAGCTTCATGTGTATTGACGAAAATAACTAAAAATTTTCCATAGTTAATGAGACGCCTTGATGCTTCCTCATAACAGTTCAACAAGAATTTGAATTGCTTAGCTTCCTTAACTGAAGCAATGGAGAGGAGGATGGTGTCATCAACAAATTTCTGGTGAGAGACTGAGAGATTTTTTGATGAGGGACTAAATCCATGGATGTAACCTGCTTTGGTGTAACTGCTTATTGCTCTGCCGAGACTCTGTGCAATAATGATGAAAAGTATAGGCGAGATGGGGTCTCCTTGCCTTATTCCTCTGGTGATTCCAAAGAAATAAGAAGGGGTGACATTTAGAATAATTTAGAACATGAATAACTAATTACTATTAACTGGACTACATAATATATAGTAAACAAAAATTATAAAATAGTAAAGAATAATAAAATTCTAACTAATTATTTTACTATGTAAGAGATCACACACACACACATTCTAATTAATTAATTTTCTTAAAGAGGTAGGGAAAACGTCTATAAGTTTGAATTCTATCTCAAATAACATGAGATAATATGTTGATAGTAGTTAGGATCACAACACATAAATGCAGGCTCATGAGTGATAATGACCTCATCTAGAAATTTGGATTTGTTCTCAGAAGTGTGAGTGACATTCATGAGATCAGAATGACATACTTGAAAGATGATAGATATATTGAAACTATTTTTATGTCTAATCTCATTTGATTTGTATCTTCAATCACCTCGCTCCATGTTTCACACTATGAAACTTGTAACATGTGAAATATATTTCTCTTCCTTTCCCTATATTGGAAACAACATAAAAATCTTAAGGAAACCAATAAATGTTTTGGGGCATGTGTTAAGGGTTAGATAGGTTTTGAGTATTTTCAAATTACTAGGCCCCTAAATAATATAAAATATCAAAAAACAATAATTTACATAATTAAAAACAATTCCAACAATATGCACAACCTAGGTTGAAGGCCAAAAGTGCTTCACGAGAAAACATTAGCTTCAAAAATTTGATAATTATTATAATTATTGGTTAGTCTCTTTAGATAATTGAATTCTTGATAGTTGATCTTTGAAATGCTATTTTCCCCCTAATTTATGAGATACAACTTATGCTAATTCATAGAAAAATTGAATTCAATTTAAAACGCTTTTATGTAGGTGAATGCTTTTTATTTTTTATTAAAGGAAATTGTGAAACCTTATTATTGCTCAATCATAAGAATGCGAGTGATGTTTTTGATAGACCCATGAGTGTAATTAACACTCTTAACACAAAAATTGTGGTAGGGAATAAAGAGGAGTAAAAAAGGTACAACTAGAGGTAGTTGAGGGGAGAGACATGGACTATAAAAGTCGACAAAATGACAATATTTCTTAATTTGAACCAATAATCGACAATACAAAATCATCTTAAGATAATATAATTTAATGATTAATAAATGATTTAAGGTCATTTCTACGCATATACAATATTATAACCTAAACATGGAAGACAATAGCCAACCTTACTCAAACCCTTTTTCACTTTTAAAACACTTTCCCAATAGGTTATATTTATATTGATTTTGGAGCTAATATGTTCCTCAAATCTATAAGTCTATATATCTTATGAACATCATGTTAATTAAAGCCTTTTGAAATTGACACAAAAATAATGAACTTTATTTTTTTAATTCCAAATCTTTTCAATCAAATGTGATGGACATAACGAACTATTATTGAATATTTTAGTCTAAATCTAACCATGTTTGTACCTTTTCTTTACCATGTTTCCAAATGATTTTGAACTAAGGGGTTGAACATTATGATTTGGTAATTTTTTGGACTCTTGACGTTCCCACTCCTAAACAAGAATCACCTTGCTTTTGTATTGTGAATTTTGTTGATGATTGAATTTTAGGTGGTAACAATAATGTGGTATGTTCACAATAAGTAACTCATAAAGTTAAGGTTTAAATTTGACAGTTGTTTACATGTTTTTAATAGTAAAAACTTGTAAATTTTGAAATCCAATCTAATCCCACTTGCATATTTAAAACACAAATATCAATTTTATAAGGAATAAAATATAAGTTATAGTGATATGTGTAAATATATATTAAAAATTGTTAAAAGAAATGAAAGTTGTCTTTTATATTTTCATCAACATTATATTATATTTTTCACAATTTAAAAATAAAATTAAAAAAATTATTGTGCCTAAAAAATATTTGATACATATAAATAATCATCAAACACAAGTCTTATTAAAGTAGTAAACACATATCTCAAATGTAGAAGCATTAAAAAATATAGATTGTTAGAACCAAAAAAATACCAAAACACTTTTATAAAATAGAATGATGGTAAGGTGTATACAGTGCTCTGCTAAAGAAAAAATATTTTTTGACCCAATTTTTTGTTTTAATTGTAGAGGGAAAAAGAGGAGTATCAGCAACTTTATGATTTTTTTAATACTAATTAAAATATACAACCCATCAATTGCAAGAGTATACAAACCTATTAAAAACCCAATTTTCAACCATGAGATATTCACTTCCCACTTAAAATATTCTCAACACTCTCTCGGAAAACTCTTTTATAAGCAGTCACTTTCTCTTCTTTATATTTATATATATTTTTCTTTCATTCTCGAGATATTCTCTTCCTAGGAATTTTTATGTTTTAAATTTTATAGGGTGCATAGGTCCATGTTAAAGCATGCACACAATGTTTTATATCATTGGGCTGTTGACTATGTGAGGAATTTAAAGGTATAATTTAATGATATGTCAATACAAAGATGCAACTTCACTAGCCATTTAAATGTATACATTCAAATCATCCCACAAAGCATATACATTGCCTTCAAATTTATTATTTTAATATATGCTTTCTTTTTGAAGTACACTAAGTTTCACAATTAGGCCCACAAGACCCACGAGATTCTCATCTTTAAAAACACTTTAATAAGCATTTAAATGAGAGCATCTCAAATGTCCGAATCACATATACATTTCTTTAATACCATGTAGAAAAGTAATTAGTTAAGTAGTTTAAGACTCTACATAGACAGTTACTTTGAATTTGAATTTCATGGAATCAATTTAAATTTAGAACAAGCATGACACTTTTAAATGCCATGTGATAAGAACCCAAAACCTTTTAAGATGGTATGTAATTGATGGATTCCACAAGCAGTTTAATTATATTAAATTATTATTTTTATTTTGTTTATGTATTTTTTTAATCATTTTATTTATTTTTAAATATTTCGATAATAATAATGAGACAAAAAAATAATAAATATAATTAGTTAAAATATATAAAAAAGAAAATATTTTGGAGATTATATGTGTGTGTGATTTGATTCAGTTGAGCAGACTATAATGCTTACCTCAATCACTTTTGTATTTTTCTTTGTTTGCTTCCTTTGGTACTCTGATCGTGGAGGTTATGAATCTCTATTGTTCAGAGGTTTTTAAGCATCACTCAATCTTAACACTTCTTTTCATCTTTTCATATTCCTTTGCATCTTCTTTTCCACCCTTATGTTATTGTGCCTTGCCTAATCATGACAACAATGGGTCTCGGTTATTTGACGCTGATATGACATGTTTGATGTTTGTTCTTGTTACACATAGATTTGGGTACGTTTAGATGGTTGCATTTATATTATTTTCATTTCTATAAAATTCTACTGCTCTATGTCTCTCCTTGATTTGGCCATGTTAGTGCTCTCCTAGCTCTTGCCATGTGAGGGTTACATTTTTCCTGTTACTAATAATGATAATTTACTAGGGAAAGAGATTGTGCATAAAGAGGTGGGTATGGATCCAAATGAAATCAATGTAGATCACATTCCGAGCATATTTGAGAAATTTTTAAGGGTAAGCATCATTTGATAGGGAGAAAAACAACCATTTAAGATTGTTTGATATGTTTGATATGTTTATCAATGGATTCTTGTCTTTTATATTTAGTTGTGGATTGTATCTAGGTCCGTTTAGAGGGATGTTGATTATGTTGTTTTGAGCACGTCGTAGGAGATCTCAAACCCTTGCTTATTTTTCGTAGCAAAGAATGATTATCATTTTCATTTGTCTATTTTTTGAGACTTATAATGCTATATTTGTTTTGTGCTTGTAAAACCTTGTTTTTTAGTTTATTGTTTCAAATCTTGTTGCTCTATATCTCTTCATGATTTGGCCATGTTTTGGGATTCCTAACTACTTTCATGATTTTTTTGCTACTGTTTTAATAAAAAATGTTGATTCAATTGGCGAAGAGATTGTAGATGTAGAGGTGAATATTGATCTAAATGAAATCAATGTAGAAAGCATTTTGTGTATATATGAAAAATTTGCATGGATAAAAAATGTCCAATGGTAATGGGAAAGAATTTGGCCCTTTTAGCTCACCTAACATGTTTTTGGAATATGAGTCCATGATTTTAGAAAAGCAGGACAAACTGCTATTGATTTAATTTAATTTGTATTAAATCTATATTTTTGAGTAACTATTGTAATAACTGATGTACAAATGCTAAAATACAATAATGACACGAGAAATAAAAACATGTAAAATGTAAAACCCTAAGCAAGAAGGAGAGATATGAAGACTTAGCTAATTTCTAAGTGAACAGGAAGTGATATGGGTGGGTAAAAGTGCTAAACAGATTGTAGATAGGGTCGTCACAGCTCACTGTAAATTCTAGAACTCAGGAACAGATCTAGACAAGGACACCTGGGTGCTGGTGACTGTGCAAAAGCTCTAGAACTGATTTCTTATGTGTCGCAAGGGTTTTGTTGTTGATCCATGTTGATAACATGATATTCACTCCTTGATCTCCGAAGATAGTTATAACTTGCAAGAATTAAGTTCACCTGCACATACCCACAAACCACATGAAACCTAAAAAGGAAAATGCAGAATAGGGAGTCAGAATGACCCCAATGGTCACTTGAAGAGTGAACGTATGACCGAGTGATGCTCTACATCTCAGACTCCATGTAGTTTTGGTGTGTGTGTGTAGAAATGATGCCCTAGGATGCCCTTGTGCAAGTTGCACAAATGATAGCGAGATAGATCTAGAATGTAGCAATGTAATAGTATGTGTGGATCGAATAGAATAGGCTTCCCCTTCCTATGCAGTGCATACAAAGTTAATGCAACCCTTTTCTCTTGTATAGATGCTAGATGGATGCATTTGAAGTGTTTTAGTGCCTTTGGAATGCAAGCTGAGGTGATGATAGTAATGTTTAGTGCTTGGTCCTTATTTTTAAGAAGTAAGTATATATATGATTCCCTTGTTTGAATTTCATAATTGAGAACTGGAAGGTCGAACCATAAGTGAAAAATATGCCCAAAAGATAAAAGATACCCAAAAAGAGTGAGTAAAGAAGAAAGAGGGTCAGGGGCACCCAAGAGGGACAAGAGTGTCTACGCACTGCTATTCTCGCTGGGCACTGATGTCTGAAGCCATAAAAGATAAATAAGTTAAGTTTTGATTGGGTTGTATGGTGTGTAAGACAAAAGAGAAAGTAAGAAAAAAAGAAAAGAGTCCAAAGATAGTTTTCAACCACTAGTTTTCGTGCTTAGGAATCATATATACATTAGTATGCTTTTTGGACCTAAAAATGTACCCAAGTGTGTGATTTTGTGTCTACATTTTCCCCCACTTTATATTGTTGAGTGAATACTCAATAACATAAAGTAGATAGTGACCTTATGATCCTGTAGAGAGTGTTGGTGATAGCATGCCAAGTGGACAAGTGAAGTGTGAAGTGATATGCAAAGTGAAGTGTGAAGACTAGGAAAGGGAAGTGGACCCTAGGGGTGAAGTGTGTGTGTTTTAGCATGTTGTTATAGCTTGTGTGAGCTACTTCTTGTAAGGATGGACTTGTAAAAAAAGAGAAATAAAGTAGTCAAAGTTTTGTATACGATAGATAAGAGAAACATGTGTATAAGTATGTAAAGAGTGTAAAAGTATGTTAAAATAAAAGTGTGCACCTGATATGTAAGAGAGTAAAAGATAGAAAAGTGTTTTGTTGCTTGAAGTTGTTGATTTGAATGTTAAAGGTGAGATTTTTGGGATATCTCACACCAAGAGTGATTTTTTTCGGAGATCTCACACCAAGTGCAAGCATTTTGGGTGATCTCACACCAAGAGAAAGTTTTTTGGGCGATCTCATGCTAAAGAGAAAGTGTTGGGGAGAGAGGTTTGGTTTTACTCCCCTTCCATGACTCTGCCCAATAAGCACCACTGCAGATGGTGCATTTCAAGTTGTTCTATTTTTCCCGATTTGTTTCAATTGTATTAAATATAGGAGATAGAATGCATTCTGTGACTGAAGACCAATGCATGTTATTGTAGAATTGTTATCTAAATTGTTGAAGAATGTGTTGTACTAAGAAATTGCATGTTTCTTCCCCCAGACATTAGTGCCTAAGGGAGGGCTAGAGTGCCCAAGTGCTAGTGTCTGATTTTATGCATTGGTGTCCGCTCTGTGTTTAGGACCCGAGTTATATTCTAGGTCGTGATGCGACTGTGTTCCTTGGTTGCTTTTGTATTGTGCTGATATGAACTGTAGCTCTGATCTGTTGTAGGGGTGATTTGTTCACCCAATGTATTTTCCCCTCGTTTGGGGTGCATGCGACAATAGTAGGAGAATGCGTCCAAAAGGAGAAGAACTTGTGCTGATTTGAAGTGGATACTTGCAGGGGGTAGGGGATGTGCATGGTAGAAACCAAGGCACATCTAAACAAAGTGGGATAGTAGTTTGTGTTAGTAGTAAAAGTATCAAACATGCAAAAGAAGACAATGTAAAAAACAAGTGTACAAACAAGATAGACTATGAAAATCTGGTTTCAAACATGGGAAATTTCTCATAATGTCATAAGACAATTAGAGCTGAAGTGGCCAAAGAAATAAAATGATCACACAAGACATATGACAGATCTCACAAACAATAACATATAATAGCAAACAAGATTAAGAAAAATGAATCAGATAACTATGGTTGTAGATAGTCCTACAAAGAAATTACTACACATGAAGGACCCATTAGCATGTTAGAAAGATAAATATTATGTCAAAGTGTGTATAAATAAGTGAATAATAGTAAAAATTGTAGTAATAGAACTTGAAGTGTGTAGAATGTTGAAGTAGTGAAAGTAGATGCCTCTAGGAGCCTCAGTGGGATTGGTAATAGGTACAATGCCTGTAAGCTAGGAAAAATACACTACTAACAAGGAAGTAAAATACCAATAATCATACCTCCTCCTTCGCGTTCCATAGCAAACCTCAGAATGGGCTAGGAAACTTGGATTGAGCCCTGATTTTGTGATATGTAGGTGCTTTTCTTCAAGATGGAGCAAGACCTTCCTGCAACAACGATCCTCTTACTTTGCACTAGATGGGAAAAAGGATTATGAGGCTATTTTGGCATTAGGACAAGGCAAAAGGATGTTCTTTGCTCAAAGGATGCAAGAACTTAGATATGGCATGCAAAGCTTATTCTCCGTGTGTTTAGAGGGAAGGGGTAAGGTTGTATTTATAGCCTGAGGGAGTGATTAGCCTAGATTAATTTAAGTAATCATGGTTTGAAAATGTGGGCAAGATTAAGTGAGTGGTTTCAAAAAGTGGGCAAGATTAGGTGAGTGGTTTGAAAATGTGGGCAAGATTAGGTGAGTGGGGACCACGAAGAATGGGTGAGGATTTGAATTATATTTTTAATTCATAAGTGGAGGATTTTAGGTGAGTGGGGACCACGAATGGTGGGTGAGGATTTGAATTTGAATTTTTAATTCAATAGTGGAAAAACATGGAGAATAATGACATGTGGTGAGGATTGGATTATTGTTTAGATTTTGAAATGGATAATTAATCAAATTATATTTGATTAATTCGAAGTGTATTTTTGTGGGAAATGAGGAAGGGGAATTAATTGATTTAGGATAGATGTGAAATTGGGGTGTCTACATTTGCCCCTCTTTGGAAGGGTACTATGAAAGTAGTGTCCTTTCAAAGAAAGTAGACGGTATGGGGGAAGAATTCAATCTACTTTTTAAAAGGTAGAGCGAATGTTTGTTGGGGAGAATAGAAAGTGGTGAGTGACGGAAGTCATAGTATCCTCCAAGACAAAAATGTCATGAGAAGATGTGATTATGGATAGATGTGGTGATGCCCCCTCGAGAGGACTGACGAGAATGGAATATACGACAGAACTCTCGAAAAGAAGGGAAATGGATTCGGCGGAGAAGAGGATGATAATGGAGTGGAAGAGACTAGAATGACCGCACGACGCAAATGGAGAAAGGATTCAATTGACCTTGAATGCTAGGTGTGAGGGTGTGTGGGAAAGAGAAAAGGGAATGGATAGGATTGGGGGTTGATTACGAGAAGAGTAAGGGAGATAGGGGAGGGGAAAAAAAGGAATGAAAGAGGTAGAAATAAGAGAGAGGGATGATAGGGGAAGAAGGGAATGATGAAGGAAAAACAAGGCAAAAATAGGAAAATGACAGAGTAGAGGGTGAAGGGATGAAATAGAGAGATGTGCAAAATGAAGGAAGCAACAGAGATAGTAAAGAGGGATGCGTGGAAGTGACATAAATGATAGAGCTGAGAAAAATAGGAAACGGGAAAGGATAAATAAGAAGGAGAAAACGAGGTGGGAGTAGGGGGTGAAATGGAGGAAAATGGAAAGAGGACGAAAGAAGAAGTAGAACGGAGAAAAAAAAGAAACTATGAGGGGCGAGGAAAGTGTGAAAAAGAGGAGAGAAAGGAAGAGAAACAGATACAGAATGAACAAAAAGGTAGGGGTGGTAGAGAAAAGGAGAAGTGGTCAAGAAGAAACGTGAAAATTAGGGGAGAGGAAAGGAAGATAGAATGAATACAAGGAGAAGATTGAAGGAATCGTGTCATTGCGAGGAAGACCAAGGCAAAGAATATGGAACAGACCGTATGGAGATGCATGTGGAGGGTGGTATGATAAAAAAGACAGGACAACACTGAACAGAGCCAGGTTATCGATGGGGAAGTAAGGAGGAAACGTGATGGAAAAAGGGGAAGAAGACGATACAGGGGAAGGGAAATAAGACGAGGGGTGGGAGAGAGAAGAGGATAACAAAGAAAATGATGTAGAAGGAAGGGAATACAGAAAGGGGGTAATAAGTGGAAAGGGAACGATATAAGGAATGTTCAAAGAAGAAAGAGGGGAGGAATGACATCGATTGGAAAAGATGTGGAGATGCATGAAATGAGGATACTAGGATGATGAGAAAATAGGAAAAGGATGTATGATGAAGACGGTAAAGATATTGAAGAGTACAAAGAGGAGATGGAGAGATGGGTAAGAAGCGACAAGAAAGGGTGGGAGTGAGGGAAAAGAATAAGAGAGAAAAGAGAATGGGGGATAGAAGAGGCAATGCCAATGAAAGGATGTTAGGGAAATCCCTTTTATAATGAGTGGTGGGGAAGGGTGAGAGAAAAAATGAAGAAAAGGAGAAAGCTAATGAGGATTGGAAAGGGTAACGCCAACAAAGGGACGTTAGGGAAAACCCTTTGACAATGAGTGGTGGGCTTAGAGGAGGGAAGGAATGAAGGGAAACTCTAGAAGGTCCAAGGGAGTGAATGAGGTCATGCGGAATGAGGATTGATAATTTTTAGGGAAAACCCGTTGACAATTATTAGCTCGGGAAGAGAAGATGATGATGAAAGAATGATATAGGAGTGTTAACAATAATGGCGAATGTGTGTGTGGGTAGAAATGTGGGGGGAATTTGAGAAGATGAAGTGGAAAGAGTGAAGAAGATGGAGAGGGATGAGTTGGGACTAAGTGAAAGCGAGGAGAGGATGTGGGTGATGAGGATGAACGAGGTGAGGATGAAGACCCAAGACATGAAAATAATGGGAAGAAACGGTATGAAGGGTGATGGATCAAGAAGGGGAAAATGGGGGAAAAGAATGTGATTGTAGGTGGAAGAGATGAGTTGTATGTTGTAAGAGGATATGTGGAGAAAGGATAATAGTAGGAGGAAAAAGTGGGTAGTAGGAGATACAAGGTGGAAGAAGCGATCAACAAAGTGAACGAAGAATGAGGCGGGGGAGAAGTTCACGATGACAAGTTAAGTGTAGGGAGGACCCTGACATAAGATTGTCATGTGACGGAAGTGGTTAAGTAAGATTGCCATGTGAGCAAAACTGGAGATGACAAATGGTCAAGCGAGAAGTGGTGTTTGCGAGAATCGAAAAGGAGGTGAAAGGATGTGATAATGGGGAATGCCGAGAAAAAATGAAGGGTGAAGGGTGTGTAGTGATGGGGAAAGGCAAGGAGACAGATCATCCTTAAGAGGGACTCTTAAGTGAGATCGCCATGCCGGGTGAGTGGTTAAGTAAGATTGCCAAGCAGAGGAGGGTGATAGTGGTGGTAAAAAGATGTGATGATGGGGAATGAAGAGGAAAGATGGATGGTGAGATTGTAGAGTGATGGGTGAGTGTAAGATGACATGTCATGCTTAAGAGAATCTCTTAAGTAAGATCGTCATGCTGTTGGAGAGGTTTCGTAGGATCACCCAACCGACAGGGATGATATGCAAAGAGAAAGACAAGATGATATTGGGGATAGGGGTGGAATGGTAGGGTGAAGAAGATGATCACGATGAGAGGTGGGAGAAATAAGATGGGGGAAATATGATGGGATGGGGGAAGGCCATAGGGCAGATCAACCTTAAGTGGAAGTCTTAAGTAAGATTGCCATGCGGCTGGAATGGTTAAGTAAGATCGCCAAGCTGAGGAAGAAGAAGGATGATGTTAGAGTTGGTGGGAATAGGGTATGACAAAATGGACTGAAGGGGAACCCTCAAGTGAATTTTCCATACTACGAAAGCGTGTAAGTAGGATGACCAGGCATAAGACGGATTTGGGGAAGGATGAGAAAAGAGTGAGTGAGGTATGCCTGAGTGGTATATGATATGAGATGAGGTGATAATAAGAAAAAAAGGAAACAAAGGAGTGTAACATGAATGGATGAAGGAATATATGCAGTGGAGGGCGGAGAGTGTGAGGGGAATCCTTAATTGGGATGCCCGTGTGGTGAGAGTAATGATGCGGGAATGGGAAGTAGAAGAGGTGGAGTTGGAAGATGTGTTTGGTGGTGATGGTTGTTTGATGAGAGGGCAGGTGGTGAAGAAGCTTCTATAGCGGGAAGATCTTAGGGAGAGGGTAAACCTCCACTGAGGATTCCATATAGAAGGGGTTATTAAGTAAGATTGTCAAGCGGGAAGCAAAAGGGTGAAAGGAAAGAATACCAATGGGTGAGAGGGGACAGGAATGGTGAGAAGGGTAATATGGGTATAAGCGGCGGAGGAGTAAAAATGAGGAGTGAGGATGAATGGATCAAATACATGGTGATCATGGTGGGGGAGAAGGAGCTGCTGGATAGTGAATGCTACTTGAGAAAGATCGTCAAGTAGGATTCGCAAACTGCAACGGTGATCAAGTAGGATTCCCAAACTAGAGAATGCATTAGTATGGGTGAATGGATGGGGTGCAAAGTAAGATGTTGATCATGCAGGAAGATACTCACGTGACGAAGAGCATCTTAATTTTAATATAGCACATAACAGGATGCATCGTGATATAAAAGATCAGGATGACTAGACTGTAATATGCGTGATAGCATAGACAGGGGCCATCAAAAAGGTTTGATGCCCCGGTACGATATGCAAATGGCAGAGAGCATAGACAGAGGCCATCAAGAAAGTATGATGCCCCAGTACGACATGCAATCAGATAACATAAGAATATTACAGAGAACACCAGGATACATAAAATCAAGATGCCCCCTGTAATATAGCAAGATGCAAGAAAGTAATTAATAATTTACAACTAATAATGCAACACAAGAACCAATAAACATGTCCCTAACGTGTTCCACAGTGAGGATTGATCGGATGTGCCCCCAAGCAGGGGCACGAGGACATAGTAAAATATTGGGTCATTGTCCTCAAACAAGGAAGCAATGAGAGCTGGATTTTCCCCAAGCAAGGATTCACGCAAGGAGAAGTGGTTTGAATTTGGTAGTCATAAGGTGATTGGATCATTCGTTGGGGATAATAGTCCAAAGGTTGAATTGTGTTGGTTATTTTAGAGTTTTTGCGATTTTGTGGAGTTTACAATATTTTTATTTTTGTTTATATATATATATATAGATTTTCTAATGTTTTTTAGATTTTTGACGATTTTTTAAAATGTTTTTGACTTTTTTGACGATTTTCAAATGTTTTTAGATTTTTGACGAGTGTTTCTAATGTTTTTGGGTTTTTGACGATTGTTTCTAATGTTTTTTTTTTTTTTTTTTTTGACTGTTTTTGACGATTTTCAAATGTTTTTGGATTTTTAGATTTTTACATTGTTTTAAGATTTTTGACGATGTTTCAAATGTTTTTAGATTTTTACATTGTGATTGGCAATTTATGGACCAGAGTGCAGACTTATTTTTGAGAGGTGGATAAAGTGTGGATATTATCCATATGTACCATGTTCTGTGTTGTAACTTATGCTTAGAATAACACAAATTTTCTTTCCATTGGCAGGATATGGTGGTGATGATATGATGAAAAAAAAATTCAGCTCCATTCTTGACTCCACACAACTAGTAAGATGTGTGGGCTCATCACCAAGAATCAAGAAGGACGCAGGAGGTGGATAATGAATATAGAGACAAATGCTAACAACAATCCCTTTGGGAAATTGTGACTCCATTCTTCATAATGGTACTGAACCGGTTTCAAAAATGGCTTTCACTTTATGAGTCACATGCTAGACTTAGATAGTTATGTGGCCTACTGATTGATAAGATATGAGGTTAAGGGATAGTTCTCTCTTCACTTAGGCATCTAAATTACGTGTTTGGGGATTCTATAATTTGTAAGCACTATAAGATTTTATATTTTTGAAATGAATCCCTATGCCTTGCCCCATGCTACTAGTGAGAAGCAAGGGCTCATCACCGAAGGCAAAATATAGGCGAGTGAATTCCTTTTTGTCTTTTTTTTTGTTTTGTTTTGTTTTTTTTTCAATATTTTGCAATATTTTGCAATGTTTTATGCTTTTATGAGAATGACCCTCTACGCTTTGCCCCATGCCACTTGTAAGAGGCAAGGGTTTATCACCGAAGACAAGATGTAGATGAGTAAGGGCACCTTCCTCCATTCCTAGTCTCACACTACCAGTAAGAAGTGTGGGCTCAACACCAAAGACTATGAAGGACTGAAAGATGTGTCAATGAATTATTCATAAGTTATTGAATTGATGGATTTTTTTTTACAATAGTGCTTTGTATTTGGGAAGAAACGTCTGCCCCCAATCTCAGCCCCACACGACTAGTAGGACGCGAGGGTTCAACACTGAACACTGAGATGGAAAACCAAACGAACTGGGTAACGAAGTTTAGAGCTTTGTTATGAAAGAGAGAATGTATTTGAAGGGAATATATTACCATCAGTAAGCTTCTAGGTATGACCATAGAGGAAAGTGACTGAAAATGGAAGAAGTATGACGCTCACAAACTTAATAGGATTTATACTAGCACTTGTCTCATGATGATAAATATGAAGATGTGATTTTGATAAAGAAAATATTTGCCAATGGAAATGAATAAATTTATTCAGAGATAAGCAAGACAGAAGGAACAATGTACACGTTGTTGTATCCCGGAATAGATGAGTGCTTTCAAGGATAAAATTCTTTGAATGGAATGCATTCATGGGTTTTTCAAGGATCTTGGCCTGTGTCAATGGCCAATTTATAAGCTCCAAACCCAAAATTATCTATGATTTTGTTGGGCTCAAATTTTTCTTGTTTGTCTCATTCTTTGGGTGTGTTCTTTCGATTTTCTTTGAGAATGAAATGATTGACCTTAAATTTTCTAGGTTTGAATTTTTTATGGTAGCTATGCCGTAGTTGATTTTGATATACTTGAAGATGATATAGGGCATTAAGTCATTTTTCATCAAGAAGATCGAGTTCATTAAGGCGTGAGTGTTGATAATAATCTTTATTGATTACATATTTGAAGGATATTCTGAAGGATGGAAATTCAACCTTGACATGTAAAATAGCTTCCCAACCATAAACAAAGGAGAAGGGAGAGGCTTCAGTAGGTGTGTGATAAGATGTGTGGTAAGCCCAAAGAGTGGGATAGATTTGGTTAAGCCAATAGCTTCCATGTGTGTTGACAATGATGGTTTGTGTTATTTGGTTTGTTGCTTCTATTTGTTCATTAATTGATTGTTTTGAGGATAGATTCACAATTAAAGATGGAAAAGGTTGTGTAAAGATATTCTGGGTATAATTACCTTGTAGAATGTATGCACGTAGAAGGTATTGACAAGTGTGAACTCATTGGTGATGAGCTGCCTACAAGATCGATAGTTGAAAACATAATGGACATGATAGGTTGCATTGTCACAAGTGTCCAAACTCGATGTGGTTGTGTTTGAACAAAAAGGCTAGAGATGTTAGGCATAAGGCCAATATTAATAGAATCAAACAAGTACATGTTGAAATGTCTGTAGTTCTGTAATATCGAGTCTTGAAACGAGATCAAGGTCTGTTGTGGAAGAATGTTGTGTTCAATATATGTTTGGGCTGAAAGAGAGTCTTATAAGTTCAAGTGCTCAGGATGTGGGAAATGTTGTTGAGTTCAATGTATGAAGTTGAAAGAGTGTCTTGAAATAAGAGTGCTCATTACATGTTGGAAGAATGTTATTTTCCAAAATAGGTTCAATGTATCTACTTGGGTTGAAAGAGAGTCTTGAATCAAGGTCAAGTTCTCATTAGATGTTGGAAGAATGTTGTTGTCCAAAACAGGTTCAATGTATGTTTGAACTAATGGAAGAAAATTTGAAGAAGATATGGACTGGTTTGGAATTAGAGATTCTTGACCTTTGTCATCATGATCTTGTGGAATTTTAGTATGTATAGGAGTTTTGACAGTAGTCAAATCTTCATTGAAAGTTGTGGTATTGGATGTGTCATTGGTTGCAAGAGTATTGTCATCAAGCTCTACAGAGATGACATCGTCATCAATTAAGTCTTGGACGTAATTCTTAAATCGCACACATTTATCTGTGTGATGACCATCAATGCGATGAAAATCACAGTATGTGTTAGGTTTGTACCAACATGGCTTAGATTCCCCTTCGACAAAGGGTTTTGTAATTGGATATCTTATCAGTTTAGCCTCTTTTAGTTGATGAAAAACACTAGAGAGGGTTTCTCCAAGGGGGTAAACTGACGTTGGAATTTACATGAACTGATGTCTTCGTGAGGTTGTGTGATTGGATTTTTGGGTGATCGTTCACTGATTTGGGTAGTCATATGAGAGAGTTGTGTTGTCATCTTATTAATTTGTTCTAATAGCTCATTGTGTGATGTTTTTTGTGAATTCATCATGGTTGAAAGAGAGGGAGAACGAAAAAATGTGTAAGAGAAAGGTGCAATGAAGAACTCAACCTATTGATTGTGATCTTTGTTTTGGCTCAATCAAGTTTTAACAAGTAAGGCTATAAGGAGTAAGCTTAAAAAAGATACTTGGGAGACAATATGGGATAGCTTGAACAATCTATAATGAAAATGGTTGATTATTTGGCTTACACAAGCTTATCAGAAGACAATGTAAGGAGTACACTCAAACAAGGTACTTGATACAAGTGGGATATAGCTCAAACAAGCTATGATGAAGATGTTGATTGGTTTGGCTTAAACAAGCTCTGGATTGTTGATAGGGAAGAGTAACCTGAACAGGTTAATCTCAACATGGTTGTGATATAACTCAAAATGAGTTATGAAAGGATTTGTGTTGGCTGTGATTTGGATAAATGCGATGGTGGACAGAATAATGAGTGAACTCAAACAAGTCACCCAATATTAGTTTGATATAGCTTGGAAACAAGCTATGAAGGATGTTTTGACAATTGACAATAAGGAGTGAATGCTTAGTCACTCAATATCAATTGGATATAGCCAAAGACAAGCTATGACAGATGTATTGTTGGATGAGACAAGCTAATGAAATTGGTGTGATGTTTTGGTCTGTGTTGTTGGATTGTTTGGATGTTTTCGCTTGGTATTGAATTGGTCAAGAACTGATTTTTTTGTGGAACACAACTAGGGTCTGAACTTTTACAATGAACACATTGATATCAGCCAAGTTTTATGATAAAACAATGCTAAACTATTTTGTTTTCAAACAGCAAGCAATCATGTGGATTCAATTGTTTTGGCTTATGAGGTAACTTCTTCAGGAATGATCATTGTTTCATGCAATCATACAAGTATGCTGTGAAATGGTGGATGCAGGATCTTATTACTCCAAGAAGATGCGTCCTCCAATATACCCTAGTCCTGATATACCTAATTCTGTACGGGGACAAAATTGGTACGGGGAACCCTTAGAGCACTGGAGGAGACTCACCAATTCTTACTTTCCTGTTTCAGAGTGAATCACCACGTCCAGAACAGGTTTTGTGAAAAGGTGGAAGGTGATGGAGGGATGAATGTGTATGGTGTCCTTATAACTCCCCGAATATTTACAGGGACGATGCCCAGGCTTCGTTGTTACAGCTATTTAGGCGTGACTCGCATGCGCTGCACGACAGCATTACCTGTAAGTGAAGAGCAGCGGTGAGGTAAATACTGAACGCTGTGATGAGACTAGGTCTCAAGGTGTAATGCAGATGCAAATGTTGTTGGTGCGTGGTAATCAAGTCCACGTCACCGGTGTAGCTTTGGTGGTGATGAAATCCACCTCGTCTACGTGCAAAAACAATATGATAAAGTGATTAAACGCATGGTTCTTTCCAACTTGAAATAAATCACTAGCAGAAAATAATTGCGTACCTGAGCGTACTTTTTTTTTGTTTCAGTAATTGTCTTTGAATGGTGGTATTTTTGCGGGATTTTTGTTGTTTTTGTTTTGTTTTTGTTTTTGACAATATTCCAGCAACGCGGTTCTACAGAAAATAAATTAGTAGTTATCCTGCAAATGAAATGTTAGAAAAGTGATCGTGGTTGTTTTTTATTTGTCAGATCGCTCAAAGGCGCAGGAAAAGAGCATACACAACCAATGACCAAACAAATATTAAGAATATGACAAAGGAAAATAATTATTGAAAACAGTTAGAAAACAAAGCTAGAGGATCCTGCAATGTTAGAACAAGAAACTAAAAAATTGTGACCATTTCTGATTTTCTAGATCGCTCGAAGGCGCAAGAAAAGAGCATACGCGGATACAATTGGAATAGTTTTTTTTTTTTTTTTAAATGTTAATAATTATTGTAATTAATCATGATTTCAAAATAGTGATAATGATTATCTTCACAAAAAAAAATGATGAAAGAAGAGTGTGAAAACGTTACCTAAAAGTGTTGTCATGGAAAATTGAAATGTAAGGCAAAAAAATGAAAAATTAAAAAAAAAATTGTTTTCCAGAGCTCGAGTGGCCTCACGTTTCTGATTTCCAAGATCACTTTTGAAGTGCGAGGAAAGAGCATACGTGTGAGGTTGTTACGTGAAATAAAAATAAAAAAATAATTTAAAAAAAAAACTATAATTTTGTTGTTTTTTGTTAAAAAGATAGTGTTAGAAGAAATGAAACCAAAATTTTTCTGTAAGTCTAAATCTAAAAATTATTTTTTTGTTACATATATCTTTTCGATACCTTTCTGTTAAAAAAAATGAAGTCATTCCGAGTTCGGGAGCAAAATTTATGGCTTTCGGAAGATGGGCTACGGTAGTACTCTGAATGAAAATTTTGAACGTGAAAAAAATGTCCTGGGAGTAAGTTTTTTTAATTTTCTGCCTTCTGTACTTCACCTGAGAAGCTAAAATTTTGACAGCAAGGTTAAAAAAGAACAATAAATAGAAAGAAAGAGTTATATCACAAAATGATTGATTAAAATAAAAGAAAAAAAAATGATTAACTTCCTACAAAGCAATTATTTTAGCAAAAGTAAATAAATAAATACATTTTCTGGATTGGTTGTCCCATGACAGTAAGATGATAAACTAATGATTAGTGCATGTTTTTCTATATATTACGAGTAAATAGAAAAATAAAAACTAGGAACTAAACACCAAGCATCGAGGAGATCAAAGACAGGATGAGCTTCATAGTTTCATTGTTGCTATAACCTGCAGATACACCACACAACAAAAATACTACCCAAAGCGTGAAGGTTAACCAAAGAATACCATAAGGAATAGAAAAGGAAATAATAACGAACAATAATAAACAAAGAACAGATAAAACCACTAATTGGGAAATTAATGGTAACAGATCGAAAGTAACCGGGCGTGCCAGAATGTAAGCTAGGAAAAATACACTATTAACAAGGAAGTAAAATACCAATAATCGTACCTCCTCCTTTGCGTTCCATAGAAAACCTCAGAATGGGCTACAAAACTTGGATTGAGCCCTTATTTTGTGATATGTAGGTGCTTTTCTTCAAGATGGAGCAAGACCTTCCTGCAACAACGATCCTCTTACTTTGCACTAGATGGGAAAAAGGATTATGAGGCTATTTTGGCATTAGGACGAGGCAAAAGGATGTTCTTTGCTCAAAGGATGTAAGAACTTAGATATGGCATGCAAGCTTATTCTCCATGTGTTAGAGGGGAGGGGTAAGGTTGTATTTATAGCCAGAGGGAGTGATTAACTTAGATTAATTTAAGTAATCATGGTTTGAAAATGTGGGCAAGATTAAGTGAGTGGTTTGAAAATGTGGGCAAGATTAGGTGAGTGGTTTGAAAATGTGGGCAAGATTAGATGAGTGGGGGCCACGAAGAATGGGTGAAGATTTGAATTATATTTTTAATTCATAAGTGGAGGATTTTAGGTGAGTGGGGACCACGAAGGGTGGGTGAGGATTTGAATTTGAATTTTTAATTCAATAGTGAAAAAACATGGAGAATAATGACATGTGATGAGGATTGGGTTATTTTTTAGATTTTTGAAATGGATAATTAATCAAATTATATTTGATTAATTTGAAATGTATTTTTGTGGGAAATGAGGAAGGGGAATTAATTGATTTAGGATAGATGTGAAATTGGGGTGTCTACATTTGCCCCTCTTTGGAAGGGTACTATGAAAGTAGTGTCCTTTCAAAGAAAGTAGACGGTATGGGGGAAGAATTCAATCTACTTTTTAAAAGGTAGAGCGAATGTTTGTTGGGGAGAATAGAAAGTGGTGAGTGACGGATGTCATAGTATCCTCCAAGACAAAAATGTCATGAGAAGATGTGATTATGGATAGATGTGGTGATGATAGTATCCCACCGGGCGTGCCAGAATGTAAGCTAGCAAAAATACACTATTAACAAGGAAGTAAAATACCAATAATCGTACCTCCTTCTTTGCGTTACGTAGCAAACCTCAGAATGGGCTAGGAAACTTGGATTGAGCCCTGATTTTGTGATATGTAGGTGCTTTTCTTCAAGACGGAGCAAGATCTTCCTGCAACAACATCCATCCATTTATTTTCTTCAAGACGGAGCAAGATAATTACTTTCTTGTATCTTGCTATATTACAGGGGGCATCTTGATTTTATGTATCCTGGTGTTCTCTGTAATATTCTTATTGCATGTCGTACTGGGGCATCATACTTTCTTGATGGCCTCTGTCTATGCTCTCTTCCATTTGCATATCATACCGGGGCATCAAACCTTTTTGATGGCCCCTGTCTATGTTATCACGCATATTACAATCTAGTCATCCTGATCTTTTATATCACGATGCATCCTGTTATGTGCTATATTAAAATTAAGATGATTTTCATCACGTGAGTATCTTCCTGCATGATCCACATCTTACTTTGCACCCCATCCATTCACCCATACTAATGCATTCTCCAGTTTGTGAATCCTACTTGATCACCGTTGCAGTTTGTGAATCCTACTTGACGATCTTTCTCAAGTAGCATTCACTATCCAGCAGCTTCTTCTCCCCCACCATGATCACCATGTATTTGATCCATTCATTCTCACTTCTCATTTTTACTCCTCCGCCGCTTATACCCATATTACCCTTCTCACCATTCCTATCCCCTCTCACCCATTGGTATTCTTTCTCACCGAGCATGCTAGAATGTAAGCTAGGAAAAATACACTACTAACAAGGAAGTAAAATACCAATAATCATACCTCCTCCTTCGCGTTCCATAGCAACCCTCAGAATGGGCTAGGAAACTTGGATTGAGCCCTGATTTTGTGATATGTAGGTGCTTTTCTTCAAGACGGAGCAAGATCTTCCTGCAACAATGATCCTCTTACTTTGTACTAGATGGGAAAAAGGATTATGAAGCTATTTTGGCATTAGGACGAGGCAAAAGGATGTTCTTTGCTCAAAGAATGCAAGAACTTAGATATGACATGTAAGCTTATTCTTTGTGTGTTTAGAGGGGAGGGGTAAGGTTGTATTTATAGCCTGAGGGAGTGATTAGCTTAGATTAATTTAAGTAATCATGGTTTGAAAATGTGGGCAAGATTAAGTGAGTGGTTTGAAAATGTGGGCAAGATTAAGTGGGTGGTTTGAAAATGTGGGCAAGATTAGGTGAGTGGGGACCACGAAGAATGGGTGAGGATTTGAATTATTTTTTAATTCATAAGTGGTGGATTTTAGGTGAGTGGGGACTACGAATGGTGGGTGAGGATTTGAATTTGAATTTTTAATTCAATAGTGGAAAAACATGGAGAATAATGACATGTGGTGAGGATTAGATTATTTTTAGATTTTGAAATAGATAATTAATCAAATTATATTTGATTAATTCGAAGTGTATTTTTGTGGGAAATGAGGAAGGGGAATTAATTGATTTAGGATAGATGTGAAATTGGGATGTCTACAATGCCAAACATCATTACAACATGTAAAAACCTGTAAGAGATACACATTCACCTCAAAATACCAAGTGAACACGTATGTGTGTATATATAGAAAGATGATGACATACTAAGAATCTATCTAACATGGAAAACAAAATGTAATATGTAACTAGAATAAGCTAACAAGAGTAAAAATAACCAATACATGTAATTTTTGTGTATGGGTGTGATGGTATGATATGTAAGATGTGAATATGATAAGAACAACGTGACCCCTAGCAGATGTGTACGAGATGAGGTTCATTTATAGGAACAATCAACAATCAAGAATGAACCATAAACAAGAGTGTGTCATCGTGTAATTTGTTGCGAGAGGATAGATGTTGGAAAGATGAACCATGAAGCACATAGCACAAAATATAGATGATGCGAGGTTCATTTTAGAAATATACCCTCAACAATCAAGTATGAACAGTAGAACTAGAGTGCATCATAGGGTAATGAAGATACAAATTGTGTATCAAAGGGTGTGAAAGTGCATGGGAAGATTAGTTATGATGCACGAAGCACAAAGTGTAGTAATAGACACTAGAGAGATGTGATAAAAATTTGAAGGGGGGAAGAAAGTGTGATGCCCCCCAAGTGTGTAAGGGATAAGAGGCTATCTAACAATAGTGAAGGGGGAAGTCACTCCACCTGATATCCTAGGAGACAAAGACATGTGATGATGCTATTAGATTGATGATGTAGGAAAGTAATTATGTGTATGTAAAGGAGACCTATGTGGTGAAAACCTATGTGAAGGGGTTTCTCGAGTAGGGCACTTAGTTCAATGAGGTCGACTAATAGAATGATGAGGAAAACTAAGTTACGTGTGAATAGGAGAACTTGGTATAGAGTGTGCTTTATACTTGATAGGCATATGAGGCCTAGATACCGTGCCTGGTGTATAGATATCAATAAGAGTGGGCTGAGGAAATGGTGTATATGGTGGAACACCTTTGATAGTAACAATTTGTTTATTAAGGACAAACTTGAGACACAAATGATTCATGGAAGGTATGGTTTGGGTAGCGCATAGCCAAGAGAGACCTAAGGGCATGTCACAACCTTTGACTGAGGGTACAATGACGAATGGTACAAGCATGGTAAGTGGCCCAACCATGATGGGAATCCTAACATAGCCAAAATAATGAGGGACTGTAAATGTGACATTAGATAGTGGACATAACTAGGAGTGCAACAAAGCATGCATTCGTAGGAGCTACTAGATATATTATAATATTATTGACAATATAGGAACCTATATAGAAACATTGATGTGAAAGGAATCAAAAGTAAATATAGCATGATAATCATGATATGAGAATGTAATGATTGGTGGTGATGCCTCAACAAAAGCAATAAGGAAATCAAGAGGCCCCGATGAAGGAGGAGGCATAACTCGATATATATGATTAGCAGGAGAATCAAAAGCTTCTTTGTCATGCTAGGGCAAAGGATCATTAAATATTTTTAGCTTTTTAATTTCATTGACCAGTTGAGAAGTAGATGGATCAAGGAGTTCGAGTGCATTTTTGTCAATGAGATCTTGAATAATATGCTTGAATTTGAAACAATGATCAACATAGTGTGCAAGACATTGGTGATAATCACATTGTGCATTTTCTTCATAGTTGCGACCACAGGGGTGAGAAGGGTAGAGATTGACCAGTGGTGGAAGAGTGATAATATTACTTTCAATAATTTGTGGCAATAGAAAATTAGGTGCGTAGGTTAATTTGGTGAACATTCACTTTGGAGGTTGCAATTGAAGATTTTTAGGTGTAGAAACAACATTAATAATGGCCTTTGCTTCAGTAGGCTTAAAATATGGTTTGAAAGTAGATTTATCTTGAAACCGATTAGAAGATGATGATGAATCATTATCATAATAATTCAATTTGACCATAGATAAGAGTTTTCTTTCACACATTTTTAGTGTATGGCATAATTGATCAAATGAAGGAGAGGTCTCAAAGATAAACCTCTCTTGAAGTACAACTAAGAGACTTTAAACAAAAATATATTGCAACATGGATTTTTTTAGTGGAAAATATTCCATTTTAGGAAAATTTGAAAGGTAAATTTTTCAGAGTAGGTTAGTGTACTGTTTGCCTAAAATTTCTAGTATAATTTTTTTTAGGGGTCAGCTTCGCTTACCATTGAAAACTACTCCTATATAAACCTAGGTAATTCACCCAATAGTATACTAGTAACTTACTACTAACTTACCGAGGTATCATCTGAATTACTTGTGAATTACAAGCAAACAATATGGATCAGAGTCTTAGACTGGTTATTGCAGACTTACGACAAGAAAGTGTCACTAACATACAACAAGGAAGATTTTCATTTCTAGACGGGTGATAATATAGTTTAGTTGACGTGTGACAAGAGAGGGTGTTGACGTGTGACAAGAGGGTTGTTAACACATGAAAAGGGGGTGATAGATGGTTGATAAGAGGGAACATTTTTTGGTGTCATGCGATAACAAGGTTTGTTGTCACACGACACCAAAAAAATGCTCCCCCTTAAGAAATTGAAAGGTGAAAATTTGAATCTGAAATCCTAGAAAATTCACCTTTCCAGAAAAATTAGTTCTAGGTATATTCACTAGGGATTTTCCACCTCCAATTTACCAAAGGCTTCTTAAAATTAACCTTGTATTGCAATTCAGAATCAATGAGTACATTAGTCATCTTAGCAAGGTTGTTCTTATAATGCAAAACACAGTCTGTTATATGCTCATTATATCCTTGTTTGATTTGAACAAGTTATACATGAGAGATATTGGTGCTGATATTGATAGAAAAATGTGCAAGGAAAGAATTGGCTAAGTATGTGAAGGAAGTTACCGAGTGAACATGTAGATCATAAAACCAATGCATGGCATAATATTGTAGACTTATAGGAAATAACTTTGCTAGCAATGTATGATCATCTGCATAGTCAAGACATGCCACATGAAAAAATTGGAGATGATCTTAAAGGTCACCATGCCTATTGAAGGTGGACAACTTAGGGATGACGAAGTTCGAAGGCAGTTGGTAAGTTGATATAACAGGTGTAAAAGGGGTTTGAAGGAGTAACAAGGAATCGAGAGATGGAGAGGAGTGTGAAGTAACTTGTTGTAACTGATGGATTTGATTTTTTAGATCACGATATAAGGAAGCTAGGTCTTGAGTTCCAAAAGAGGAGACTTATCGTGTGTGGGAAATAAGAGGTGAAGTGAAATGGTTGGTAGGAGTAGGAATAGAATTGGGAATAATAGAGGTAGGTGGAAGGGTAGAATTAAGAGGTTGTGTTGCAATAGGAATGGAAGTAGTATTAGAGGTAAGAGGGTTGAGCTCATTTAGGTTGGTGGCTTCCTCACTAGTAGTGAATAAAATAAGATCTAAGTCTTGAGAATGTTCAACAATATGATCTTGGAGGTCATGAAGGTATGCATCTGTAAAGGGTTTATAGGTTTCAACCATAAGAGAAAAATTGAAGGGTTAATAGAAGAAAGGTTGGGTTCGAGCGAGCGGGTTCACCAAATGATTTAATTTAAATGTATTAAATCTATATTTCAGAGTAAATATTGTAATAACATATGTACAAATGATAAAATACAAAAATTACACAAGCAATAAAACATGTAAAATGTAAAACCCTAAGTAAGAAGGAGAGATATGAAGACTTATCTGATTTTTGAGAGAACAAAAAGTGATATGGGTGGGTAAAAGTGTTGAAAAATTTGTAGACAAGGTCCTCACTACTAACTGTAAATTATGGAACTCAAGAATAGAGCCGGATAGGGGCACCCAAAGCAGGGAAGAGGCGCCTAGGCATTAGGGAATGGATCTGGGTGCTGGTGAATGTGCAAAAGCTACATAACTAATTTATTTTGTGTTGCAATGGCTTCATTATTGATCCTTGTTGATCACTTGATATTCACTCCTTGATATTTGAAGATAGTTGTAACCAGTAAGAAATAAGTTCACCTGCACATACCCACAAACTACATCAAACCTATAAAGGAAATTACAAAATGGGGAGTTAGACTGACCTTAAAGGTCACCCAAAGAGTGAACTTATGACCAAGCGCTACACTACATCTCAGACTCCATGTAGTTCTGGTACGTGTGTGTAGAAATGATGCCCTAGGATTCCCTTGTACAAGTTGCACAAATGATAGTGGGCTAGATCTAGAATGTAGCAATGTAATAGTATGTATGAATGGAGTAAAATAAACTTCCCCTTCCTATGTAGTGTATGAAGAATTAATGCAACCCTTTTCCCTTGTATGAAGGCTATATGGAATCCTTTGAATTGCTTTAGTGCCTTTGGAATGCAAGCCTAGGTGATGATAGTAATGCTTAGTGCTTGGTCCTTATTTTTGAGAAGTAATTAAGTATATATATGATTCCCTTGTTTGAATTTCATAATTGGCAAATGGAATACTGACCCATAAGTGAAAAATATTCCCAAAAGATAAAATAGACCCAAAAATAGTGAGTAAAGAAGAGAGAGGGTCAGGATTTCCCAGAAGGGATAAGAGCGCCTAGGCACTACTGTCTTGGCTGGGTGCTAATGTTTGAAGCCATAAAAAATAAATAAGAAAAGTTTTGTCTAGGATGTAAGGTGTGTAAGACCAAAGAGAAAGTAAGAAACAAATAAAAGAGGCCAAAGATAGTTTTCAACCACTAATTTTCTTGCTTAGGAATCATACATACATTAATATGATTTTTGGACCTATAAATGCACCCAATTGCATGATTTTGTGTCTACAACTATTTCTTATTCGAGTATAGATGTTGTTGAAGATATACTTTACTTTGAAGATGATATTTCAACATTTTTTGTAAGGTTTTATAGTACCTTGAAAATAGACCAATGACATTTAAAAATTAGTCTTAACATTTATTTTAGTCCATTTCATATTGTACACTTAAATATATTATTTATATATGCATGTCACTTAATTTAGCACTAGTTGGCCACTAGGTCATGCTTGTTACTCATCATTGACCTGTTAAAAATATATTTTATTAATATATAACACATCTTTAGACATTTTTCACCTTATCCAACTATCATAACTTAATTGTCACCTTCACAGGATACAGATGCCTATGAGGGACAAAACTAGTTGACAATTTTTTCTTAATGCTAATGGTTTTGTCCTCCACTCACTTTATCGTCACTTTTTCAAATGCACAAGTAATCCTATCCGACCTAGTGTTAATTGAGAAGGAATTTTTTTTACAACTCCAATTATAAAATAAAACTTACCCCACTGATTCAAAGGGCCTCTTATTTCATATCTTTGGGCCACCTATGAGTTCACAACAAAGCACCCAATAGTAAAATCACTCTCTCAAGCACGTCAACCAATTACTAAACTTGAATACTTCTTTTAAGGAGCCCCAAGGTCATTTTCACAAGCTATATTCTACATAAATATCATTTCCAAGTGTTAGAGATCTTATTGGGGTCTTCATTACCAAACACAATAGTAATATACATTTTGGACACATCAATCATGTTGGAGACATACATTGGTCTGAGGCCTACATAGAATATTTCTATGTAAACAAATCTCAACTTAGCAGGGGGTTGAGGAATCTCAACCATGTCAAGATAACCCCTTTTTAGGTCTTCAAGAAATGGGTAGGAAGTTATGGTTTGAAGAAGAATAGGAAGGCTTAATTCAATTATATAAGTGTAGTCGTTGAAGCCTAAACATTGAATACATAATTAAATAAAAAATATCATAGAGAAACTGAATTTGGATTAGACCTACACATGATAAAACTACCCATAAATCCACCCATGAGACTTTTTCCAACATAATTTATTTCGTCCTCCTTTTAGTTTTAGGTCCCCAAATTTTCCGATTAATTCAATGATAGTCTACACAACTCATTTGCACACTTTTAGATAATTGTCACTTCATTTCATCTAGTTTTGGATGAATAGGTTATAAACCCTACCTTACACTTCCATTATCTAAATTTATAGAGTTTGAGTATCTATTATAATTATAGTACATTATTGAGGATATTTGGTTTATTATTTATTGTTGTATTTCTAGTGCTAATTCATAATTTATAAATAATAATTAATCTTGATTAGTAAATCCCTAGTTTTGATATTACATTTTGGTGAACCCACTTTATTCTTCGAACAAGTTAGCCCAAGGTTTCCTTAATCCTTTAGGGTTTTATTTTATTTATCTTAAGGTTTTAATTTCATTTATGATTCCATGATAATTTCTTTCTCTTATTAGGGTTTGTATTTCTTCTATTTCGATCAACCATGTCTCTTATAACTAATTGAGAAGCCTCTATTGATAGTGATTTATTCAAAAAATATTATGAACAAAACATATGACAAATTGGAAGCCCTATAAAAGACACAAGTATATGAACCACCATAACTCGTCTTAAATCCTAATGAATAATGACCCCTCTAATTAGGACATATATTGTACTAACAAACCCCCTTCTAACACAAAAATTATACCACCTAGGGTTTTAAAGAAAAATAATGTTGTGGATGTAGATGTACATAGTCAAGATGTTTTTTTTTGGTAATTTTTATTTTGTAAATGACAAAAATATTCTTTCTATTCATGTATATTATATCAATAATAATGTTCCTTATTTTTTGAAACATCATAACCGGTTAGATCAAAATAGTGTCTTTTTAGAACAACATATGGACACATCTTATTATAGTCATAGTTTTTTGAAACCATGTATTAACAATAAATCTCTCCATAATATGCCTTGTGTCGATCCTCCTAGGTCTTCCTTTCCATGGGATACATCTTCCAAACTTATTAGTATCCTGACACAACAAATGAAATATATAATGCAAGCTATACATGGATTACAACATGAATTCAAGAGCTTACGCATATCTTCCAAGCCATTTATTAGTTGGGTTGATAATAATTATATTACTAACCAACCAATAGTGTAAAACATATAAAATGCTACATTACCATATGGATATTGTATGCATAAGTTTATCATATTCGTAGGAAAATAAGATCATTGACAACTAATTGACATTTTTTCTAGTTACCTACAACTATATGCGTAAAATGATAGAATTTTACTAAAGGATTTTCCACATAGTCTCAACGACATTGCATTAGTATGGTTTTGTGATTTACCTAATGGGTCTACTGATAACTATTCATTATTACAAGACCTATTCCTCTTACATTTTCAATAAATACTACTAATCATACTAATTTTGAGCATTTGGAGGAAATCCACTATAAATCATGATGCCAAGATGGGAACATAATTAATGATCATTATTTTCAATTGTGTTTATCAGTTTTAGGAGATATATTTGAGTTAGTTTTGTGAGATATTTTTTGGTTAAGTGAAAAAAGTCTATTTTTATACATCTTCTATTTCTAACTAGAAGTGCTAATTAGAGTGCAATTCCATTTGTACTTAATCAAGGTCAAATAATTATACACTCATCTCCAAGAGGTGGGGTACCATTTCTAAACATAGATGACTTAATTTAGTCTTATCTTAGGTCTTTTATATTTTTAAGAGAGTTTGGGCGGGCTAGTTTTACTAATGTGCATGATGGTTTTGACGGGGGATTCACTGTATAAACTTGTGGTCTATCATGCACATTAATAGGATATTAAATAATATCTCTATTTCCAAATCTACATCTCAATATTCTATTATTAACATCCCCTTCCATTACAACTTCAGTTATAAATA